>WNGS01042707.1:29120571-29130794 GCA_020271785.1 Procambarus virginalis
AAGCTTTCTTGGCATCTTCCTCATTACATTCTAGAGAGTTATTGAACCTGATAATATTCCATCCTGAGCCTTTGTCTTCCCGGTCCTTGGGCAATATTTGACGAGTGTTGACAAAAGAGCTAGAGCGAGTCAGCATGAGACGTGTTGTCACTAAATTGGACCATGATAAGGCCTAATGCAGGAGTTATACTTCCAGTACGACCATAGAGGTCCTGCTTTCCCATGGTAGCTGTTACCTATAAAAAAAAATCAGTGAGGATGTTATTACCTTATCCCTCCTTAAAGCAATTTTATAACTATGTACTATACTGTACAAACCATATATATTCTTATATATTAAAATACAATTCTTGTGCAGCTGCAGGCTACCATTTGCACGAACACAATTACATTTACAGTAGAATATATGTATATTATATATATTATACTGTTATAAACACCAAAAGACCAAGGTGTGTTAGGCAGGGGCACGGAGGCTCATGGTGACTATTAGTGGAGGTGTCCTGGATTCTGACTGTTCAGATATGGCAACCTTAGTATAGGCTCATTCCTCTCACTGTTTCTGGTGATGCCAAAGTTATGAGAAAGATTAAGACAGAGGAGGATAGCAGGAGACTTCAAGATGACCTCGACAAACTGAAGGAATGTCCAACAAATGGTTGTTAGAGTTTAACCCAAGCAAATGGAAAGTAATGAAAATAGGTGTAGGGAGCAGGAGGCCAGATACAAGGTACCATTTGGGAGATGAAATTCTCCAAGAATCAGTGAGTGAGAAAGACCTGGGGGTTGATATCACACCAGACCTGTCCCTGAAGCCCACATCAAGAGGATATCGTTAGCAGCATATGCCAGGTTGGCCAACATAAAAATGGCCTTTAGAAACTTATGGAAAGAATCATTCAGAACCTTGTATACCACATATGTCAGACCAATCCTGGAGTATGCAGCGCAGCTCTGGCATAGAGTCAGTATCTTGTCAAGCACAAGACTAATTGGAGAAGGTTCAGAAGTATGCCCACCAGACTAGTACCCGAGCTGAGGGGTATGAGCTATGATGAGACCTACAGGAACTAAGCCTCGTGTCACTGGAAGACAGAAGAGTTATGGGAGACATGATCACTACATGTATGATTCTCAGAGGATTTCTATAGGGTGGATAAAGACAGTTTAACATATGGAGCACATGCACTAGGGGATGCAGGTGGACATTGAGTACCCAAATGAGCCATAGAGACATTTGAGAGAACTTTTTTAGTCAAAGTATTAGCAAATGGAATGCATTAGGAAATGATGCTGTGGAAGCAAACCCCATAAACTGTTTCAAATGTAGATATGAGACTTCCTAATAGGTCAGTAAGTATGTACACCGGTTGATTAACAATTGAGAGGCGGGACCAAAGAGCAGAAGCTCAACCCCCTGCAAGCACAATTAGGTGATTAGATGAGTACCTGATTAATTGCTAGCACAGCAATTTTGTGTGATGAGGCTAATTGATGTAATCTGTAGCCTAAAGTTTGGAGGGCTGTCGTCTTATTTAAGTCTGTTCCATCTTCAGCTCGGAAAGCAGCTGCAACGGAATCTATCACCACCAGACCCACTTGACGAGAAGGAACGAGATGGGGGAGTTGGTATCGCACGCAGTCAACCAGGCTGTCCTTTGAAGACATTACAATATATATAATTTAAATAGATTTCATATAGGCCAGACATCTTAAGATATCCTAAGCAGCAGTCATACCAGTTACACCATGGACAGCGACCATGCTTCAGTTACATACACCACACACTATGAGCCTAGAGAGGCCAGCTATACTGTATATAACAGTACCTGACAAAGCACATTCTACAAAGAAAGAACACTGAATTTGATTTCATTTACAAAGCAAATCACTCTTGAAGTGATATACTGTGTAGAATTTACTTCTTTGTAAATAACGAAATGATTTAAATCACTGAAGCCCACTGAACCGAATATTTGCCAATAACGCAAATACTGTACTCGATTCAATGTGCTTCAGATAACCGAGGCCATACAATATGTAATTACCCTATTTAATATAGTATACAAGAATAATCACAAAAAAACACATGATTCGGTTATTCCTAAGTATCCACTAGGAAAATGAAATGAAAATTCTGAACGTTTTTGTGTCACCCACATTATCGTGGAAATACTGCATATATTGATGATGTGGTGAAACATGAAACGTTCAGAATTTTTTGTTTCATATTTCCTAGTGGATACTTATGCCTAATATAGTATATGATCACAATTAATATAGTACAGTATATGATCATTATTTAATATAGTACAATATATGATCACTATTTAATATACTTTACTACTGGTAATCACTATTTAGATAGTACACGATCACTATTTAATATACGTAGTATATGATCACTATTTAATATAGAATATGATCACCTTTCAAAATTAGCAGAATACTCACAAAACTGCATGACTGTGCCACAATAATCTGTATCACAAAACAAATATGAATGCATGTCACACCAAAGAAATTTACCATATCTGGAACATGGTGAATAAAAATGTTATCCGAGTATGACTTGGGTCCCTTGGGATGGTTTCTCTGCATGTGTTTTATCAGTTGCTGAAGCCGAGCAGCCGGAAAACTGTGACTCGGTGCAGATGTAAGCCACACCTGTGATTAACAGATGAAGTTGCAACAAGTGAACAAAATTTACATCTAGAAAGTGCTAAACAGAAGGTATGTATGGCAGTTAAAATGTTCCCATTTGGTAAAATTCAGTAATATAAAATGTTAAACTTTTTGGTGGTTGATCACTACATATTGGTACTGTACTGTACTGTACTGTACTTTCAACCAAATAATTACTACAAATACTATCATGTTAGGATGATGGGCTGACAGAATAATATACAATTGTAATTAAATTTGAAGTACCTTTACCAAGGCCACCACTACTTGTGGAAAGCTGCACATGAAGTGACAGCTGTAATGCAAGTTGCGTTGTTCCCACTGCCACTCTCGCCTGCCACTTCTGTAATCCCTCGGACAGGTATTCCACCACCGAGGAAGTCATCAAGGTGACGGCAAGCCGCTGGTAATGTGAAGCAACTTGCCGGTGCTGCAATTATCTATTTCCCAACCTAGCAAAATAAGTAAAAAAATATTGAAGGTCTTATCAACAAATTGCAAGATAATGAGAAAGAGATGTCAGTTTGTAAAATAAGGTCAAATTTACATAGGATGGCTGGTTTTGAAGGGTTTCAATTACTGTATTAGGTTTTGCATCCAGCAGGGACAATGAAGAAAAAATATCAAGATAGAAAGTTTTGAATGGCAAATAAGCACATCAGAATAAAAAATCACAGAATTAAAATTAAAAAATGTCATCAAAGTTTACAGAGTATTGTATAACTCACTGATAACTTCCATTACAGCACTTGCCAAGTACAATGGCAAGTGCTGTAGTGTGAAGGCTTGAAGAGGTAAAGGGTATGTGAAACTATGTTAGGCGTTAAAACTCATCAAGATAACATTATAAGGGTGAGCATGTAACAACATTGCTAGAGTGCATTTGAACAGAATAAAGACGGCAACATGAACAAAAGAGAATTCTGGCACATTTGTGTTTAAAGGGCATGTCATTAAGAAGTATGCAACATGAGGGGAATATAACATTTAAGAAAGTTTGCAAGTGCTACAAAGGAATATGGTGGTAAGTATTGTATTGCATATGCTATACTATAGTGTATTTAGATATCTTGGTAAGGTACATTGTATTTTACAGCAAATGAGCAATTAGAAAATCTTTCAATTGATTTAACAACCAATTCTTGGACAACCTTCTACAGAAAATTTAATGATTTCCTCAGAGCACGAGAATTCTGAGCACGATGTACAACAATAAATAATTTTTCAATAAATACATTCAGAGTTATGATATTCAAGAATAAATTAACATTAGTAAATACAATGCAGTAAAAATTAAGAAGCATAAAATTTTCTACAAGGATTGCCATAGTGTACATGCGAGTGTTCAGTTGACATCCAAAGTAATTCTGTACACACCGATAATTGCCGGGAAGGGCATAGGAGCTACCGCAGATATTAGTGATCCACGTTGCAGCTGCAGTCCAAGTTTTTGTTGCAGCTCACTCTGCGATGCCCGTAGGATATTCAAAATAGACACATAACCGGCTGGGAAAATAAATAAAGAGTGGCACTTCCAAAATCCAAACAATAAAATTGTGTACTCTATCCAAATTCGCAAATAATCTGGATTTTGCCTTCTTTTGTTATTTTCACCAAATATTGGAAGTTTTTTAGAGAATGATAGAAAACATCTATCTGCATTTTTAGACAAATAATTATAAGCCAAGAAGGCATTACCCAGAAAAATCCTAACAGCCTTCTAAAATATTAGCAGAGCAATAAGAGATGAGAAAGAAAACCTGAGCCAAACAGCATCAAAATTTGCTCACTCAAGAGGTGAATGAGCGAAGCAGAAGAGGGGAGAGGGCTATCCTCAACACATCTCTGTTATGAATGTAATTAATCTATATTAACATTTCACATTTTTTGCAAAATTTCTTTTGCACATACAGTATACAGTAGTAGGAATAAGAATACTTCCAAATTGAAAGACAGTGTAATTATAACCATATGAGAAGTGTATAAACAGCTTTGACTCTATGTGTGTGAACTCAGCTATTCTGGTAGGCATTACGTTGTTGGTGAACAGTGTTTTTTAGCATTAGGATCACCATTCATGAACACAGCCTATATACTTTAGAAGGTGTATTGGACTGAGTAATCCCATTTGCAAGTTGCTCCTTTCAGATACAGTAATGATGTTTTTCCTAGATTTACAGTATTGATTAAATTGGGATAAGTATGGTTTTTAACACTAACCCCCACAGAGAGGAAAAAGTTATTGTTTCAGTCTGTCCTTGATATAATTTGTAGGGTTAGGGTTAATGTTAGGCTGAATTATCTCAGGTTAGATTAGCTAGTTTAAATTACAGTACTATATTAGCAAGTTTGAAATGAGTATTTTTTGTAACTGACTTCTAATAAAATTAATAATTAAGATATCATGAATGGGAATCTTAAATTTTATGCTGATGACATTTCTGAACTAAATAGTAATCATTCAGAAAGTTTGTGACAATTGGAACTAACTTCCATTACTAGGTCCAGACAAATAATAAAAACTATGCAGAGAATGTCATTAAAATTAATAGCTCATCTCACACATGGTAAGAAAGGAAAGTGAGGATGTTTTGGTGTATCCCAAGACCCTTATCAAGTCGTGTCTTAATAAGAGACATGACTTAATAAGGGTCTTGGACTGACCTTTTTTTTTTTTACATGTAGAATGAGTTATTAATAATGCCCTTAATCAGAAAGAACCCAATATATGCCTCACCTCTCTTAGCGCTCATTATTATTCTGGGATTGATATCAAGTTTGTCGACAATGTTCCCACTCCATTTATATGGTGCTGCTGCAGCCATCACCACAACCCTCCATACAGAGCCACTGTACTCGAGAATAATTAGTGACGGGTCTCCTCAAACACGAGCTGCTCTACCATGTCCTCAGCAGTGCTGCCAATTACTTGGGAAGGTCTGTCACTGAAAGATCTGCAGACCTGCACAAGCACCAGTCAGGACTTATCATATAATTACAGTACATTATATTCATTTCGGAAGAGTGAAGGATGGAAGAACTCCTTTCCTTCGTGTGACATAATACCATATTGAGACAAGTAAACAGTAACTCATACACAACGCTCATGTCATGCTGCCATCACCAATAGAATAGTCTCAGGTTCTGGCTTTGTTTTCCTAATTATACACGAGTTCTTACATTCTTGTAAAGCCACTAGCACACATAGCATTTCGGGCAAGTCCTTAATCCTAATTTTCCCTGGAATACGACCCGCCAACCGTTTAACAACTAGGTACCATTCACTGCTCGGTGAACAGGGAGCTACAGTTAAGGATTGGCGCTCGGTCAATCCTCTCCAGCCAGGATATGAACCCAGGCCAAAACGCTCACAAAGTGCCAGGCGAGTGTCTTACCACTGTGCCACAGGGACTAATTTGTAGTGCATTCCTTATTAGTATGCTTCCATCCTAGTAATTATGCCACTCGGCATTTTCCATTGTGCCCCCTAATTCAAGATAAGTAATTGCGATACCCAAAGCAATATAAAAAATCCGATGTCATGGTTTTCTTACCTAACCTTGATCAAATTTGGTTAAAAATTGTCCAAATTATTTTACATTACTGTAATTGGAATATTAGTTTACTATCTCAACTTGAAGGTGAACTGGAAAATAATGAGGGTCAAACTGACATGAAAGAAAGTGTGTGCTGGTTAAGGACAAACTGGTGAAGAGACAAAAGATCAAATACAATGACAAGCACAGCAATAATATTGCAGCCCATCCTCCAAAAATGAAAGAACTTATAGTAATTATTTGGTCGACAGTACCAATATGCAGTGATGGACCACCAAAAAGCTGACTTTTGTATTGCAGTATTGATTTGGAAAATGGAAACCCTTTTTAATGGCAACATAAACATGAGATCTAACCTAACCTAACTCAGCCTTTCTTAGCAAACCTGGGCCTAATACACATCTTAAGCCTAATATAGTATATATATTAGGCCTATATACTGTCTGTCTGTGCCTCTATATATATATATATATATATATATATATATATATATATAATATATATATATATATATATATAGATATATATATATATATATATACACTATATATATATATATATATATATATATATATATATATAGTAGGCCTAAGAATGTTTAAATCAACTTTTTGGTGGTCCATCTTTACATATTGGTACTTTCGACCAAATAATGATGGGTACTGTATAATGATAAGTGATAAGATACTGTATAATGATAATGATAAGATACCCAAATAATGATGGGTAATGATAAGTACTGTACTATCATTTCAGGATGATGGGTTGTAGTATCTCTGAAGCAAGGCACAGATATAATCAAAAATTCAATGATGGAATCAGAGTATGTCTCTTATGGATCCCATTTCATATTGGCCTCCAAATGCATTATAACCAATGAGTCAGCCAAAGCATTTGCTCTTAAAGAGGGAGTTAATTACTATCTTATATTGCCTTTGAGAAGCCTGAGAGGTGTAATATACCAAGAACTGAAATATAATTGAGCAGACCTGAGAAAAAGTGAAATTCAAACTAGTTATTCAATCTATCATATTATGCAGACATAGCCACATATCTATGGGTCATCCATAGATATGTCATCGTATTGTCAACAGACTTCTAGATGTTACTACTGTTAAGCTTAGGCTTGGCTACAAGTACCACCGGGAGTTTGCACCACCCGCTGAAGTAGACCTAACTAAATGCAAGCTCTGTCAGCAAAGGTATTTGCATAACTTATCTCACTGTATAATTGAATTGGGAAAAATGTGAATTTCAATCAAAATGAGGTACTATCCAAAATCTTAACCAAATATTCAAAGTTTGCTGACTGCAGGGACTGTTAACTTTCCACCACTGCCCATTGGATGGGTGGAGAAGGGGAATTATCAGGAGAAAGCGCCAAGCCATTATGACTATATAGCAATTGGAAGGGGTCAGGATAAGGATTTGAGATGGGACTGTGGGGAAGGAATGGTGCCCAACCACTTGAACGGTCGGGGATTGAACACCGACCTGCATGAAGCGAGACCGTCGCTCTACTGTCCAGTGGATGGAGGGATGCACGATTAGTAATATGTAACTGGCTTACCACAAATGTAAATAGCTTAGGTTAGAGACTGTTGTGGTCTAGTTCTTGAACGAATTGTGCTCTAAAATATTACTGAAATTAACTAGTTAATTAGATTGTAACTTGTCTAACTGAATGAATTTGAGGTTCAGCTCCTGAACCAATTATGTGAAAAAGAATTCCCCGTGGTGTAGTGGTAAGACATTCCCCTGGCGTTTCGTGAGCGCTTTGCCCTGGGTTCATATCCTGCCTGGGAGGACTTTCAGGGCGTCAATCCTTAACTGTAGCCTCTGTTTACCCAACAGTAAAATGGGAACCTGGTTGTTAAACAATTTGGCGGATTGTATTCCGGGGAACATAGGATTAAGGACTTGCCCGAAACGCTATGCATGCTAGTGGCTGTACACGAATGTAAAAAATGTAGTTTATCCTCCACCCTTAGTGGAGGATGAACTTCTCTACACTAGGTTGTAGAGATGACTCCTGTTCATCTCCAATCCTGTTCATCTCCTATCCAAGTGTGAAGGATGAACTGGCGTCTCCTCCTCCCAGTGTGGAGGATGAACAACTCTTAACAAACTTCTATACGTTTCATCTTTAATTTCTTCTTCTTTACGGTACGTGTAGTTTGCGTAAGGTTTCCTCCTGCACCTTTCTTCTTCTTCTTGATAGCAGCTGCAATTTGCACGCTACACCTTTCAAAACCTGCTCCAGGAGGCGTAAGGTCGCCTTGTTTCAACAAATCCGGCGGGAAGACACCGCCATTAATCCACAAACAAGAAATCCGGATTTCAAATAATTTAACTAAAACTATCATGAAAATTAGCATGTGATCTGTGGGTTAT
The DNA here is from genome assembly GCA_020271785.1 of Procambarus virginalis. Lineage (NCBI taxonomy): Eukaryota > Metazoa > Arthropoda > Malacostraca > Decapoda > Cambaridae > Procambarus > Procambarus virginalis. The sequence continues at coordinate 29,129,208 of WNGS01042707.1, forward strand.
ATATTTGTATTTATTTATGTATATATACAAAAGTTCTTACATTCTTGTATAGCTATTAGTACTCGTAGGTGCCTTAATCCTATGTTCCCTGGAATACGACCCGCTGAATCGCTTAACAACCAGAGCCAGATTCACGAAGCAGTTACGCAAGAACTTGGTGGGGGTTCCGCGCAGCTGGCCCTCACGGATTGGGGGTGCTCCCCGTCGGAACCCCCAAAGTGACAAGCCAAGAATACCAAGCTTTACAATTACCGTCAATGCTCAGGCAACTTTAAATTAGAGATGTCTCTTCAATGTATTTGTTTACATTAATTCTACTTCTGTATATTAATTTATGGCTTTCACTAATTTCATTAGTCACCATAATTAATTCAGCTCTATTTACCTATTTGTTATATTGAGCTATTATGCTTCTTCAGTTAAGGATTATCTAATTTAATCTTTTATGATTGTATTTTAATTAATTATTTATTCACTAATCTTCATTAGTCACCATAATAATTCAGCTCTATTTACCTATTTGTTATATTGAGCTATTATGCTTCTTCAGTTAAGGATTATCTAATTTAATCTTTTATGATTGTATTATTAATTAATTATTTATTTATTAATAATTAATTATTATTTTAAAATTAAATAAGTCCCCCACTCCGTGAGCGTTTCTTCCAAACCACAGAACTTACGAACATGTACATTTTCTTCATATTAGGCGGCTTTGTTTACATTTATTTAACTGTTTACAAGCATAAAAACTTCCCAGTCAACTGTTGTTATTGTAATAAACAGCCTCCTGGTGCTTCGGAGCTCATTAACTGTCTAATAATTGTAAACAAAGCAGCCAAAGAGTGAGAAAAGATGTACACGTTCGTAAGTACTTGCGTAACTGCTTCGTGAATCTACATCCTAGTACCCATTTTACTGTGGGTGAACAGAGGCTACAGGTAATGATTGACGCCAGTCAATCCTCCCCGGCCAGGATACGAACCCAGGAAAAGGCTCACGAAGCGCCAGGCGAATTCTTAACCACACCACGGGGACTGCTAAAATATTTATTACTATTATTATTACTACAGTATTTATTTATATTTATTATTTATTATAATAATAATGTGTAATTAATTAGGGAGTTAGACAGCTGTTACGAGCTGCTTCCTGGGTGTGTAGGGGAAAAAATTAGCTAGTAGTTAGTAACAGTTGATTGATTGACAGTTGAGAGGCGGGTCTTAAAGAGCAGAGCTCAACCCCCGCAAGCACAACTAGGGTGAGTACACACACCCAGGAAGCAGCCCGTAGCAACTGTCTATCAGGTACCTATTTACTGCAAAGTGAACGGGGGCATCAGAGTGAAATAAACTGCCCATTTGTCTCCGCCTGCGCCGGGGAACGATCCCCGGGCCCTTAGACTACGAATCCCGAGCGCTGTCCGCTCAGTCGTCAGGCCCCTTATGCTGTGTATACCTAACCCTGTTAATAAAAAAAAAATAATAATATGCTCTACGTGATTTAGCTCTTAAGTTACAAGTACAGTATAGGTAGCCGGGCAATCGACATATATATATATGACAAGCTTATAAATTGGTAAGAAAC
>WNGS01042707.1:29134871-29146696 GCA_020271785.1 Procambarus virginalis
ATAATAACTAATGTAAGCATTAACAATACAGTACAGTAAATTATTAACTTACCATGCTTTGCATTTTCAGTCGATGCTAGACACTTTTCAAGGACACTTCGGGTTGGATTACCCGAACGACCATATTCATAAAACTGGAATAAAATGTATGTATAGATTAACAAAATATCCAGTTGTAATGATTAAATATTACTTGCCAACAAACCACTCCTGAATCTAGTGCTAATAATATCTTATTTAAAAAGTAACCATTTGATTAAATTAAAATAAGTGCAAAAATATTTAAGATTAAGTGTCTGCTGAGCTTTGACAGGTTTTTCAGTATAACTATTGTAACTATCAAACTAGATCACTTAAGTGATTAATGAATAAAGTTTATTCCTATTGATGCATAAAATAGGCTCACAAAATAAATGGGTCTATGAACAGGTTTCAACTGAGCTGAGGCAGGATTACAGCTCTTGCTTGCAGTTTCACCAAGTTCACATTTGACAGCCCTTATGAACCCTAGTCTAAAGAAAAAAGAGATACTGTAGTAATTTACAATTACACTTGCTATCTCCATGCAATTGTTTTACTTTTAAAACTCACTATTTTGAGTGCAACGATGATTAATGGTATGATGTAGCGCAGTGGTCAGCACAGTTGGGTCACAACTGGCAGGTCCCGGGTTCAAGTCCCACAGGAGGACAGATGCTTAGACACTTTACTTTCACCTGATGACTCTGTTCGCCTAATAATCAACTGGCACTTGAGAGTTTATTAACTTGTGGGTTACATCCTGGGAAAGGGCAGTACCCATAGTTGGCCTAGACTATTTTTGTTTTGTTATCAATACATAAAATTCCTATGCAAGGATGCTTGAGATGATGAGAAGATTTCGGGGCTTTTTAGTGTCCCCGCGGCCCGGTCCTCGACCAGGCCTCCACCCCCAGGAAGCAGCCCGTGACAGCTGACTAACACCCAGGTACCTATATTACTGCTAGGTAACAGGGGCATAGGGTGAAAGAAACTCTACCCATTGTTTCTCACCGGCGCCTGGGATCAAACCCAGGACCACAGGATCACAAGTCCAGCGTGCTGTCTGCTCGGCCGACCGGCTCCCTTATTGGTTGTATTTATTATATTCTACATAAAGTATTTTGAACACTTATAGCCTGGTATTGAGTTAACTTTTTATTGAGTGAGTTTATATATTATTTACTAATTACAAAATTTAAAATGAACCCAATTTCATATTTTGTACTATTAAAAATAATCTTGACTACACAGTATACATAGCCAAAAGCAACACTTATTAGAAACTTAATTAAAATAGAAAAATCCTCTTTGCAATTATGCTTAGTTTGTGATATTTCCGAAATCTGTAGCCTTGTGGAAAAGCCGACACCATTTACTAACATTTAATACAATAGGCAGATAATATTGCTGCTGTTTGTAATAACAAAATAACTCTTGAAATAGTTCTTTAATCACTATTAAAGTGAATAGCGCTTTAATCACTATCCCCGCTTTAAAAAATGGGATATCATTGTCACTTTGCTATTAAATTCACCAGCTATATTAATAGGAATTCATTTTAATATTTCAGTCTCTGGACTGTAAACATCATGAAAACATTTCCCTTGAACTAACTTAATTATCAGTACTGGTACTAAAATAAGAGTAAATGTAGACCCTCTTTTCACTTCTTGACAACATCTGGACAAAACAGCCGAGGCGTGAGTGGGAGGGAGGCCAGTCAGTCGCCATTTAATTTAACAGTCTCATTGGGGCAAATCTAGCTCATAATTTACCCTTGGACCAGTGTTAGAACTAATAGTGTTCCTGTTATCAACACCAACTATGTCTACTATAAAGGAAATGTTCTAGCCGAAACCTGTTATAAATCCCCACATTCCTGGCCAGTTGCGTAGGTAGATTAGGGTGACCCGTTTAGGATATGAATCGAGACAAAACTATCATTAACCTCTTCTAATAAATTATACCAATATTTCCCCTGATATACCTGTCATATAGGTTATTACTATTATAGTGTGTGCCCTTTGACAGGTGTAATTTAAGTGGGAGAAGAAGCAGAATATAATTACCTAGTACACCAGTACATGTGTTGAAGCCAACCTCAACCACGAGGAGTGTTCATCCGTGTTAATACTGGTTGTCTAGGCCAAAATCAGCCATACAAGATAAGCTGTAGTTGTGTTAATTTTAATTACTAATATGTAGTCTAATATAGTAGTGAATTGTGTAACCAATCAATAATTTATATTAATAACTATAAATATATATATAAACAAACCCCCCAGAATGTGTAGGAAAGCTATTTGTTGGACATTCTAAATCAAAATCTACTTTAAACATCATACAGTTTGCTGTCGAAAAATATAAAATTAACGTAATATATAAATTACTATATAAATATAACTAAATAAATATAAATCCAACGAGTCATTTTCCCCACAAGGCCCGATATTGTTACTTTGAATACATTTTCTATTAGGCAGACCTATATGGAACTAAAAACGTCCTCTAATCCTCTAACGTCAAATCCCAGTACAGTACTGTACACATGAAATTTACAGGTCCAATATAAGTGACAAGTCCAATATAAGTCCAAATGGTAAAAATAAGCCTACTGCTGTCCCATCACAACATGCCATATATGTATTATAGTATCTACACATTTGAAAAAGTTAAAACATTCAACACTAACTTTAAACTCAGCAGGACCTCCTTGTTTAAACGTTGTTGACAAGGAAATTGGCGGAACAACTGCTAAATGGTTCCACTGTTCAGGTTCATTGCCCTCATGGATGGCCCGGGAGGAGAAGGAGGGATCGTTCTTCTTGTAGTCTAACTCAGACATTATGCTTCAGGACGACGTTTAGTATTCTGCAATCAAAGTAATTATATTGGTTATAATTCCTTATCCTCTATATCTGTATCCACTGTATCTGTATTTTGTGCTTCCCAATCCCCCAATATTTGTACCTAAGCCATATAACCCATATAATTTTACCACTGTAATCATTAATCTCTTATATCATAGATGTTATATTGAACACATTGTGTGCTACCCAATCCCCAATCTATACTATATAAACCTAAGCCTTACAACTTTACCATTAAACATTGCTGTTATCTTACATGAGATATCAGTGTGCTTTAATGTGCCAACTAATCTGTCATTATCAATCAAGCTATCAATGCTATCAAAGCTTTCAATGTGCTTTAATGTGCCTACTTATCTTTGTCAAATTTTCTTACAATGTACCTATTAACATTTTATAAATTTTACTAGAAATTACCTACTTAATATTATCGGTTAGATTAAAGACCTGCCCAAAACGCTGTGCGTACTAGTGGCTTTTTAAGAATGTGAACACAGCATGTTATGTACTCTTATAAAGCCAATGTAACTTCTAGTATATACAGTATTTATAAAAAAGAAGAAGCTACAAGTACAAAAAATAGTGACAGTGCATGTATGCTATGGAACACTGATATTAGAGCAAGTATATTTGTTGGAGGTCACACCTGGCACTAAGATTGAGTTTATAGATGGCAATAAAGATTAGTTGGAAAAATGGCAATTTGAGATCAGAAAGAGGGCACAGATAAAAATGTTGCTATTAATGTTCTATGAGACTTTTTATACAATATTAATACAGTATTCCACACCTTATGCTTGCCGTACTTCTTGGCATAAAAGGTCTTGACATATTATGCTGCCCTACAACACACATTAAACTTCATTATCTCTACAAGACTACAACGATACCTATGAGCCGTCACTCGTCCTCTGTTGAATGCTATATACCATCATTAATCTAACATATCAGGTAAGGTGAAAAACTACATTGTAGCAAGGTTTTATATCAACACTATAAACTGACAGGTGATTACACTGGTAAAGCTGAAGTACTGAGTTATAAGTACAAATATTGGGGAAGTGGGGGTAGTACAAGGTGAGTAGTATAGTGAGAGTCCGAAGCACAAGGTAGGAAACTATGATATTAGGCATTTTGGTTTTAGGCCTTTTTTACTTTTTTACTTTTAAACAAGGCAAAGGTTGGAATTTTTAATTCATCAGAGTGAGTTCCAAAGACTGGGCCCCTTTATTTGCATGGAACATTTGCACAGATATGGCCCAAGTCTGGGGATATCAAAGAAATTTATTTCTGGTGTAGTGCTCATAGGTTCTATACACCTATCAAAGAAAAGCTTTAGATCAATATTAACATTTAGGAACGAGGTTTTGAACATGTAGATAGCACATGAAAATGTGTAGAGTATATTTAGTATGTTAAGGGACTTAAACAGAGGGGCTATGTGATGTCTGAAAACAGTTCGATATACAGTAGTGTACTGTAGTTCTAACAGCAGATTTTTGCCGAGTGATGGTAGGCTTGAGATAATTTGTAGTGGTTGAACCACATGCACAGATACCGTATGTAAGATATTGATAGATTAGTGTGTAGTATAATGAGAGGAGAGCAGAGTGGGGAACATAATTTCTGATTTTAGAAAGTATACCGACCGTTTTTGAGACTTTTTGTGATGTGTTTATGTGGCTGCTGAAAGTTCAGTCTCTTGTCTATGTATAGGCCAAAGAACTTTCCCTCATTTTTATTGGTAATGTAAACATTGTCTATCTGAAGTTGAATTTGATGATTTACTCCAAATAAAATGTAGTAGGTCTTTACTATGTTTAGTAAGTTTGTTGGTTGACATCCCTAAGTGGACTCTTAATTCATTGTTGAAAATATTATTTAGTGTGTGGGGGTTGGGGTTAGAATAGATGAAGGTAGTATTGTCATCAAATAGTATATGTTTAAGAATGTTAGAAACATTTGGCAAATCATTGATGTATATAAGAAATAGGAGAGGTCCCAAGATGCTGCCCTGTGGCACCCCTACTGTCAACGGTTGAGTTGGAGGCAATGGAGGCTATGCTATTGATGGTTACATATTGTGTCTGTGTCACTGAGATAGGAATGAATATTAGGATTAGGTTATCTTGAGATGATTTCGGGGCTTTTTAGTGTCCCCGCGGCCTGGTCCTCGACCAGGCCTCCACCCCCAGGAAGCAGCCCGTGACAGCTGACTAACACCCAGGTACCTATTTTACTGCTAAGTAACAGGGGGGACTTACCCGAAACACTATGCGTGCCAGTGGCTGTACAATAATGTAATAACTCTTGCACGTATATATAATAAAATAATATATATATATATACACATAGTCCAGAGCAAGGTCTTGTACCATAGTAGCGAAATTTAAGTAAGAGGTAGTTATGGTTTATGGTATCAAAGGCCCGTCTCAAGTCAATGAAGAGGCCAATTTGGAACTCATTTTTGTCAAGGGCTGTGATAGATTATATTAAGCAGACTAATAATGGCATCATTGGTATTCTTTGGGAATGGCTGCTGGCAGGGACTTGTGTTGAATTTTACAAAGTAGGAAAGAACTGTGTTGGAAATTTCCACAATACTAACCCCTTAACACACCAAGCAAATGCTGTCATGTTAGGCAAATTACTAATCCTGCTAACCATTAATTTCCTTAAGAGAAACAAAAAAAATATGGGTTTCATGGTTTCTCAGAGAAAGTGGAACATTTGCCACATCACCAGAATATTTATTTATCCATAACACGTACTAGTATCTTTAAAACACTAGCCGGGGAATTAAATACAGCATGATGAAGTATTCTCGAGGATTGGATTTAACTAAATCGCAAACAAACCCCAAGGTCTACTTTCCTAAGTCAATAATGATAAATTTAAAACCATGCTGGCAGACGCATCCAGAGCTGGTGGGGAAAGATGCCATTGTGCCTAGAGATGCCAACACAGAGCAGCAGCTTAGCCCACGAACACCCTAGTAGGAGTTATCTAATCTTCCTGGGAAATCAAGTGTTGTGGAGCTCCAACGCCCCCTGTTATTGACACAAACTTCACTAATCAAGGGAAGAGTAATATTTCTGGTTAATAGACAAGTATAGTGATCACTTAAACTAATAAAATGACCAGTTATAGAGTATCGCTACCCACCCTACTCTATAACCTTTCTGCTCCGAACAGGTAAGAATTATTCCAGCAAACATTCTTCTGTTCTTGTTATATGTCGAATACATTAGTAGCAGATTATTACTTTGTCATTAATTGGCAGGTGGAGACAAGGAGGAAACAACATTTTAACCTGGTGCAACACGTGCATAATAAATGAACTAAACTAAAACTGCAACACAAGGCATCTCGAGTCACCATTAGGCCTTTACCATGAGTATCAAGCCACTTGACTGAGGGCATCTCTTGCCTATTACCAGGCTATACACTACATTACAGCCAAGATGTTTTCTCTAATCTATTATTAATTAGAAGACTAACAATCATAGCAAATTTCTATTAGTTGATAAATTTTGATTGATAAGCTATGTGTATTAACCCCCTCCCACAAAGTTGTGAGAGGAAAACTCCTAGCAGGATAATCTTAGTCCACTTTTAACTAATAAATTAAATAAAAATAAATATTCCTGCTGGGAGAAATTCCCCACACGCTGTGTATAAAAAAAAAAGTATAGATAGATTTGATATTGGTCTATGTTTATGTCAGCTGTCTCGCCTCCTTTATCAACTTGCGCCACTCTTGCATTTTTTTTTAAACTAAACATTTACATCTTGACCTAGTTACAATTTAAGTGCATTTCCACAGCATGTGAAGCAACAGCCTGTTGGACCAAGCTCATTACTCAAGCCTGGCCTCAGGCCGGGCTTGGGGTGTAGAACACCCACAACCTAACCATCCAGCCAGTAACATGTGGCACCAGGAATTGACAGGGTGGACAAAGACAAACTCTTTAGCGCGGGTGGAACATGAACAAGGGGACACAGGTGGAAACTTAGTACCCAGATGAGCCACAGAGACGTTAGAAAGAATTGTTTCAGTGTCAGGGTAGTTAACAAATGGAATGCATTAGGCAGTGATGTGGTGGAGGCTGACTCCATACACAGTTTCAAGTGTAGATATGATAGAGCCCAATAGGCTCAGGAACCTGTACACCAGTTGATTGACAGTTGAGAGGCGGGCCCAGAGCCAGAGCTCAACCCCCGCAAGCACAACTAGGTGGGTGAGTAAGGGAAGAGTCATCATGGTACTCTCTCACCGTGACGGGGCGCCAGGCCAGGCCCCCGCCAGCAGCCAATCACCACCCACAACACGCCACGTCTTGCCCAATAGGAAGGCAAATCCTCTCACTCCTCCACCAATCAGAAGCCATTACCATAATTGTTCGACCAATCAATCATACTGTTACTCAAGGTCACTTATATTCTCAACAATAAAGCCATGTGATTACTATTGGAATGAGAAATGTAAAATAAAGATTAATATTAGTGTACTCAATGGATTTGTGAGGCCCTTGAGGGACCTTAAATACTCGAGGGTAGAAATAACCTAAACAATTCTATCCTTTTGAGATTATTTCATTACCTCAAACTTACTTGAACTTAATAAGTTGATTGACTGTTCCGTCTTTAAACACACAACTATGAAGTTTATACCAAGAGACGAGATACGGTCGTCTCCACCAGGTCAAAGTAACCAAATTTTTCCTAAATATCACCTTAAGTCTCCACAACACCATCACAAAGTACGCATTCAATCAATATACATTAAACGTCGATAAACTGTTTAATAAATTCACTTCAACATCTAACACCTGAGATAAAACAGGTGTTCTATTGCTTTAAGCCGTTCTCGCCCTCAGTATATTAGTCAGTCTCCAGTGCCTCTGCTTGTGCTGGCAATACTCTCACGCACAAATAGCGTGCAATCCAAAAGAAAGCCGGCTGTAAGTTGCATGAGGCTTACAAATATAAAACACTAACTATAGTCACCTTGAAAACAAAACTAAGAGAAACAGTAGGAGCAGCTACAGCAACGTCCAATCCTCCCTGCTGGTGGATGTCGTCTGAGGCGGCCGGCACCAGCTGACTGCCACGCCTGGCTCGCCACACTCTCGTACCGCCGCACTCTCTTCTTGTACTTCATGTGAATAAACTCCCAACTTCAAATTCAAATTCAAAAGTTTATTCAGGTAAAGTACATACATACAAGGCTTGATACAAATATTGATGGATTTATAGATAGAGCTAGTACATACAATACCTAAAGCCACTATTACGCAAAGCGTTTCGAGCAGGACTTTGCTTTAAACTAAATATATTAGACTTGTGTTGCGCTATTTGAAGGTCTAATTATCATATTATAGTCTTTTTTTGTTAATTATTAAAGATTGTTTATAAAGGCAAGCGACCAAATCGAAAAAAGAGCGGTATAATTAAATTGTGTAGTTCCAGATATGTCGTTTATTTTTATAATTATCGTACATCTCACCAATATGGTAGATGATGAAATTTTTGGATGTTCGGCAGAAGAAAAGTTTAATAAGTTGTAACAAAGACCCATTACCACAAAATGAATTGAACTTCATATTTACACAAACATAAAAATCATAAATGAATGGGCAAGGTGTGCATGTAGTGAGTGAGTGGGCGACGACATGTATGCTCTAAATATATATTAGGGGGGACCATTGACAAGCCGCCAGCTTCCTGTCCTCGTCGAGGCCACTATTATTAGTCGTCCTCAGGTAAATTCAGGTAGGTAAATATATATTTTTTATGTAGGATAGATTCTTACAATTACAATAAGGACTTACTTTTTATTTACTTACAAGAGTTCTTACATTATTGTAAGACCACTAGCACTCATGGCGTTTCCGGCAGGTCCTTAATCTTTGTTTTCCCCGGAATTCGACCCACTAAATAGTTTAACAACCGTGTACCCATTTACTGCTGGGTGGGCAGACTGTATATCTTTGGACTGTCAGAAAACCTTTGACACAGTACCAAATAAGAGACTATAGTGCACAAGCTGGAGATGCAGGCAGGAGTGAATTGGAAGGTGCTCCATTGGATAAGGGAGTACCTGAGCAACAGAAGACAGCGAGTCACGGTGAGGGGTGAGGTCTCTGAGTGGCGCGGCGTCACCAGTGGAGTCCCTTGGACCTATACTACCTGGTTGATACGTGGTTGATGGGGTTCTGGGAGTTCTTCTACTCCCCAAGCCCGGCCCGAGGCCAGGCTTGACTTGTGAGAGTTTGGTCCACTAGGCTGTTGCTTGGAGCGGCCCGCAGGCCCACATACCCACCACAGCCCGGTTGGTCCGGCACTCCTTGCAGGAATAAATCTAGTTTCCTCTTGAAGATGTCCACGGTTGTTCCGGCAATATTTCTTATGCTTGCTGGGAGGACGTTGAACAACCGCGGACCTCTGATGTTTATACAGTGTTCTCTGATTGTGCCTATGGCACCTCTGCTCTTCACTGGTTCTATTCTGCATTTCTTCCATATCGTTCACTCCAGTACGTCGTTATTTTACTGTGCAGATTTGGTACTTGGCCCTCCAGTATCTTCCAGGTGTATATTATTTGATATCTCTCTCGTCTTCTTTCTAGTGAGTACATTTGGAGAGCTTTGAGCCGATCTCAATAATTTAGGTGCTTTATCTCGTCTATGCGTGCCGTATACGTTCTCTGTATTCCCTCTATTTCAGCAATCTCTCCTGCTCTGAAGGGGGAAGTGAGTACTGAGCAGTACTCAAGACGGGACAACACAAGTGACTTGAAGAGTACAACCATTGTGATGGGATCCCTGGATTTGAAAGTTCTCGTAATCCATCCTATCATTTTTCTGGCTGTCGCAATATTTGCTTGGTTATGCTCCTTAAACGTTAGGTCGTCAGACATTATTATTCCCAAATCCTTTACATGCTGTTTTCCTACTATGGGCATATTTGATTGTGTTTTGTACCCTGTATTATGTTTAAGGTCCTCATTTTTACCGTACCTGAGTACCTGGAATTTATCACTGTTAAACATCATGTTATTTTCTGATGTCCAGTCGAAAACTTTATTAATATCAGCTTGAAGTTTTTCAATGTCTTCAGCCGAGGTAATTTTCATACTGATTTTTGTGTCATCTGCAAAGGATGATACGAAGCTGTGACTTGTATTTTTGTCTATATCTGATATGAGAATAAGGAAAAGCAGCGGTGCAAGGACTGTACCCTGAGGTACAGAGCTTTTAACTGCACTTGGACTAGATTTTATATGGTTGACCGTTACTCGCTGAGTCCTGTTTGACAGAAAACTGGGTATCCAGCGTCCTACTTTACCGGTTATTCCCATTGACTTCATTTTGTGTGCTATCACGCCATGGTCACATTTATCGAAAGCCTTTGCGAAGTCCGTGTATATCACATCAGCATTCTGTTTTTCTTCTAATGCCTCAGTGACTTTGTCGTAGTGCTCAAGTAGCTGTGAGAGGCACGATCTTCCCGCTCGAAATCCATGTTGGCCTGGGTTGTGAAGGTCATTGGTCTCCATGAAATTGGTGACCTGACTCCTAATCACTCTCTCAAATACTTTTATTATCAAATAATCACTCTCTCAAATACTGTTTCTGATATATATGTAAATGATCCCTAGAGGGAATAGACTCGTTCCTCTCAATGTTTGCTGTTGATGCAAAAATTCTGAGGAGGATTAAGACAGAGGAAAATAGTATGAGGCTACATACAAGATAACCTAGACAAACTGAAAAGATGGTCGAACAAATGGCTACTAAAATTCAACCCAAGTAAATGTAAGGTAATGAAACTAGGCAAAGGAAATAGGAGGCCAGACACTGGATACCGAATGAGAGATAAAGTCCTTCATGAAACGGAGTTGATATCACACCAAACCTGTCTCCTGAAGCCCACATCAAAGAATAACATCAGTGGCGTATGTGAAGCTGACTAACATCAGAACTGCCTTTAGAAACCTGGGTAAGGAATCTTTCAGAATTTGTATACCACAATGTAAGACCAATCCAGGAGTATGCAGCCCCAGCATGAGCCCGTACCTTGTCAAGCACAAGACGAAGCTGGAAAAATTCAGAGTATTCCACTAGGCTAGTCCCAGAACTATGATGTGAATTATGAGGAAAGGCACATAAGTTGGCTATTCATTGTTTTTGTTATAGATTCAGTTATTCGGAACAAGTTCCAAGTAGCACGGGCATTGACCCGTACTACGCGGCGGAGTACAGGTGGTGAGCCCGTAGTGACTTACCTGGCACAGGAGCGGGGCTGGTATGTGTTGTATGATCAGCTACCGGCGCATAGACGTAGGGTATGGGAGCCTACTTAGGACAGGCTAAACGGGTAAGCTAAGGAGATGTCTCCCGTGGTTGGCTATTGATTGATTGATGAAGATTAAGCCACCCGAAAGGTGGCACGGGCATGAATACCGAATTGCCCGAGCATTACCGACGAAGCTGTCTGATTGGGGACCGACGTACGGGATTTCCGTCGGGCTATTGTTGAGTAAGTGCCACCAGGTGCTGAAAGCCTAGTGGTCTATGCTTAGTACGAGACTGATACTGGAGATCTGTGGAGGTGCGGACTGCACACATGCGTGACGGGAGATGTCTCCCGATGTCAAATGGTCTGGCTATTCGCTTCTCGATGCTTATATTATTGGACTACACCTCAGCTTCCTCCCATAGGATGGAAAGAAGTTACCTGTAATTAGAGAAAAGATTATAGCTTCACAATTAGCGCTAATTGAGTTTGTCATTAATGTAATGAGAGGTTGGAGCAAGTATATTGTTTACTCGCTACAACCCTGTCAATTCACCTGAGAATTTTCTATGTGATGATCATGTCTCCCCGAGCTCTTCTGTCTTCCAGCGACGTGAGGTGTAGTTCCCGTAG
>WNGS01042707.1:29147696-29174501 GCA_020271785.1 Procambarus virginalis
CTTTGTGGGAGGGATTAATACACATAGCTTATCAATCAAAATTTATCAACTAATAGAAATTTGCTATGATTGTTAGTCTTCTAATTAATAATGGATTAGAGAAAATACATCTTAGCTGTAATGTAGTGTATAGCCTGGTAATAGGCAAGAGATGCTCCTCAGTCAAGTGGCTTGATACTCATGGTAAAGGCCTTAATGGTGACTCGAGTTGCCTTGTATTGCAGTTTTAGTTTAGTTCATTTATTATGCACGTGTTGCACCAGGTTAAAATGTTGTTTTCCTCCTTGTCTCCACCTGCCAATTAATGACAAAGTAATAATCTGCTACTAATGTATTCGACATATAACAAGAACAGAAGAATGTTTGCTGGAATAATTCTTACCTGTTCGGAGCAGAAAGGTTATAGAGTAGGGTGGGTAGCGATACTCTATAACTGGTCATTTTATTAGTTTAAGTGATCACTATACTTGTCTATTAACCAGAAATATTACTCTTCCCTTGATTAGTGAAGTTTGTGTCAATAACAGGGGGCGTTGGAGCTCCACAACACTTGATTTCCCAGGAAGATTAGATAACTCCTACTAGGGTGTTCGTGGGCTAAGCTGCTGCTCTGTGTTGGCATCTCTAGGCACAATGGCATCTTTCCCCACCAGCTCTGGATGCGTCTGCCAGCATGGTTTTAAATTTATCATTATTGACTTAGGAAAGTAGACCTTGGGGTTTGTTTGCGATTTAGTTAAATCCAATCCTCGAGAATACTTCATCATGCTGTGTTTAATTCCCCGGCTAGTGTTTTAAAGATACTAGTACGTATTATGGATAAATAAATATTCTGGTGATGTGGCAAATGTTTCACTTTCTCTGAGAAACCATGAAACCCATATTTTTTTTTGTTTCTCTTAAGGAAATTAATGGTTAGCAGGATTAGTAATTTGCCTAACATGACAGCATTTGCTTGGTGTGTTAAGGGGTTAGTATTGTGGAAATTTCCAACACAGTTCTTTCCTACTTTGTAAAATTCAACACAAGTCCCTGCCAGCAGCCATTCCCAAAGAATACCAATGATGCCATTATTAGTCTGCTTAATATAATCTATCACAGCCCTTGACAAAAATGAGTTCCAAATTGGCCTCTTCATTGACTTGAGACGGGCGTTTGATACCATAAACCATAACTACCTCTTACTTAAATTTCGCTACTATGGTACGAGACCTTGCTCTGGACTATGTGTATGTATATATATATATATATATATATATATATATATATATATATATATATATATATATATATATATATATATATATATATATATATATTTATTTTATTTATATACGTGCAAGAGTTATTACATTATTGTACAGCCACTGGCACGCATAGCGTTTCGGGTAAGTCCCCCCTGTTACCTAGCAGTAAAATAGGTACCTGGGTGTTAGTCAGCTGTCACGGGCTGCTTCCTGGGGGTGGAGGCCTGGTCGAGGACCAGGCCGCGGGGACACTAAAAAGCCCCGAAATCATCTCAAGATAACCTAATCCTAATATTCATTCCTATCTCAGTGACAGACACAATATGTAACCATCAATAGCATAGCCTCCATTGCCTCCAACTCAACCGTTGACAGTAGGGGTGCCACAGGGCAGCATCTTGGGACCTCTCCTATTTCTTATATACATCAATGATTTGCCAAATGTTTCTAACATTCTTAAACATATACTATTTGCTGACAATACTACCTTCATCTATTCTAACCCCAACCCCCACACACTAAATAATATTTTCAACAATGAATTAAGAGTCCACTTAGGGATGTCAACCAACAAACTTACTAAACATAGAAAAGACCTACTACATTTTATTTGGAGTAAATCATCAAATTCAACTTCAGATAGACAATGTTTACATTACCAATAAAAATGAGGGAAAGTTCTTTGGCCTATACTTAGACAAGAGACTGAACTTTCAGCAGCCACTTACACATCGCAAAAAGTCTCAAAAACGGTCGGTATACTTTCTAAAATCAGAAATTATGATCCCCACTCTGCTCTCCTCTCATTATACTACACACTATTCTATCAATATCTTACATACGGTATCTGTGCATGTGGTTCAACCACTACAAATTATCTCAAGCCTACCATCACTCGGCAAAAATCTGCTTTTAGAACTACAGTACACTACTGTATATCGAACTGTTTTCAGACATCACATAGCCCCTCTGTTTAAGTCCCTTAACATACTAAATATACTCTACACATTTTCATGTGCTATCTACATGTTCAAAACCTCGTTCCTAAATGTTAATATTGATCTAAAGCTTTTCTTTGATAGGTGTATAGAACCTATGAGCACTACACCAGAAATAAATTTCTTTGATATCCCCAGACTTGGGCAATATCTGTGCAAATGTTCCATGCAAATAAAGGGGCCCAGTCTTTGGAACTCACTCTGATGAATTAAAAATTCCAACCTTTGCCTTGTTTAAAAGTAAAAAAGTAAAAAAGGCCTAAAACCAAAATACCTAATATCATAGTTTCCTACCTTGTGCTTCGGACTCTCACTATACTACTCACCTTGTACTACCCCCACTTCCCCAATATTTGTACTTATAACTCAGTACTTCAGCTTTACCAGTGTAATCACCTGTCAATTTATAGTGTTGATATAAAACCTTGCTACAATGTAGTTTTTCACCTTACCTGATATGTTAGATTAATGATGGTATATAGCATTCAACAGAGGACGAGTGACGGCTCATAGGTATCATTGTAGTCTTGTAGAGATAATGAAGTTTAATGTGTGTTGTAGGGCAGCATAATATGTCAAGACCTTTTATGCCAAGAAGTACGGCAAGCATAAGGTGTGGAATACTGTATTAATATTGTATAAAAAGTCTCATAGAACATTAATAGCAACATTTTTATCTGTGCCCTCTTTCTGATCTCAAATTGCCATTTTTCCAACTAATTTTATTGCCATTATAAACTCAATCTTAGTGCCAGGTGTGACCTCCAACAAATATACTTGCTCTAATATCAGTGTTCCATAGCATACATGCACTGTCACTATTTTTTGTACATGTAGCTTCTTGTTTTTTATAAATATATACTAGAAGTTACATTGGCTTTATAAGAGTACATAACATGCTGTATTCACATTCTTGAAAAGCCACTAGTACGCACAGCGTTTCGGGCAGGTCTTTAATCTAACTGATAATATTAAGTAGGTAATTTCTAGTAAAATTTATAAAATGTTAATAGGTACATTGTAAGAAAATTTGACAAAGATAAGTAGGCACATTAAAGCACATTGAAAGCTTTGATAGCATTGATAGCTTGATTGATAATGACAGATTAGTTGGCACATTAAAGCACACTGATAGCTCATGTAAGATAACAGCAATGTTTAATGGTAAAGTTGTAAGGCTTAGGTTTATATAGTATAGGGGGATTGGGTAGCACACAATGTGTTCAATATAACATCTATGATATAAGAGATTAATGATTACAGTGGTAAAATTATATGGGTTATATGGCTTAGGTACAAATATTGGGGGATTGGGAAGCACAAAATACAGATACAGTGGATACAGATATAGAGGATAAGGAATTATAACCAATATAATTACTTTGATTGCAGAATACTAAACGTCGTCCTGAAGCATAATGTCTGAGTTAGGCTACAAGAAGAACGATCCCTCCTTCTCCTCCCGGGCCATCCATGAGGGCAATGAACCTGAACAGTGGAACCATTTAGCAGTTGTTCCGCCAATTTCCTTGTCAACAACGTTTAAACAAGGAGGTCCTGCTGAGTTTAAAGTTAGTGTTGAATGTTTTAACTTTTTCAAATGTGTAGATACTATAATACATATATGGCATGTTGTGATGGGACAGCAGTATGCTTATTTTTACCATTTGGACTTATATTGGACTTGTCACTTATATTGGACCTGTAAATTTCATGTGTACAGTACTGTACTGGGATTTGACGTTAGAGGATTAGAGGACGTTTTTAGTTCCATATAGGTCTGCCTAATAGAAAATGTATTCAAAGTAACAATATCGGGCCTTGTGGGGAAAATGACTCGTTGGATTTATATTTTAGTTTATATTTATATAGTAATTTATATATTACGTTAATTTGGAAGGGAGTACCTCCTCTGGCTGGAAGAAGGGGGACCCATAGCCTCGGAAGAAATCTCACACAACGCATTGGAGGGAATGTACTCACCTAATTGTACTCACCTAATTGTGCTTGCGGGGGTTGAGCTTTGGCTCTTTGGTCCCGCCTCTCAACTGTCAATCAACAGGTGTACAGATTCCTGAGCCTACTGGGCTCTATCATATCTACACTTGAAACTGTGTATGGAGTCAGCCTCCACCACATCACTTCCTAGTGCATTCCATTTATTAACTACTCTGACACTGAAAAAATTCTTTCTAACGTCTCTGTGGCTCATCTGGGTACTAAGTTTCCACCTGTGTCCCCTTGTTCGTGTCCCACCCGTGATGAAGAGTTTCTCTTTGTCCGCCCTGTCAATTCCCCTGAGAATTTTGTAGGTGGTTATCATGTCTCCCCTTACTCTTCTGTTTTCCAGGGATGTGAGGTTCAGCTCCTTTAGCCTTTCCTCGTAGCTCAATCCTCTCAGTTCCGGGACGAGCCTGGTGGCATACCGCTGAATGTAGGTCCCCTCCAATACAGTTTCTGTGTGCTTTTCTCCTACCACCCCCTTCCTTTTTTTTTATGCTTTATTGTGTATTTAAAGGTTACAAAACATACAAGACAAATGCCTAAAGGTTATGTATCTCTTGAAGCTCCTCCGCTTCCGGACAGGAACCGAGGACGCAGCAAGCATTTTCCCTCTGGATCGCCACACTGAGGCGCTGAAACAAAAAACTGCAAACCCTTGGGTCTCTGGTGACGTCGATGAGCTTGGAACCCAATTCCTTGAGAAATCCCAAGGCACTCTTGCCCCAGGGGCCATGTGTCTCAGACGCTATGGGAACAAAGAGGTATTGGCCTGCCAGTCGCCTGTATTTGAGAGATTTTGCTGTTTCCCTGTGGTTGGCCGCCCCACCTGCTTGATCAGCTCCGAAGTGTACGTAGGTGTCAGCCAGGGTGGATACACATGTGTAGTCCCACACCAACTGTCTACCCTCCTTCCATGAGTATATGGTGATGCCATCAGGGTGAAGTGCGGGGAAATCCGGGTTCTGGACCCCTAGGATGCGAGGTTCTCTCTCCGCTGGGCACTTAGCTGAGACGAGGCTTCTCTTGATGATGTCATTGACCTCGTTGTGTCTTGCATGCCAGCCCTTTGTGCTTCCACAATGCAACCCATGCAGTCCGTATTGGTCTGCTTCCACCCTGTTGCAAATACACTTGTATTCAGTGTGAATTGGGGCACCAAGGCGGAGGGCCACTGCTACATGAAGGGATTCTGGATCTAGGCGCATGCCCATTGCTGACATGGGTACTGCCAGGAGGAAGTCTCCTGCATGGGGCACGCACTGCTCTGAGGCGAGCTTTCTCCTTGTCTGATGTTGCGGCGCTGAGCATGGCATCAGCTACTTTTTCCACTAGAGGGTGGTCCCAGCCGGACTGTTTGTGTTGTTTTGTTGACTCTATAATGGTTGCTGGGGCTGCCAGAACATCCCACTGATTTGAACATTCAGTGAAAGCAGGATCGTGTATTCCTGCTGAATCTCTCAAGGTTGCAGGTAAGATATCTCTGACGAGGTCGTGCGATGCATGGGAGGAGGAAAGGAAGGCTGGTAGAGCAATTTGGGAGGCTGTGCGGACTGTCAAATGTGAACTTGGTGAAACTGCAAGCAAATTTTACGTTAATTTTATATTTTTCGACGGCAAACTGTATGATGTTTAAAGTGGACTTTGATTTAGAATGTCCAACAAATAGCTTTCCTACACATTCTGGGGGGTTTGTTTTATATATATATTTATAGTTATTAATATAAATTATTGATTGGTTACACAATTCACTACTATATTAGACTACATATATTAGTAATTAAAATTAACACAACTACAGCTTATCTTGTATGGCTGATTTTGGCCTAGACAACCAGTATTAACACGGATGAACACTCCTCGTGGTTGAGGTTGGCTTCAACACATGTACTGGTGTACTAGGTAATTATATTCTGCTTCTTCTCCCACTTAAATTACACCTGTCAAAGGGCACACACTATAATAGTAATAACCTATATGACAGGTATATCAGGGGAAATATTGGTATAATTTATTAGATGAGGTTAATGATAGTTTTTTCTCGATTCATATCCTAAACGGGTCACCCTAATCTACCTACGCAACTGGCCAGGAATGTGGGGATTTATAACAGGTTTCGGCTAGAACATTTCCTTTATAGTAGACATAGTTGGTGTTGATGACGGGAACACTATTAGTTCTAACACTGGTCCAAGGGTAAATTATGAGCTAGATTTGCCCCAATGAGACTGCTAAATTAAATGGCGACTGACTGGCCTCCCTCCCACTCACGCCTCGGCTGTTTTGTCCAGATGTTGTCAAGAAGTGAAAAGAGGGTCTACATTTACTTATTTTAGTACCAGTACTGATAATTAAGTTAGTTCAAGGGAAATGTTTTCATGATGTTTACAGTCCAGAGACTGAAATATTAAAATGAATTCCTATTAATATAGCTGGTGAATTTAATAGCAAAGTGACAATGATATCCCCATTTTTTAAAGCGGGGATAGTGATTAAAGCGCTATTCACTTTAATAGTGATTAAAGAACTATTTCTAGAGTTATTTTGTTATTACAAACAGCAGCAATATTATCTGCCTATTGTATTAAATGTTAGTAAATGGTGTCGGTTTTTCCACAAGGCTACAGATTTCGGAAATATCACAAACTAAGCATAATTGCAAAGAGGATTTTTCTATTTTAATTAAGTTTCTAATAAGTGTTGCTTTTGGCTATGTATACTGTGTAGTCAAGATTATTTTTAATAGTACAAAATATGAAATTGGGTTCATTTTAAATTTTGTAATTAGTAAATAATATATAAACTCACTCAATAAAAAGTTAACTCAATACCAGGCTATAAGTGTTCAAAATACTTTATGTAGAATATAATAAATACAACCAATAAGGGAGCCGGTCGGCCGAGCAGACAGCACGCTGGACTTGTGATCCTGTGGTCCTGGGTTTGATCCCAGGCGCCGGTGAGAAACAATGGGTAGAGTTTCTTTCACCCTATGCCCCTGTTACCTAGCAGTAATATAGGTACCTGGGTGTTAGTCAGCTGTCACGGGCTGCTTCCTGGGGGTGGAGGCCTGGTCGAGGACCGGGCCGCGGGGACACTAAAAAGCCCCGAAATCTTCTCATCATCTCAAGCATCCTTGCATAGGAATTTTATGTATTGATAACAAAACAAAAATAGTCTAGGCCAACTATGGGTACTGCCCTTTCCCAGGATGTAACCCACAAGTTAATAAACTCTCAAGTGCCAGTTGATTATTAGGCGAACAGAGTCATCAGGTGAAAGTAAAGTGTCTAAGCATCTCTGTCCTCCTGTGGGACTTGAACCCGGGACCTGCCAGTTGTGACCCAACTGTGCTGACCACTGCGCTACATCATACCATTAATCATCGTTGCACTCAAAATAGTGAGTTTTAAAAGTAAAACAATTGCATGGAGATAGCAAGTGTAATTGTAAATTACTACAGTATCTCTTTTTTCTTTAGACTAGGGTTCATAAGGGCTGTCAAATGTGAACTTGGTGAAACTGCAAGCAAGAGCTGTAATCCTGCCTCAGCTCAGTTGAAACCTGTTCATAGACCCATTTATTTTGTGAGCCTATTTTATGCATCAATAGGAATAAACTTTATTCATTAATCACTTAAGTGATCTAGTTTGATAGTTACAATAGTTATACTGAAAAACCTGTCAAAGCTCAGCAGACACTTAATCTTAAATATTTTTGCACTTATTTTAATTTAATCAAATGGTTACTTTTTAAATAAGATATTATTAGCACTAGATTCAGGAGTGGTTTGTTGGCAAGTAATATTTAATCATTACAACTGGATATTTTGTTAATCTATACATACATTTTATTCCAGTTTTATGAATATGGTCGTTCGGGTAATCCAACCCGAAGTGTCCTTGAAAAGTGTCTGGCATCGACTGAAAATGCAAAGCATGGTAAGTTAATAATTTACTGTACTGTATTGTTAATGCTTACATTAGTTATTATTGGTTAATTGTTAGGACAACCTTCTTCCTCTTAACACGGGCCCACTTGGGGCAGCTACAGCACGTTATGTAGGCCGCCAGGAGGAAAAAACTCTCAATATTTTTTACGGAAACTTCAGCCTGTGCAAATTGTTTTTAGGAAACTTATTTATTACATAATTACTAGTACTTATTTCACTTGTTTTGGCTATGATGAATTAAATGGTAATTAAATGTAATAAAATTAATTATTAATGTAATTAAATGGTAAAATTAATGGTAAATAAATGGTAATTAAACTAAAATTAATGGTAATTCCTGTACCCAGGTGGTCCATCCCGACACTCCCCTCCCACCCTCCCGACACCACCCACCCACCCACCCCCTCCTCCACCATGCGTCTAGAGCCACAGGCAGACGGGATTAATATGGTACGGCTGAATTTTTATCCAGCTAAACCAGCTTTTATCCCGTTCCATGGCCATTTTGGTCGGATATTGAGAACTTTATCCATTCACGATTTTGGCCGAATAAGGGCGTTTTCCGGATGTTCGAATCCTGGATAATAGTGGGGTTACAGTACATGCAGTGTTAACTGAGAATAGCCATTCAGGGCTTGATGTGTGTATCTGTAGCAGCAATGGCTACTGTCAAGTATACTAGCTTGATCTATTTTGTTGTAGGGGGAAGTCTGTTAGGCTTATTCAGGGGTCCCTAGCAATGAGCAAGGGTGTCTGCATAAATCCCATCCAGTGGTTGGCCTTAATGTGACAGTGATGTATGTCAACCCCCTATATGCCACACCTGATGATAGCATCCAGTGAAAATTAAAAATCAGATTCTTATTGCTTACAAAACTGTGGGGCTTTCACTTAACACTTTGGAGGACCGCGCCCACAAGACCCGCATTAGCCCGGGTGGGTCTTGGCGTTTCACGGGAGCGCACGGTAATTCTGAAAAGTGTATACTCTTCATCTTTGTCACCTCAATTCTCGTCCAGGGTTTTTCAATTTGGTATCATTGTGTTCGCAAAAGAATTCTCTATACAACTAAAGACATATAAAGTCCAAAATCCCGGCGTACCATCCACAACAAACAGAGAAAGTGAGTGCGTGCTATCCGGGAGCGCATAAGAGCGATAAAATGTGTACACTCCTTTCACATTTGTCACCTCGATTCCCATCCTAGGGCTTTCATTTTGGTATCATTGTGTTCGCAATAGAATTCCCAACAAGAGCATATGCATATGAAGTAAAAAAACGCAGCACGCTCCACCCGCCGACCAGATGAATGTGGCCGGAAAGAGAGCACTGTGCCACCCCAAGGCGCCTCTCATTACAGTGAGAGGCGAGAGCGAGGTAATACTGAAAAGCTAGCGAGAGGCGAGAGCGAGGTAATACTGAAAAGTGTATACTCGTTTCTACTTGTCATCTCATTTCTTGTCCTAGGTTTTTAAATTTGGTATCAATGTGTTCTCATAGAATTCTCTACAAGACTAAATGCATATAAAGCCCAAAGTCCAGCGAGAAAGTAAGACCCAGAACCGCGCAAGAGCAATAAAATGTGTACACTCTTCACTTGGACATCTCAATTCTCCTCCTAGGTATTTCATTTTGGTAACATTGTGTTCGCAATAGAATCCCTTACAGGAGTATATGCAAATATAAAGGCCAAAAGTCAGGCGTACCACCCACAGCAAACAGAGAAAGTGACTGAGCATAATCCCAGTGAGCGCTAATAAAATGGGTATACTGTTTTCAACTTTGTTACCTCGATTCTGGTCCTAGGTCTTTCATTTTGGTATCAATACATTCGCAATGAATTCCCTACAAGAGTACTGTAATCTGTAATCTGTTGATTGAGCGAGAATTTGTCACAGAATCTCAAAAGTTCTCTGACCTGTGGCTGGTTATTTCCCGGGTCATTCCCTGCTATGATATTTGTGTTTGCCATTCTCCATCTTAGACTCGGTAAATTGAAATCTCCAAGGAAGATAATATCTGGAGCTGGGTTTGCTAGGTCATCAAGTATGTTCTCTATTTTGTGCATCTGCTCTGTGAATTCCTCAACCGTTGTATCTGGCGGTTTATATATTAAAATAATAATTAGGTTTAGTTTCTCTACCTTAATTCCAAGTACCTCTACCACCTCATTAGTTGAGTTTAGTAGTTCTGTGCATACCAGGTCCTCTTTAATATACAGACCTACTCCCCCATTTGACCTAGTTTTTCTATCACATCTGTATAAATTATAATTTGGAATCCAGATTTCACCATCCATGTAATCTTTTGTACGAGTTTCCGTGAATGCCCCAAATATGGAGTTTGACTCTAATAGGAGACCATTTATGAACTTGACTTTATTTCTTGACTTTGGCTTTAGACCTTGAATGTTTGCAAAAATGAATGATTGTCCATATTGTGTGCCAGAAGTGACACACAATATGGACAATCATTCATTTTTGCAAACATTCAAGGTCTAAAGCCAAAGTCAAGAAATAAAGTCAAGTTCATAAATGGTCTCCTATTAGAGTCAAACTCCATATTTGGGGCATTCACGGAAACTCATACAAAAGATTACATGGATGGTGAAATCTGGATTCCAAATTATAATTTATACAGATGTGATAGAAAAACTAGGTCAAATGGGGGAGTAGGTCTGTATATTAAAGAGGACCTGGTATGCACAGAACTACTAAACTCAACTAATGAGGTGGTAGAGGTACTTGGAATTAAGGTAGAGAAACTAAACCTAATTATTATTTTAATATATAAACCGCCAGATACAACGGTTGAGGAATTCACAGAGCAGATGCACAAAATAGAGAACATACTTGATGACCTAGCAAACCCAGCTCCAGATATTATCTTCCTTGGAGATTTCAATTTACCGAGTCTAAGATGGAGAATGGCAAACACAAATATCATAGCAGGGAATGACCCGGGAAATAACCAGCCACAGGTCAGAGAACTTTTGAGATTCTGTGACAAATTCTCGCTCAATCAACAGATTACAGAACCAACTAGGAACGAAAACACACTAGACTTGTTATTCACAAACAATGATGAACTAATCAGAGACATAACAATCTCAGATACTTCATACTCAGACCATAAGCTCATTGAAGTGCGAACTAGCATAAATAACGGTAGTAGATCTAAGAGACCCAACAAGCGAGAAGGAATATTCAATCAATTCAATTTCAACAATAAGAGGATTGACTGGGAAAAAATAAATGTAGACCTTTCAACCATTCAATGGGAGACGGTCTTAAGCGACAAAACTCCCACACAGGGAATAGCTCAACTGACAGCTGAAGCTTACAAGGTCTGCTTGAAGCACGTGCCGGTGAGGAGGGGCAGAAAGAGGAACACTCTAGAAAGAGAACGCAGACGACTGTACAGGAGAAGGAAAAAAATTACGGAAATGCTTCGGCAGACACAACTATCACAAGCAAGGAAAATAAGCCTAAGCAGGGAGATCGAAGAAATCGAACAAACGTTGAAGCGATCATATGAGTCTGAGGAAATGGAATTGGAACAGAGAGCTATACAAGAGATAAGGAAAAATCCGAAATATTTTTTCACATACGCTAAATCAAAATCCAAAACCTCGACCAGTATTGGACCGTTAATTACAAATGAAGGTACGTACACAGAGGACAACAAAGAGATTAGTGAAATTCTAAGAAGCCAGTATGAGGCTATGTTTAGCACACCAATTAACAACATGAAAGTTGATGACCCAGACAGCTTCTTTATGAATGACATTCAAGCTGCAGATAATATAACGGATATTACCACAAACTCGGAAGACTTTGAAAGAGAAATTGACAATATGCCCATGCACTCAGCCCTGGGCCTGACTCATGGAATTCAATATTCATAAAGAAATGTAAAGTACCAGTAGCGAGAGCACTCAGCGTAATATGGAGAAAGAGCCTGGATACAGGGGAGATACCAGCAGCACTTAAATCTGCAGATATAGCTCCGTTGCACAAGGGGGGAGTAAAGCCTTGGCAAAAAATTATAGGCCAGTTGCACTAACATCACACATAATAAAAGTGTTTGAAAGAGTGATTAGGAATCAAATTTCTAGTTTTATGGAAAACAATGAATTGCACAATCCAGGACAACATGGATTTAGAGCGGGAAGATCCTGTCTGTCACAGTTACTCAACCACTATGACAAAATCACAGAAGCCCTAGAAGAAAAGCAAAATGCAGATGTTGTATACACAGACTTTGCAAAGGCTTTCGACAAATGTGACCATGGGGTGATAGCTCACAAAATGAGGTCAATGGGAATAACTGGAAAAGTAGGACGCTGGATACTCAATTTCCTGTCGAACAGAACACAAAGAGTAACAGTCAATCAGATAAAATCGAGTCCAAGCGATGTTAAAAGCTCTGTACCTCAAGGTACAGTCCTTGCACCGCTACTGTTCCTTATTCTCATATCTGATATAGACAAAAATACACGTCACAGCTTCGTGTCATCCTTCGCAGATGACACAAAAATCAGCATGAAAATTACCTCTGCTGAAGACATTGAAAAACTACAAACAGATGTCAACAAAGTTTTCGATTGGGCAGCAGAAAATAATATGATGTTTAACAGTGATAAATTTCAGGTACTCAGGTACGGCAAAAATGAGGATCTGAAACATAATACAGGGTACAAAACACAATCAAATCTTCCCATAGTAGAAAAACAGCATGTCAAGGATTTGGGAATAATGATGTCCGACGATCTAACGTTTAGGGAGCATAACCAAGCAAATATCGCATCAGCCAGAAAAATGATCGGATGGATTACGAGAACTTTCAAATCCAGGGATCCCATCACAATGGTTGTACTCTTCAAGTCACTTGTGTTGTCCCGTCTCGAATACTGCTCAGTACTCACTTCCCCCTTCAGAGCAGGAGAGATTGCTGAAATAGAGGGAATACAGAGAACATATACGGCACGCATAGACGAGATAAAACACCTAAATTATTGGGATCGTCTCAAAGCTCTCCAAATGTACTCTCTAGAAAGGAGACGAGAGAGATACCAAATAATATACACGTGGAAAATACTGGAGGGCCAGGTCCCAAATCTACACAGTAAAATAACAACGTACTGGAGTGAACGATATGGAAGAAAATGCAAGATTGAACCAGTGAAGAGCAGAGGTGCCATAGGCACAATCAGAGAACACTGTATAAACATCAGAGGTCCGCGGTTGTTCAACGTCCTCCCAGCGACTATAAGAAATATTGCCGGAACAACCGTGGACATCTTCAAGAGAAAACTGGACTGTTTCCTAAGAGAAGTCCCGGATCAGCCGGGCTGTGGTGGGTATGTGGCTCTGCGGGCCGCTCCAAGCAACAGCCTGGTGGATCAAACTCTCACAAGTCGAGCCTGGCCTCGGGCCGGGCTTGGGGAGTAGAAGAACTCCCAGAACCCCATCAACCAGGTATCAACCAGGTAAGTACAGTATATGCATTAATATCCAAAACCGCTGTGCGCCCCTCCCGAAGCCGGCGCGAATTTGCTGCCGAAAACGATGCAATGCTGTGTCGTTACCGGGAATGCGTCTACTAAAGAAACGACGCAATGCTGCATCGTTACCGAGCAAAAGTGTTAACCCCTAAAGTTTGGCTATCAAAGGTATCTTTCTGATTGTTCGCAAAATTGTGCCAAGAGATTACTGGTGAGGGGAGGGAGGAAGGTCATTTAGTATGTGGGCTGACATGTCATAGATTTGCTGAAGAGTTAAATGAAAGAGCGAGCTGTGATGATCATGTTAGAGGACTTATGTTTGCCGCCTCTCATTAGTTTACAAAATATTTGGAATAACTTTAATTACACATAATTGAAACCAAAATTTAATACTGTATGTAGATCTTCAGTGTAATATGTACAACTATATTGCATGTAAATAAATGTTCCTGGCACAACTTAATGGAAGTGTTGTACAACCTATTCTACTATTATTCTGTCTGGTAATGTCTCCAGAAATGATTCAAATACCAGCAGGAAATACCAAATTGGGTTTTGATGATAGTCTTTCCCGAATTCACTTGAGGCCAGTCTTGAGTGGCATTGATGGGGACAGGAAGCTGGTTGCTTGTCAAAGGTCTCTTGCTGATTGTACAAGATAACCTCATCTATAGCAATCATTTACAAATTATACCAGTATATTTTTCATGGGGCTAAGTTAACTCCAATGTAATGCTAATTACTTGGGGGACACAAACGTACAGTATGGCAAGTTTAGATGAATATTTGAAGGTTTAGTTACAATGGCTGTTTGAATGGTGATAGCGTAGTGACAAGTAGAGTTGTAATATGCTGATAGTGAAGATGTCTAGATAGATGGTGGTTCTTGGTAAGTGTGTAATGTTGTTGCTACCTGGTGTGTGACTGGTGATTGTGTTGTTGTTTTTAGATTTAGCTACTCAGAACGAAATGTCCATGTAGCACGGGCTATGGTGAGCCCATAGTTTTTTAAATGTTACCCATATGAATAAAAATGAAACAGACCCATGATTGTGGGCCTGTTTCATTTTCATTCATATGGGTAACATTTAAAAGCATTGCTGTCTTTTTGAAACTTTTACAAGATCTAACCTAGATGATGAACCTCCAGCCCAAGTTTCAGCATGTCAACCTGACAGGAAATCGTTGGGGGCAACATATAAGAGATTCAACGAGTATGCAAACTGATTTTAAAGTTAATGAATTTAGTGGAATAGTCTTGAGTAACATTCAGAAAGAGGATATTACATAACCTTTATTTGCTGGAAATAAATACATGATGGGCCATTACGAGTGTAGCCATCATTCTGTAATTACACTTTAAACTAATAATTACACACCCCAGTCACTTGGCCACCTCAGTATTACCAGTACAGTATTTAAAATGTTACTCCCTCTTTACGCGTTATAACACTTTTCCTCTGGAGATAAGCCAGCCTAATTAGGTTACATTGTTAACATCTGGTATTTAAAAAAATCATGCCTGTAATCTTCATATTATCTTGTGTATATGCTGATAAGATTTTTCCATTTTTAGGCTTGACATTTTCTTCGGGTTTGGCTGCCACTACTACGATAACGCATCTCCTCTCTACTGGCGACCACATTATCTCCATGGATGACCTCTATGGCGGCACCAACAGATACTTCAGCCGTGTTGCCTCCCGGTAGGCAATGCTTTCTCCTGAACCTTCAAGATGACTTCACAAGCTTAAAATTATTAACTTCTGTACCAAAATATTTAGAAGAGTATGATAAAGTTGACTGCTTGGTTAAATAATAAAATAAATATAAATAAATATGTTTATTCAGGAAAGGTACATACATAAAGTGATGTTACATAAGTGGATTTATAGATAGAGCTAGTACATACAATGCCTAAAGCGTTTCGGGCAAGAAAAACATTAATATCTAAAACTTAATACTAATTGAGCAAAAAGAATAAAATGTATTGAGAACAGATACAAATAAAGATAAAAAAGGGGGGAACATGACTGAAAAAGCAGCACAAATACAATAGGTAGACAAACAGCGTTGAATAAAAAAAAAAAAAATAACAGACATGGGTTGACAATAGGGTGGTAAGGTAGGTTACAGGGAATTAATCAGGTAGTGTTTAGTTTTAATCTTAAACTGGTTGAGAGAGGTACAGTCTTTAACATGGTTGGGAAGGTCATTCCACATTCTGGGTCCCTTGCTTTGTAGAGCATTTCTAGTTTGATTAAGTCGTACTCTTGGAATATCAAAACTGTATTTATTTCTGGTGTGGTGCTCATGGGTTCTGTTACAGCTTTCAATGAAGCTTTTGAGGTCAGGATTGGCATTACAGTTCAGCGTTTTATATATGTATAATACACATGAGAGAATGTGCAGTGACTTAATATCTAACATATTGAGAGATTTGAGTAGGGGTACCGAGTGATGTCTGGGGCCAGAGTTGGATATTGTCCTAATAGCAGCTTTGTGTTGAGTAATAAGAGGACGTAAATAATTTTGGGTAGTAGAACCCCAAGCACAAATACCATAGTTGAGATATGGATAGATGAGGGAGTAATAGAGAGTCACCAGGGCAGGGTGGGGTACATAATATCTGATCTTAGAAAGAATGCCAACAGTTTTTGAAACTTTTTTTGATATATTTAGAATGTGACCCTGGAAATTAAGCTTGTGATCAATGAGAACGCCAAGGAATTTGCCATCTAATTTGTTACAAATTTGGGTATTGTTAATCTTGAGATTTATTTGATTAGAGGATTTATTGCCAAACAGAATATAGAAAGTTTTGTCAATGTTAAGGGTGAGTTTGTTGGCAGTTAGCCAAAGATGGACTTTATTAAGCTCGATATTTACTGTGGCATTTAGAGCAAGGGGGTCAGGACTGGAGTAAATGAAGGTTGTGTCGTCAGCAAATAGAATTGGTCTAAGGTGTTGGGAGGCATTTGGAAGGTCATTAATGTAGATGAGAAAGAGGAGAGGGCCAAGTATACTGCCCTGAGGAACACCAATGTTGATGGGTAGGGTAGGAGAAATTGAATTGTTCACAGAAACATACTGGAGTCTGTCAGTAAGGTAAGATTTGAGGTATTGCAGGGAGAGTCCTCTGACTCCATAATGATGTAATTTAAGAAGACGGTTTTGGTGGTTGACAGTGTCAAAAGCCTTACGCAGGTCCACAAATAACCCAACAGGGAACTCATTTTTATCAAGAGCTGCATGAATTAAGTTAATCATACTAATAAGTGCATCGTTAGTGCTTTTTTTAGGTCTGAAGCCATATTGGCAAGAGCTAAGTATATTGTGCTTGGCTAGATAAGAGTAAAGCTGCTTGTAGATTAGTTTTTCAAAATTTTTTGATAAGTTAGGCAGGATTGAAATAGGTCTGTAGTTGTTAACACTTTCGCATGCCAAGGACTCTCCCGCGAGTCCTGTTTCGTCTACCCGCTCATGCACACAGGACTCAAATTTATGTCTTCGTAAAAAATATTTGTATAAAATTCAATTTTTATCCGATTTACTTCTTGTTTGTTTCAAACTGAGCGCCATGAAGTTCTCTTTCTCACTGCTAGGGTGCATGGCGCGTCGGCCTACCCGGTCATGTGACAGGCCCAATGTTTTCTCGTCACGTTTCGTGAGTCGATCACGTTTCCCTCGCGCGCCAAACTCGAACGGTTTTCTGCATTTATACCCGTTTCCGTATGTTTTATACCCAATACATTCATCAACAATGGATCCAGGTCAAGGCCCAAGCCGTTCTACGCCCAAGGAAGTGTCCAAGTCCTCGAAAGAGGACAGAATAACTATGATTTATCAAAAGTTCAAGGGAATGAAACTCACACCCACGAAAATTCCTGAAGTTGTGGCAGCTTTATCAGAAGCTGAGTATGATGCAGGTGATGTTGAAGGACTTGAAGATGATTTATATGACTACAACGATTATAGTGGCGTCCAAAGAGCGAATGATACAGCAACGAGTGATGAGGAGACCGAGCACCTCACAGAGGAGGATGAGGCACCGCTACTCCCTCCTCCTCCTCCATCTAGGCGCACACGTGGTGTATGTAAACCACCTAGAAAACTAACTACCAGAAATGTTTCTCGACGTAGGATTACACGACCAACTGTGCCAAGTGATTCTAGCAGTGAAACTGCACTACAACTCGGTAAACCTAACAGAAAAATTGAGAGAACTTGGGGTGTACACATGTGGCACAATTAGACTGCTACGCGGCGCCCCAAAGGAATTGCAAACTATAGCCAAGGCTAAATTTCCACTGGATACCACCATATACCGCCGCAAAGATAACACCTTCATTCTACTGTGGAAAGACAAGCGAGTGGTCTCAATCATTACAAACATCCACAATGCAGACACTCAGCAATGTCAGCGAAGGAAACGATTGCGCAATCGCGACGGAACAACTCGACTACAACAGGTACCAGTGAACAAGCCTACTGCAATTTGTGAATACAATAAGTTCATGAAAGGTGTGGACCACTTCGATCAAATGGTGAAGTATTACCATTTTACCAGGAAAACTCACAAGTGGACCAAAAAGATCACGTTTTATTTTCTGCAAATGGCATTGCATAATGCCTTTGTTTTGTACAAATACTATACAACTGATCGAAAAAAGCTAACATTGCTATAATTCCACGAGGTGGCAATTTGGGCCCTATTGCACTGGGACACGGAAGATTGGCCTGAAATAGCAACAGTATCTCATCACTTGCAGCACGCTCCAGACATAAATGATGACACAGGTCCTGCCTATGCTGACGCCGTGCAAACTCCTGGACCATCTGGTGTGAGGCAGCCTTTATTTACTTCAACACCTCAAGCTGACGCAGGAACGGACTCAGAACCCGAGATGTCTGGCACACTGCCATTTGACGAGCCGGTTTTGTCAGATGACTCTGACTCAAATGCTCAACCAACACCGAGAAGACGTGGCCCTATTGTTGATTCTGAACATCGCCTGAACTACAAACTGAAACATGAACTTTACAAACTGCCAAAACGTCTCAAGTGTCATGTCTGTGCACGGTCCGGTAAAAGGAAGGACACCAACATAGGATGCAAGACCTGTAACGTTGCACTCTGTGTTATTCCCTGCTACACCAGTTACCACCGGAAAAGAGTGTATTGGGTGGTGAAGAAGTAACCACCCGCAACAGCTTCACTCCACCTACAAAACATCTGTTGAGCAACTTCAGGAATGTTGACCTGAAGAAGGTGGAGTGAAGAAAAGATGCTCAACTTACTCTTCCACAACCAGTTTTTTCTTGGTAAGTACACCTATTTTGTCCAATTTCTTGTAGTATAACTTATTGGGAGTATTTTGATACCAGAATGAACACTGTATCCCATAAACTGCCGTAAGTAGACTCGAAACTTCATAGATTTTTTTCGGGGTGTTGCGTGTCTGCAAGAGTGTCCCAAACGGGTTGCAGGTGGGTGACTTTAGCCGTTTATACTGGGCATGTTTACACCTTATCATTTATTATATGCATATGTCTGTTTAGGGAATTTTATTCTGATCCATGTACAACCAAAAATAACTGTGTGCAACAAGTATAAACTTGAAAAACATAACAATAGTATAAACATTTCGTGTGTATTTGACGCTCACTGATATGTTCCAGCGTTGTTTTATATTTGGCGCTATTCTAACTTACGCTTTGTTGATCTTTTTACCTATGTGCTTATAGAACATTCTATTGCGAACACATTGACACAAAAATGAATGACGTACATACAAAAATAATGTCAGGACAGTCAAATAAGTATAAACTTTCGAAGCACCGTATCGCGCTTGTGTCGTTGCGTCACCGATACCGGGTAACAGTTCCACCACTTCCCACACTCTTGCGGGTGGGCCGCGACTATGATTCTACGTTTATATTCATATCACTGTGTTGGGAATTTCATTGCGAATCCATTGATACCAAAATTAACGCTATAGGACAAGTGTGGAGTTGACAACAATCCCAAGAGTAGAAACATTTTGTTGCCGTTTTGCGCTCACGGCGAGTCATCTACGTAGTTCTTTATTTGGTGCTGGTCTCCCTATACTTTTAGTGACCGTTTTTACTGATGTTCTTCTAGAGAATTTTATTGCGAACACATTGGTACCAAAATGAAATACGTAGCTCGAGAACTAACGTCAGAAGAGTAAAAAGAGTATACACATTTTTGTTTGGCCGCTTAAGCGACAAAAATGCCGCGCGCACATACGGTTTTCTGTCCCTCGTTCGCCGGGCCGCTGAAAGTGTTAACATCTGTGGGATCACCACATTTGTGGACAGGGGTTACTCTCGCTTTTTTTAGAATATCTGGAAAGGTTTGGAGTTCAAGTGACTTGTTGAAGAGCAATGCAATTGCAGGGGCTAAGGATCTGGAGGCTTTTTTGTAAATTAATGTTGGAATCTCCTCAAGGGCACTAGACTTGGTTTTGAGGGAAAGGATTATCTCATTGACGTCAGTGGAATTAGTAGGCTTTAGATACAGAGACTGTGGATAGTTACCTGTAAGGTAGTCCTTAACATCAGTACTGGAAGATGGAATATCATTTGCAAGGGATGACCCAATGGAAGAGAAGAACCTATTGAACTCAATAGCAGAATCAGAGGCTGAAAGCTGACCATCGTTATTAGACAGGAGTGTTGGTTTGTTGTTTAAAGTCTTCTTTGATCCCAAGATTTGTGAAATTGTGCTCCAAGTTTTTTTAATGTTGCTCTTTATTTGGGTAAATTTATCTTCGTAGTATTTAGCTTTGGCTCGTCTAATTATCTTAGATAGCAGTAAAGAGTAATTCTTTGAGAATTCTTTGGAGACGGTTCCTAGCCTATACTTCTTCTCAAGGTCATGTTTTTTATTAATGGATTTAAGTATTCCCTTTGTAAGCCAGGGATTGTTAAGCCTTTTGGTAGTGACTTGTTTTGTAAGCATAGGACAGTGGGTGTTATAAAGGCTTAGAGTTTTTTGAAGAAAAGATTGTACTGCTAGGTTGATGTCCCCTATGTTACCTAACTCTGACTCCCAGTTGACATTATCAGCAGCAGTTATAAAATTGTCTATAGCAGATTCATTGTGCAGCCTAAAACTTATCTCCCTTGACTCTAGAGGTGGTTTGTTAATGTTAGTTAAGAGAAATGTGGTGTAATGGTCTGTAGTGCTATCGGTGATTATACCTGAAGTAAGCGGAGAGGTTATGTTGGTCCAGATGTGATCTAGAGTCGTGGCAGTACTATCAGTGATTCTAGTAGGTCTAGTGATTAAGGGTATGAGGAAGCAGGAATTCATACAGTTGAGGAAGCTAACAGTAGTAGGGTGCTCAGGCTCGCAGAGGTCAATATTAAAGTCCCCTGCGATAATTAGATGGTTTTTGTTCAGTCTGTTCTCGAGTATTAGATTACTAAGGTTTGAATTGAATTCAGACACATCAGTGTTAGGAATTCTATAGACTGCACCTACAGACAGGATAGACTCGGTACCCTTGACTCTGAAACTGGCGAAGATATACTCCCCACAGCAGTCTCTAGTTCTAATTACTTTTAAGCATGTTAGTTCATGATGGTAGTAAAGAGCAGTACCACCACCTCTCTGAATTTGACGACAGTTGTGAATTGCCAAGTAGTTAGGCATGTTAAAGAGTTGAGTAGTATCCTCTTTCAACCACGTTTCAGTAAGTATAATAAAAGTGAATTTGTTGTCAATAGTTTCAATCAAGGCACTAACATCATCGAAGTGTTTACCTAGGGATCTTGTAACACGAGACGGGTTCTCACTTCCTTCTACCCTCTTTTTTTCTCTCTTTACCCGTGTTCTTTACTTTAGTTCTTAACCAAGGGACCCCACGACTTTTACTCGAGCCGACTCCACGCCACGTGGTCTCAAGACGATTTACCGACTTGAGATTCTACAACCCGTATGACGTGAAAATAGACTTCTAGCAAAGTTCTAGGATCTCCTTTCCGCCGCCACCACCAGATCAGTAACCAAAATGAGCAATGATCGAGATCTGGATCGACCACGCTAAACAATCAACCTTGGGGGCTTGATTCCCCACTAGTACAAATAAACCCTGGATCTTACGTGTGTAGTTAATTAAAATCAACAGGAGTAATAATCCTGATTCGGTGTGAATGATATACTCAGATTCGAGGAGCATAGGCGTCCACCTCAACTCGACCACGTGGGGACCACGTGACAAGGACAATTCACATAAATATAACAAACACATGGAAATAATAAAAATACACATTAAGCTAATTAATTTATTCAAAAATTAAGCAAAATCTAAATAATTGAGCACTCCCTAACTGAATATTAACGGCAATGAGTGACCTATCCCTAAGAAACTCCAAGCAACTTTTACCTTCTATAGACAGCTAGATGTTGTGTTGTCTTGGGGAAGAGGTGAGATGGATGACCTCTCCCAGTTGCTGCTGAAACCACACTGCCCTGTCCTCTCTCTCTTCTACCCAGAGGCCTAGATCTGTATTCTTCCGCTAGTATCTAAGTTACTTTGCCAGGCTTAAGTTATAACAATTAACCTCTGTCGTACTGAATTATCCGGATTGATTGATTTATTGTACTGAAGTTAAATTACACAAACATCTTAAGGAAGAGCTATTCCCAATTACGACATAGCTATTTGACCTTTGAGAAATAGAGGACATGGAACCTCGTGACCTATGACCTCCGGTCACTCCGCGTCACAACCTAGTTCTTGCTTGTGACGTCACTGATGGTGACTTAAACTCCTTCTAATAATGAGAATACTCTTGATATTATGAACAGTAGTACTATACAATGCAATTTGAATGCAAAATGACTGAAGGTTAATTTCTCTAAGTAAGTGAATACTGTAGAAAGATTCATTATGGACAAAGGCGTCAGGTTATCCTCACCACAATTCCCCCAGGGAGGATGCTCCCATGTGCTTGGGGTCAGGTCTCTACCCGAGCCTTCTAGAACCTTCTTACAACAACCTAGATTGTTACAATCTAACATTCAAGTTGATTACAGAGATATTGTGATTATGTGTTAATACATTGTTTACATCATGTGCTGTAAAATACCTGCAATTTTGGTCATTAAAGTGATGATTGTCATAGATAGTGGATAAGAGGTTTAGTTCTGGGTCTATACTTGTCTGCATAAAAAGGCTGGTTGCTGGGAAACAAGGCAAGAGTGCCAAAATACAAATTAGAAAATAAAGGAAAGTAGAATAAAAATTCTAAAGTAATATAAACTTAATGGTAATTTAAGTAATATAAACTCAATGGTAAATTAAGTAAAGAAAAAAAAACTTAATGAGAACTAGGAATGTAATAATGAACTAGAATAATTAATAACAATAGATGACCAAAAAAGTAAAAAAGCAATTATGAAAACTATAAAAAGAAAAGCTTGCTTACTATACTATTATAAGTACACTATAGTTTAATACTAAAGTTACACTAAGACAAAATGAGGTAGCTTAAATAGAGATACACTCAGGAACCTGGATAATGAAGTTAATACTAGAGGACACAGACAAAGCCAGTGTACTACTGAACATGGGAGTAAAATGAAAGATGACAATTTTTTTTAACTAAAGTTAGTTAAAGTTACCTTTTGAAAGGAAAGGCAGAGCTAAAGTACACAATGGTAGTTAAATGAGATTATAATTTGAATTCTGGCTATACAGCAGTTATCCCACAGTCACTGAGGAAAGAATTAAGGTGAGCTTCAGTGGTTATTGAATAGGTTTTCCAATGTCAGTCCTCCTAGCTATAATTTTACCATCTCGCACAAAACAGTGCTTAATTACAGTGGAATTTTTGCAGCAACCACGCAGTTTAAAAAAGAGATTTTGCCTGACCCTGGTCAGACATTCATTCACATAAACAGAGGATTTACCAGCGACTGCAGCTGTGATAAGATCAGACTTGCGGGAGCAGCTATCAAGTTTTATTCGAATTCTTCGGTGTTTGTACCAGATGATTTGGTACCCACTCTATAAGCTGATTTGATGTGATTTTTTGAAGTGAATACCTTAACTTATCCTGCAATACCTTGATCACAATGGCAGCACCGTTACATAACGGTGCATATTTTATAAAGCCAATAGTACACAAAGCGTTTAGGCATAACTTGAGATAAAATTATCACTTAAAATCACTTAATTTATTGACAGGTTTAATGGAGTAAACATTTAATACTAAACAAAAAGTAAGGTAGCATATGACTTTTAAGAACTTTGGATAATGATATGCAATATTTAGGTAACAATGATGAAAAACAAAGGCATACACTATTTAGTAAAGTACATACATATAGAATTTACAGTAATAACAAAATACACAAATGTCTTATTTTGGATGAGGAAATGTGATTGAAATTTGTTGCATGATGTTAATTAGACCTTTCTTAGTTTCTATTTTAAACGAATTGGGAGAAGTGCAGCTTATCAAAATGTCAATTTTTCAAGCTTCAAGCGATGGTTAAAGTGGAAAATGCACTTCCTTCCCTCATGCTGAGGGTGAGATGGTAACCCAGGGTGAAAGACCTTCTCCACACAAGGGTGAGTCTCCAAAAACCTGGCCACTGCTAAACCATTCTTCATGTGTTGTTCCATTCTCAGTGGACAGGTTTTGAGGTGACCGATTAACCAAGTAACAATTCAATGGGGAAGGACAGGTCCAATAGCATTTTGGAGGAAACGAAGTCATCATGAGGTCATCCCTGTAAGTGACAATCATATTTAAAATACACAGTTTTGATGAAACTTACTGATTGAAGTACACCCAAGGTCATTGTGGAATGAACACAGAATAAATTAGGAGGGGACTGTAGTTATATATATACATTACTGTACATGACTCATTCTTCTCTGTTCAGTGTTATTTCCAAAGAGCTGCCAATCTAAGCTACATAAGTCAATGTATGATGCTCTAGCCTAACAACTGAAATTATGTGGATTAATTTATTTAATAAGAAAACCAGTAACTGATGGTGCAATACTGTTTGGAAGTTACTAGTATTCTAGAGCCCACCAATCACATGTTCATACTGCATATGCAGCACACAATCAATAACAAGCTCAAATAGAATGTAAAACAAATTTAGTCGGTAATATAAAGAACAAAAAATCAAAGGGACACCATTACTTTGCATTACCGATTAGTGCAGACAGCTCCCATGATGACGTCAGTGGGTCCGTTGATATACGTCGTTACTGAATGCATCACCAAATCTGCTCCAAGATCAAGAGGTCGTTGAAAATATGGAGACATGAATGTGTCCACAACCAGGAATGATGTGGTATGCTTTTGCACTAAGGCTGCCACAGCCGCAATGTCAACAATCTTCATTGTAGATTGGTTGGAGTTTCAATCCAAACCATCTTCGTGTTGGGTTTAAATGCTGCTTCCACCTTCTTTGGATCAACAGCATCAACAAATTCATCTCAATTCCCATCCTGAAAAGGATCATGAAACCACAAATCAAATTCCGTAAACATAAATGAAATATTACGATATTGACATTATTGTACAAGCATTGAGCAGTATACACAATAATGATTTGATGAAAAGGAATGCAGGTGGGGGAGACTTGCAGACAAGGACGAAATAGTGGCAATGGGCCAGAGGATTGGAAAAGGAGCAGTGATTATACCACTCTAGAAAAAAAAAGTGAAAGTACAGTAGTGAAGAAATTAAGAGGCATTAGTTTAGAGAGAGTGTAGTAGGCTAACAGTGGCAGGATAGTGATCAAAAGATTTACAGGAATTTATAGAAATTTATATCATTGATGAACAAAGAGGGCTCAGTGGTGAAAGAAGAGGCTTGGATCAGATATTGCATACAACATCTCACAGAAGGCAAGCAAGATTAAGGTGTATGTGGCATTTACAGACTTTTAAAAAATACAATAAAGTTAATAAAGAAGAAAAAGTAGTGATTAGCATATACAGTTATTTCATGTCTGTTAAAGGTGTAGGTAGCAATTCAAGTGTAAAATAATTGTGTACTTCATGGAGTATAATTAATGGTGCAATAATTAACTCTTGAATAGTGGAGACATATAAACACATGGTCTAACTGGCTGGAGGGTGCCAATCATATATATGTACATGCTTTGCAGATTTAAAATAAAAAGTCCTGCACATACACAGGGCTCATATTTGTTTCCTCCAGCCTCCAACAACTATCTCCCATTTTTAAAAAATCCAGTCCCTTACTTTCCTTGCAGGGTCTTAATAAAAAAAAATGACCATTTTTGGCAGCATACACCGTCCTGTGTCTTAACGTTTAAGGCAGCCATAGAGGAGAGACTAAATTTTTAACAAAAGCAAACAAGTGATTACCATGTACTGTATATATTTCAGCAAAATGTGTACTATGTGAAATTTTAAGATTTAGGCTTTATATAGGCCTAAATTTATATTAGTATAAATACATTAGTGTCCATATATTTACACACATTTCCATACACTTCTATTTTAAATGTATACATAACCACCACCTTTGAGACATCAATGCAACCTATAGCACGGAAAAATTTAATGAATAAAGTGAGAAACAAAAATAAATTGCAAAGTTATTCCTACGCGGTACCACTTCCACTTTAAAATCCCAAATATCCAGGCCACTGCGGCTAAACCACAACACTTTTTACTTTAATTTTTGTGCTTCCTGGAGGCCAGTTAAAGTCAAAAGAATTTTTTTTTTTCAGAACTATTTTTTTCTTGCACCCCATGGCGATTTCAGCATTTAACAGTTGTGCCGTTCAAGGGTTAATGGTATAACTTCACACGCTCTCAAGTATTCTATAACAACAATATTAAGCCTGACATCAAATGCTTCCTAAAGATGATTACAGAACCCATGGGCACCACTCGAGAAACATCTTTTTTTTATATTCCTACAGAGGCTCGACCAAAGGTAAGTAAGATAATTATCAAAAAAGGCACCAAACCTGGAAGGCTATGTAGGACCATCAAAGTGCGAGATAATCAGAGGGCACTAAATATCACCAAGAATGCCAATACGAGAACAGAAACGCAATAACGC
>WNGS01042707.1:29175501-29210237 GCA_020271785.1 Procambarus virginalis
GGATATACTAAAGAAATTGTTCATGACTTTTGTTAGGCCAAAGCTAGAATATGCAGCTGTTGTTTGGTGCCCATTCTTAAGAAGCACATCAACAAACTGGAAAAGGTGCAAAGACATGCTACTAAGTGGCTCCCAGAACTGAAGGGTAAGAGCTACGAGGAAAGGTTAGAAGCATTAAATATGCCAAAACTAGAAGACAGAAGAAAAGAGGTGATATGATCACTACATACAAAATAGTAACAGGATTGATAAAATCGACAGGTAGATTTCCTGAGACCTGGAGCTTCAAGAACAAGAGGTCATAGATATAACTGGCTAAACACAGATGCCGAAGAAATAAGAAAATTCACTTTCGCAAACAGAGTGGTAGACGGTTGGAACAAGTTGGGGGAGAGGTGGTGGAGGCCAAGACCGTCAGTAGTTTCAAAGCGTTATATGACAAAGAGTGCTGGGAAGACGGGACACCACGAGCGTAGCTCTCATCCTGTAACTACACTTAGGTAATTACTTAGGTAATTACACACACACACACACACACACACACATGGAGGCTGACTCCATACACAGTTTTAAATGTAGATATGATAGAGCCCAGTAGGCTCAGGAATCTGTACACCACTTGATTGACAGTATTGACAGTTGAGACGCGGGACCAAAGATCCAAAGCTCAACCCCCGCAAGCACAAATAGGTGAGTACAAATAGGTGAGTACACACACACACACACACACACGCACACACACACACACACACACACCACACACACACACACACACACACACACACACACACACACACACACACACACACACACACACACACACACTTAGAAACTTGTGTAAGGAATCTTTCAGAACATTATATACCACATATGTCAGACCAATCCTGGAGTATGCGGCTCCAGCATGGAGTCCCTATCTAGTCAAGCATAAGACTAATCTGGAAAAGGTTCAAAGGTTTGCCACCAGACTAGTACCCGAGCTGAGAGGTATGAGCTACGAGGAGCGACTGCAGGAATTAAACCTCACTTCGTTGGAAGACAGAAGAGTTAGGGGGGACATGATCACCACATTCAAGATTCTCAGGGGAATCGACAGGGTTGATAAAGACAGGCTGTTTAACACAAGGGGCACACGCACTAGGGGACACAGGTGGAAACTGAGTGCCCAAATGAGCCACAGAGATATTAGAAAGAACTTTTTTAGTGTCAGAGTGGTTGACAAATGGAATGCATTAGGAAGCGATGTGGTGGAGGCTGACTCCATACACAGTTTCAAGTGTAGATATGATAGAGCCCAATAGGCTCAGGAAACTGTACACCTGTTGATTGACGGTTGAGAGGCGGGACCAAAGAGCCAGAGCTCAACCCCCGCAAGCACAACTAGGTGAGTACAACTAGGTGAGTACACACATAGTATAGAAGGTCACTGGAGACGCGAGACCTACCCGAAATATGGAAGACGGCGAATGTGGTCCCAATATACAAAAAGGGTGACAGGCAAGAGGTACTGAACTACAGGCCAGTGTCCTTGACTTGTATACCATGCAAGGTGATGGAAAAGATCGTGAGAAAAAAAGCTAGTAACACATCTGGAGAGAAGTGACTTCGTGACAAATCCCCAACAGGGGTTCAGGGAGGGTAAATCTTGCTTGACTGGCTTAATAGAATTCTACGACCAGGTGACAAAGATTAAGCAAGAAAGAGAAGGCTGGGCGGAATGCATTTTCTTGGATTGTCAGAAAGCCTTTGATACAGTACCGCATAAGAGGCTGGTACATAAGCTGGAGAGACAGGCAGGTGTAACTGGTAAGGTGCTCCAGTGGATAAGGTAGTATCTAAGCAATGGGAAGCAGAGAGTTACGGTGAGGGATGAGACTTCTGATTGGCGTGAAGTCACCAGTGGAGTCCCACAGGGCTCTGTACTCGGTCCTATCTTGTTTCTGATATATGTAAATGATCTCACGGAGGGTAAAGATTCATTTCCGTCAATGTTTGCGGACGATACCAAAATTATGAGAAGGATTAAGACAGAGGAGGACTGCTTGAGGCTTCAAGAAGACCTACCTTGAGGATACCTTGAGGTGCTTCCGGGGCTTATCGTCCCCGCGGCCCGGTCATCGACCAGGCCTCCTGGTTGCTGGACTGATCAACCAGGCTGTTGGACGCGGCTGCTCGCAGCCTGACGTATGAGTCACAGCCTGGTTGATCAGGTATCCTTTGGAGGTGCTTATCCAGTTCTCTCTTGAACACTGTGAGGGGTTTGCCAGTTATGTCCCTTATGTGTAGTGGAAGCGTGTTGAACAGTCTCGGGCCTCTGATGTTGATAGAGTTCTCTCTCAGAGTACCAGTTGCACCTCTGCTTTTCAACGGGGGTATTCTGCACATCCTGCCATGTCTTCTGGTCTCATGTGATGTTATTTCTGTGTGCAGGTTTGG
This sequence comes from Procambarus virginalis, assembly GCA_020271785.1. Lineage (NCBI taxonomy): Eukaryota > Metazoa > Arthropoda > Malacostraca > Decapoda > Cambaridae > Procambarus > Procambarus virginalis. Next base: position 29,177,938 of record WNGS01042707.1, read on the forward strand.
GACCAGCCCCTCTAATATTTTCCACGTGTAAATTATTATGTATCTCTCCCGCCTGCGCTCAAGGGAATACAGATTTAGGCTCTTAAGTCGGTCCCAATAGTTTAGATGTTTTACCGAGTGGATTCTAGCAGTAAAGGACCTCTGCACGCTCTCCAGGTCAGCAATTTCACCAGCAGTGAAAGGGGCTGTCATTGTGCAGCAGTACTCCACTCTAGAGAGCACAAGCGTTTTGAAAAGTATCATCATCGGTATAGCATCTCTAGTGTGAAAAGTTCTTGTTATCCAACCTGTCATTTTTCTTGCAGTTGTGACGGCTACTTTATTGTGTTCTTTAAAGGTAAGGTCTTCCGACATGAGTACACCCAGATCCTTTACATTGCCTTTTCGTTCTATGTTATGATTTGCCTGAGTTTTGTACGTGGTTTCCGTTTTTATATTTTCATTTTTTCCATAGCGCATGAGCTGGAACTTGTCTTCGTTAAACACCATATTATTTTCTGTAGCCCATAGAAAGACCTGATCTACATCTGACTGGAGGTTCGCCGTGTCCTCTATGTTGCCTACTCTCATGAAGATCCTAGTGTCATCTGCAAAGGATGATACAGTGCTATAGGTTGTGCTCTTGTCTATGTCCGATATGAGGATGAGAAAAAGTACTGGAGCAAGCACAGTACCCTGGGGGACTGAGCTCTTAACGGTTGACGGGTTGGATTTTATTTTGTTGACTATTACACATTGGGTTCTGTTGGTCAGGAAATTGTAGATCCATCTGCCTACTTTTCCGGTAATTCCTTTTGAGCGCATTTTATGGGCAATAACACCATGGTCACATTTATCAAAAGCTTTTGCGAAATCTGTGTAAATTACATCAGCGTTTTGTTTGTCTTCCATAGCATCTAATGCCATATCATAGTGGTCCAGCAACTGCGACAGGCAAGAGCGCCCTGTTCTGAAACCATGTTGTCCGGGGTTATGGAGATGCTGTGATTCCATGTATTTTGTGATCTTACTTCTTAGCACTCTCTCAAAAATTTTTATGATGTGCGATGTTAGTGCTATCGGTCTGTAATTTTTTGCCTCTGCCTTATTTCCTCCTTTATGAAGTGGTGCTATCTCTGCTGTTTTTAGTATATCAGGAATAACGCCAGTATCTAGGCTTTGTCTCCACAGAATGTGAAGGGCCTGCGATAGTGTTTTTTTACAGTTCTTGATGAATATGGAGTTCCAAGAATTCGGGCCTGGTGCGGAGTGCATAGGCATACTGTTTATGGCTTCTTCAAAATCCAGTGGGGATAGGGTGACGTCTGATATATGATTTGATGTTGGTATCATATCCATGAAAAATTCATTTGGGTTATCGAACTTTAGTGCGTTTAATGGCTCGCTGAAGACAGAGTCGTATTGCTTCCTCAGTAGCTCGCTCATTTCTTTGTTGTCATCGGTGAAAGTTCCATCTTCCTTTCGCAGGGGCCCGATACTAGATGTGGTTTTTGATCTTGATTTTGCATAGGAGAAAAAATATTTCGGGTTTCTCTCTATTTCACTGATGGCCTTTTGCTCTCTTTCCCTCTCCTGCGTTTTGTATGATTCTTGTAGCTTGAGTTCAATTTTTCCTATTTCGCTACCTAACCTTCTTCGCCGTTCCTGAGATAGGGACCTAGACAAGCTGAAGGAATGGTCGAACAAATGATTGTTAGAGTTTAACCCAAGCAAATGTAATGGAAAGAAGATAGGTGTAGGGAGCAGGAGGTCAAATACTAGGTATCATCTGGGAGATGAAATTCTTCACGAGTCAGAGAGAGAAACAGACTTGGGGGTTGATATCACGCCAAACCTGTCCCCTGCAGCCCATATCAAGAGGATAACATCAGCGGCATATGCCAGGCTGGTCAATATAAGAACGGCATTTAGAAACTTGTGTAAGGAATCATTCAGAACTTTGTGTACCACATATGTTAGGCCAATCCTGGAGTATGCAACCCCAGCATTGAGTCCATATCTAGTCAAGGATAAGACTAAACTAGAAAAGGTTCAAAGGTTTGCCACCAGACTAGTTCCCGAGCTGAGAGGTATGAGCTACGAGGAGAGACTATGGGAATTAAACCTCACTTCACTGGAAGAAAGAAGAAATAGGGGGGACATGATCACCACATTCAAGAATCTCAAGGGAATCGATAGGGTAGATAAAGACAGACTATTTAACACAAGGGGCACACGCACTAGGAGACACAGGTGGAAACTGAGTGCCCAAATGAGCCACAGAGATATTAGAAAGAACTTTTTTAGTGTCAGAGTGGTTGACAAATGAAATGCATTAGGAAGTGATGTGGTGGAGGCTGACTCCATACACAGTTTCAAGTGTAGATATGATAGAGCCCAATAGGCTCGGGAACCTGTACACCTGTTGACTGACGGTTGAGAGGCGGGACCAAAGAGCCAGAGCTCAGCCCCCGCAAGCACAATTAGGTGAGTACAGACACACACACACACACACACACACAGATATATATATATATATATATATATATATATATATATTATATATATATATATATATATATATATATATATATATATAAAGTGTACAGTGATAATCCACAAGATCTTCTATGAATACTCTTTATTTTGTTCTTGGAGGCTATGGGTCCCTACACTTGCAGCAGCAGCAGCAGCAGCAGTGTACGACAGGTAAACTTCGCTACGCTACAACACTCCCGCCTCACCCTCAACTCTGTTACTCTTGACAACCTGTTGGTTGCCAGGCTCCGCGGCACAACCAGCGATCATGTCAAACATCAAGGTACAGATAGGCCTATTCATTGATGAAATATGTGGCTAAACGAGTGACATACAAATAACAGAATATTAACTACCTGACATTTGCTTCTGTTGATATAAAAACTCTTGATTTCTCGATATCTAAATATTGTTTTTATTTATTATATACCCCTGTAGTATATTTTGAGGTCAGTTGTCAAATAAATATTAAATCTAGCAGGTGTAATACAAACGATTTTGGTATTGTAAACAATTTAGTTTTGTTAAAACATTTGTCAGTTTTCCTAAATTTTTCTTGTGAATTAATAAAGTAAAATTGACTTATCACTGTCCACAAAATGCCCGCAGTATAGGCCTACACAAATGATTTGTTAAGTCAACACAGCGAATAATTGAACTACAATTCTTCCCTTCAACTTATTGCTGATTGTTCAAGGGCGTTATAAATATTAGTTGTTGTAATAGTGTCTGTAGACTACTGTATTGCAAGGGGCTAACATATCTAAACAACAATAACATATTTGTTTATAATGTATCATTTTTTTGGAACTAACTTTCATATTAATTGTTGGCAAGTTTGTTAATAAATTTGCTTATCTTACTTGATGCTCTTAATTACAAGCTTTTATAACTTTGTCTTTTACAGTTGTCATACGCCTAATACATTTATCTTTTTGCACGAATCTCTTGACATTAATGAGCTCACCTGAGAATGTGCGGTGATGGATGAGTATGTCCCTGGCCAGCTGCTAAGTTACTGACGGTAACACTGCAGCTTCGGACCGGTGGCGCCGCTCAAGCTCAAGAATGTATTGAACTGGCACTTAGCTTATGGCAACGCACCCACCTTTAATTAATTATATAAAACTAGTTTACGTACTAATCAGTTAACACAGACCGAGTTTAAGCTTCCATTATGGTAAAACATGCATTAAATGTGAACATTTTATGTTAAAATAATTTTTTTTGCGTGTGTTGACTATCAGGCTGTGGCATATATACATTATCCAAAACACCAGTCGAGTGTGTTAGTGTCTTGCATTAAATGTCAGAGTATATACGATCACTAATTAAAAATGCCTGCTAGGTTCGCATTTTTTGGCTCTGTTGGCAGTGCCTTTACATTTTTTCGGGCTCAATTCGAATAGAGTGAACTCCCATTGATTGGAAATATGCAAATGTTACCCCAATTTTCAAAAAAGGCAGACACATCTCAGATGAAAATTACTTCTGATCAGCTTGACCGCAATTTGCAAGCGCATTAAGAAAATCTTACGGGAGGGAATCATTCGCCCTCTCGCCGTGAAAAAAAAGTATCAACGCAAAATAGTTTTGCGTTGATTTTTAGTCGCAAAAGCCAAAACACTGCTGAATTTCACATTCCAGCTCGATAAAATTGTCAGGACAAATGGGATGACCTTTGACAAGCCTCGGGCTTCCTGTCCTCATCAAGGCCACGAGAGATAGTGCCCTAGGGTAAATTTGCTGCATATCTTATAATTGAGTGTTGACACTGGTCCCTGAAAACTGACTCCCTTTGCTGCGAATTCCTTCATTGTTGCTGCTCTGTTTTGTCCTGGAAAATGTTTATAACGTCACAATGTTAGCCCAACTACGCTATTTTCACCTTTGTGGCAATCTTCCGCTTTTCTTTGTTTCCTCTCGTTCGTTTAGGGAATTCGGTACTGCTTTCTCACTTTTCGATAATACGAATGCGTTTCCCCAGGGTAGGGTTCTGAGCAGTACTGTTCTTCAGGTTGACCTAAATAGTCTTTACCTTCACTCCTGGCATTTTCTCACTTTCATGTTGATCTCTTCGTTATAGTAAGAACTCTTCCCTCAAATGCCAGCTCCAATTCACGTGTCCTGCACCACCAATTATGGGTTCAAGTTCTCTACAACTAAGACTTGTGCTATGACTCACTCTAAGGTATGTTGTTTTTTGTTCCCATTGTCACACTATGGTAATCTCCTTCTGTAGGGTTAATGTTAAAATTTTAGGATTGATCTTTGACACGTCCCATATGTCTTAGTCACCCTATGTTGCTCACCAAGTTGGATGCTCTAAGGCCCTTACTAAACCTTATTTGAAGTCTTATCCCATACAAGTAATGAGTCACAAAAACGTGGCTTAAAAATTGTTTCTTAAATAAATAAATAACTTAGTCACACATAGGGTGACTAAGACAAATGGGTGTCAAAGATCAATCCCAAGATTTTAACATTAACCCTATAGAAGGGGTTTACCATAGTGTGACAATGGGAACAAGAAATAACATACCTCAGAGTGAGTCATAGCACATTGTCTTTATGCTCTGGACAGTACTGGACCATGCCTCAGCTCCGGTCTCTCGTTCGTGTGTTTTGTCTCAAAGATCATCGTGATCATTACCGCCTTCGCAACCTCGCAAAGTCCCTGCAACATCCTCTCACTTGTCCCATGCTTTTACTGCTACCCCTCAGGAGGGGCCCTGTTTCATCTTGCCAGGCTGGCTCGTTTGTAAGATTCTCTCTCGGTCCACATTTGCAACATCTGTTTGGCAATAAATCCTCTAATCAAATAAATCTCAGAATAAACAATACCCAAATTTGTAACAAAATAGATGGCAAATTCCTTGGCGTTCTCATTGACTACAAACTGAATTTCCAGGGACACATTCTAAATATATAAAAAAAAAGTTTCAAAAACTGTTGGCATTCTTTCTAAGATCAGATATTATGTACCTCGCCCTGCCCTGGTGGTGCTCTATTACTCCCTCATCCATCCATATCTCAACTATGGTATTTGTGCTTGGGGTTCTATTACCCAAAATCATTTACGTCCTCTAATTACTCAACACAAAGCTGCTATTAGGACAATATCCAACTCTGGCCCCAGACATAACTCGGTACCCCTATTCAAATCTCTGAATATGTTAGACATTAAGTCACTGCACATTCTCTTATGTGTATTATACATATATAAAATGCTTAACTGTAATGCCAATCCTGACCTCAAAAGCTTCATTGAAGGTTGTAACAGAACCCATGAGCACCACACCAGAAATAAATAGTTTTGATATTCCAAGAGTACGACTTAACCAAACTAGAAATGCTCTACAAATCAAGGGACCCAGAATGTGGAATGACCTTCCCAATCATGTTAAAGACTGTACCTCTCTCAACCAAATTAAGATAAAAACTAAGCACTACCTAATTAACTCCCTGTAACCTACCTTACCCCTATATTGTCAACCCATGTCTGTTTTTTTAAACAACGCTGTTTGTCGACCAAATTGTATTTGTACTGCTTTTTCAGCCATGTTCCCCCCCTTTTTATTTTTATTTGTTCTCAACACATTTTATACTTTAAACTCGATTAGTATTAAGTTTTAGTCTTTAATGTTTTTCCTGCCCGAATCGCTTTGCGTAATAGTGGCTTTAGGCATTGTATGTACAAGCTCTATCTATAAATTATCAATTTTTGTAAAATCTCTTGTATGTATGTATCCTACCTGAATAAACATTTATTTATTTATTTATAAATTTATATCTCACCTCGTACTGTTCCTACCTTGCACACATGTACAGTCCCACGTGGTAGTTTCAAAGTGTTATATGACAAAGAGTGCTGGGAAGACGGGACACCACGAGCGTAGCTCTCATCCTGTAACTACACTTAGGTAATTACTTGTGAAATTTTGAAAGACCCTGATCCACATGAAAGCTTATACCCCTTCCTGTTATAAAGAGCATTTCCCTTAAAAAAAGATGCCTCACTCCATTCCTTTGTTCTCAGATGGTGTTGGCTACTCCATTTTTTCCTGGTCAAACTTACGTGTACATTAGTTTGGAGGTCTGGTCGAGGACAGAGCCGCGGGGACGCTAAGCCCCGGAATCATCGCAAGGCACCACTAGCCCCTCCATCCCAGAGGTTAGCATCTTCACCACATTACTTTATGCAATTTTGTTTACACTCGTAGCTGTTTTTTCAGCGTCAACCAACATACATACATACATACATACATATATATATATACTTGTCATTGTGGTTGACACTCGCAGGTGTACCAATGCCTGCTCGACCCTAAACCATTTAGCTAGATGAGCTAATTGATCAATTTGGTAGCACAACCTTCTATTTTAACCCTCTCGCTTATAAAGTGTTCCCCGTCTTCTGGAGCCACAGCTTCATAGGCAGATAACTTCCAGTTGAACGGAAACAATATATGCATCTATATTTATTTATACAAGATACATTGAGCTTGTGAGAGTACATAGCATGATGTGTTTACGTTATTGTAAAGCCACTAGTACGTACAGCGTTTCGGGCAGGTCCATAATCTAACAGATAATATTAAGTAGGTAAATTCTAGCAAAATTTATAAAATGTTAACTGGTACATTGTAGGAAAATTTGAGAGATATTAGTAGGTACAGTATATTAAAGCACATTGATAGCATTGATAGCTTGATTGAAAATTTGACAAAGATTAGGAGGCACAATAAAGTATACTGATAACACATAAGATGACAGCAATGATCACAATGGTAAAGTTGTATGGCTTAAGTACATATATATTGGGGGATTAGGTAGCACTAGATACAGTGCGAGTTTTAAGCAGTAGGTAGAAAGATGAAATTAGGTACATTTTGGTTTTGAATAAAGCAAAAGTTGGAGTTTTCAATTCATTAGGTTGCGAGTTCAATAGACTAGGTCCCTTTATTTGCATAGTGTGTTTACACAGAATAAGTTTGACTCTGGGGATATCAAAAGAGATATTTATTTCTGGTGTGGTGATAATGGGTCCTATTACATCTGTCCAGGGAGTTTTTCAGAGCAGGGTTTGCATTTAAGAACAGGGTTTTGTAAATTAGTTGACACGAGAATGTGAAGAGTGAGTTTATGTTTAGCATGTTTAGGGATTTAAACAAGGAAGTTGAGTGTTGTCTGAAAGCAGAGTTTGTTATTGTTCTGATAGACTTCTGCTGGGTGATGATCCCCTGGAAACACAAACCGAAACTGTGTATTTTCCACTTGTTACAATTTGTAATAAAGTTGTTACATCTTGGCTTAACGTGTTTATGACGTATTAGAACGTTGTTAAAAATTGCTATATTGGTTGTTATAACTGGTTAGGAAGAGTTAAAACTTGTTCGAACATTGTACCAACGTCGGAGTTTCGGTGTGTGTTTGTCGGGATCTATGGACTTGAGGTGGTTTGCAATGGTTGAAGTCCATGCACAGAAACCATAAGTAACAAGGATAAATTAGTGCATAGTATAGTGAGAGGAGAGCAGTTAGGTACATAATAACTGATTTTAGAATATACCAACTGTTTTAGAGACCTTATTAGTTGTGTTGTATGTGAGATTTGTTGAACAGCAATGCTATGGGTGGCACAAGGGCATGGGAGGCACTCTTGTATACCATGGATGGTATTTCACTAATGTTCCCAGCTTTGGTTTTTAGCGAGTGAATGATGGACATATGATATACTGGTATATGATATGTGAATGATATGCACAGCAAACACATGGATTGGACCGAAAGTCAATCTATTAGAAAATCTTGGCCATGAGAAACTAACCAGGACTTAATATGCCCCACACTTCTGCCCTCTAGATTACCACGGTAGGAATCCCCTACCGTGGGGATTCGAAGTGCCCCACGAAAAGTGCCCACGGGATTATGGCAATCACTTTACATTGCACTTTTATGTAACTTGAAAGGAAAAAAATGAATAAAATTAAACATTTAAATACTCATTTTATTCCAACTAATTATGGTCCTAAAATATTTGACATTAAAGGTCAAATACATTTTCACAGACCCAGGAGTCAATAATTTAGTAAAATAACATAAGCCAACAGCTTAATTTTGCAACTTCTCTTGTGCTTCCTCTATATTGGAAGTTCCTCTAAATGTCAACACAAGCTTACAAACTAGCATCTTCAAAAGGTCTTTATGTATTAATTTATAGTGCACCACTTTCACCGATTCATACAAATGACTGATTTTGTAATACTGTACTTTACTTGTAATACTTAAAAAAAATACACAATTTATAAACCAACATTTCCTTTTGAAGAGAATATGGTAATAGATTTGGCATCACATTCAAAATTTTTAATTTTATTCAAACAGTACTAACGAATCTGTAGCTCCATAACAGGCAAGACATCAAAATACAAAATATATATTTCTAGCTACAAATGTTAAAAAACACATGGCAAAATCTTTACACAATTAAACAAATTTATATGATTTTTAAATACAATATTAAAGGCAGAGATTTTTTTACTTTACTGTCAGTAAAGGGTCCCGGTAGTACTGTACAGTCGAGTTCGTTCTCGACACACAAGAATTCCAGATTCAAATTCAGGGCAGGACAGAAATGGTTGGGCACATTTCCTTTCACCTAGCAGTGAGTAGGTACTCAGGAGTTAATCAACTTCTTGTGGGGTTGCATCCTTGGCAGGGTCAGTAATTCAGACTTAGGGGGGGGGGGACCTCTATAAAAGCCAATACTTTTATGAATACACTCTGGCTTCCTGTCCCCCAACACAATGAATTATTATATGCTATCTATCAATGTGATACAGTATACTCTCAACTGGGACTTGCTGTGGTTAGAGCAAGTTAACGTTCAGCCACGACTAGTCTTTCCTGGGTCGTGACTAATTTAGTGGAATAGCCTGGAGATGCTCCTCAAACATGAACCTGGGAAGAGGACAACAATTATACAATGTGTACTTCAAATATTTATTACAACTTACATTACACTAATACAGTAAAATTCTCAACATGAATTATGTAGTGCAGTCCTTTGATCTCTCATCAAAGCTTTCATTTGCAATTCACAATATAAAGCCCATTCTAGATTCAATATTTACTTTTTCTTTTCAAATGTATTGCCATAATTTCATCATTAATAAATTATGCTAAATTCACTTTAATAGCCCTGTAATTAAGCAAAGTTTATTTTTATATTATACATTATTTTATATTTTATGAACATGTATACCAACTAAGTAATTATCAAAAGAAGGCACCAAACTCATGAAGACTATGTAGCACCATCAAAAGTTACAGGGTATTCAGAAGACGTTAAATGTGAATAAGGATGCCAATACAAAAACAAAAGTGCATAAGGCGAGTGATATCAAAGGGATTGCCAAGATTGGCATCGAGGAACAAATGACCACGAGATAGTCGGGGAGCAAGACAAACATCCTGGATGTCAAGACATTCAACAAGGATATGCATGGCCGTAAAAAGGACAATGCAGTTTGGACAATAAGGACCAGGGCAGGACTCTATTAAATGCCAACGAGTTAAATGTGTATGGCCAATACTTAACCTCACCAGAGCAGTTTTCCGCTGCTGGTTACATGCAGTTTGTTACCAGTAACACAAGACCTATGACCCTGCCAATGGGCACAGATTGAGGAATGAATGACTGGGTAGAAGTCTGAGTAAGGAATGCCTTTGCCGGAAATAGTACAAGTGAGGATAGCCTCCTTAGTGGCAGTGTCTGCATACTCATTTAAGGATATGCCAATATAGCTGGGAACCTAGTGAAACTAGACAAATCTGCTGGAGATAAGAAACAGCCAATGTTGAATTTTGACTACCACAGGATGGATAGGATTAAATGACTCCAGAGCCATGAGGGCACTGCAAATCAATTACGAGAACAAAGGAATGTTGACAGCAAAAAAGCAGTTGAAGAGCACAAAGAATTGCATAAAGTTCTGCCGGCATGATGCTAATCTCCGGGGAAAGGCGACATAGGTGTGGACAGGAAATACAATGGAGTAGTCTTCATAGTCAGCAAACTTAGAACTACCTGTGAAGACGGCAATGAAAAGTGTGCAGGGAAAAGGAGTTTCAGAACTGTAGGAGGATTAGAAGCCATGTAGGTCAGGATTTTGCAAAACAGTGGAAACCATCCATGGGGACAAGGATGGACTGACATGAGAAATATTGGTAACATGAACCGAGAGAATCTTGCGAGCGAGACAACCGTACAGAAAAAGGAAGTTGGTGAAAGGGAACAGGGCCCACATAAGGGGTATTGTTCAAAGCACGACAGAAGCGAGAGGATGTTGTAGGGACCACGCAAGGTAGCGAAGACACTAACGATCACGACGATCCTGCCGAGACAGGATGCCAGTTTTAACATACAGGCTCGAGGTAGGGGATAAACAAAGGCACCAGAGCTGAAGGTAACCCAGTATGGTGAAAAGCATAAAGATAAAGTTGAAAGAGTTGAAGGGGAAGTCCACTCCAATGGATCAAGGTTGATCCCATATAGTTTGCTGAATTGAGGTTGCATTGTATATCTGCCTTAAAAAAAATCTTAATAAAACACAGCATAATACCATGCAATAGCCAATAAAATATTTGAAGCCTTTTATAGACAGCATAGTTTCTAAACTAATGGTAATGGGATAGGAGTTACTCTATGTATGGCCAATAGAAATTCACTTCGTGCATAATGTAATTATAGTAAAGTTCGTTTGCCTAGGGCAGGCAAGGTCAGCACACTCCACCATTCTCACTGACTTAAGTGTGTTTTGGCTTGCATATGGAGTAGAGGCAGATTTGTGGGGGGAGGAGGGGGTAGAGGCAGATTTGTGAGGGGGGGGTAGTGGCAGCATTATGTGGGTGGAGTTACTGCAGTGGTGGCAACCGATGTAAAGGTGGGGGTTTGAGGGGTAGTGCACCAGGGGGGGTAGTGCAACAGATGTAAAGGGAAGGGGGTTGAGAGGTAGTGGCATCAGATGTAATGAGGGGCTGGCAGATAGTGGCAACATGTGCAGGTGGATGGGGGGTGAGGGATAGGGACAGGTGTGGGGATGTAGTGGCAACTGGTATGGAGGGGTGTAGTGGCAGTTTTGAAATCGCGGCATCACTCAAACAGCCTGATTGACCAGACTTTACTAACCAGAGGCTTGGTCAGATACCAGGCCATGAGGACGTCGAGCCTAATCAACAGGTATATGACAGGTTATGTCCCAACTCCTGATGATTTTTTGTTAACTATTCTAAAATCTGATATAGGGAATTAGTGATCCAATAATACGAATCTTCCTCGCACCATGCAAGCTAATCGACAAATGCATACAGTAGGTATTGTACGGACACTACAAATTTAAAAATAAAGCGTGAACACCAAGGTATCTCGGATTATACAAATGAGGTACCAAATATACCTTCATATTACCTTAACCATGAGGAGGAGGATTAATGCCCTGAATATATGTTGAATTAATCAATGTCTACTGCTCATTATTTTGAAAGTCAACTGTACTTGAAACATTGTAAAATATGGATAAAACTAAAATGAGAACAATTGATCAGGGATGATGCTGTAGTTGTAGCAATAACAAATCTATTACTTACCACAGCTCTGAGAGCTTGAATCCAGGTCTTTAATAAGGTCCTCAGCACCCTCTAAACCACCGACCACACGTATAAGTCCATCTGTGATTCCAAGTTTCTCTCTAGCTTCTTTTGGCACAGATGCATGTGTCATCAAAGACCTGCCAAAAATTTGTAAATAATTAAAGATGCCAGTAAAATGGAAAGAATTATCATTACCAGTTCTCTGGAAAAGAAAGCCAGATAAATCTTTATAAAAACTTGACAATTTTNAAATCCAGCTAAGGAAACGACCTCCTACTCGTCGTTTGAAAATAACCCCATTTGTTGATAGTAGGAGTGATTCAAGCCATGAATTAATCAGGTGAGGATGAACCCGAGTGAGGAAGATGAGGTTAATAAGAATCTTACTTTAAAGTTAAGTATTTTTAAATTTTGTTCCGTATGTTTTCTCCTACAGTTAACCTCACCGTGAATACAAATTGCAGTCTTAACTTTTTTCTTTTTTTTTTACTATTATTTTGGTTTTATGTGATTGGCATTCCATCTGCCTAGAGTGACTGCAATAACACCTACAATTCTCGTCGCAGTGGCTTTAGGTATTGTATGTACTAGCTCTATCTATAAATCCAACACTATGTTTGTAACTCATCATCTATGTATGTACTTTTACCCGAATAAAAATTTGAATTTGAATTTGAACTCACTCGGGAGACTCAGACGACTCCTTAACCGCCGCGTGGATTTTGGCGGGACAACACAGACACGTCGCCAGGAAAAAGACCACGAAACCTGAAACAAAATGATTATGATTACGCTTATAATAGTAGTAGTAGTAGTATAATTATATTTGGTAGTTACACCAGTAGTTGAAATAATAGTAGAAGATATAGTATTTGTTACTAACACCTGAATCACGCCATACAATTAACCCCAAGACGGCATCAGTCAGGTTAGGCTAGACGTCGACCGCTGCTTACGACAGAGTAATGTGTTTCTACAGTTAGAGGAATTTGCGGTACTTAGAACAACATGTGCATTACTTAAAAACAAATGTTCAATATGTGCTTATTGATTTAGGATCGAGGTGGGAACTATAGGGAGCCTGGGTCTCACGCCATCGTGACGACCAGAGGAAGACATCTTCAGCACACAAGAGGGCCTATTATATGTACGGGCTCACCATAGCCCGTGCTACATGGACATTTCGTTCACAGTAGCTAAATCTAAAACAACAACAACAGGACCCATTGCCTCAAGGATGTCAACACAGCCTCAGAAATGCTGGAGTGTCATTGTAGTGCTTTGGAAACAAAATGTGTACCAGAGGAGACTTCAGCAGGTACACCCCAACTGTGTCATGTTATCCACTGTAATATGTCAGCCAATGTGCTACCTCATCCACTGTGCTACGTCACCCACTGTAATACGTCACCCACTGTAATACGTCAACAACTGTAATACGTCAACCACTGTAATACGTCACCCACTGTAATACGTCACCCACTGTAATACGTCACCCACTGTAATACGTCAACAACTGTAATACGTCAACCACTGTAATACGTCAACCACTGTAATGCGTCACCCACTGTAATACGAATCAGTTTTAATTATATGGATGGTGAAATACTAAAGAAACTGTTCATGACTTTTGTGTGACCAAAAATGTAATATGCAGCAGTTGTGTGGTGCCCACATCTCAAGAAACACATCAATGGAATGGAAAAGGTGCAACGACATGCTACAAAATGGCTTCCGGAACTGAAAAAATAAGAGTTACGAAGCAAGACTACAGGCGTTAAATATGCCAAAGCTAGAAGAAGAAAAAGAGGAGATATGATCACCACTTACAAAATAATAACAGGAATCGACTAAATTGACAAAGAGGAATTCCTGAAACCAGTAACTTCAAGAACAAGATGACACAGATTCAAGCTAAGAAAACAAGGTGCCGAAAAAATATTAGAAAGTTTTCTTTTACAGAGTGGTAGACGGATTGCTATTTCTCTGCCATGTTCCCTTTTTTATTTATATATGTTCTCAACACGTCACGTCGTGTTCTCTGTTACCTAGCAGTAAAATAGGTACCTGGGTGTTAGTCAGCTGTCACGGGCTGCTTCCTGGGGGTGGAGGCCTGGTCGAGGACCGGGCCGCGGGGACACTAAAGCCCCGAAATCATCTCAAGATAACACAATTTATACTTTAATCTTAATTAGTATTAAGTTTTAGTCTTAGTGTTTTTTCTGCCCGAAACGCTTTGCGTAATAGTGGCTTTAGGCATTGTATGTAATAGCTCTATCTATAAATCCATCAATGTTTGTATCACACCTTGTATGTATGTACTTTACCTGAATAAACATTTGATTTTTTTTTTAGAAGGTGGTGGAGGCCAAACCCGTCAGTAGTTTCCAAACATTATACATGTACGACAAAGAGTACTGAGAAGACGGGATACCACGAGCGTAGCTCTCATCCTGTAACTAAGGTTGTAAGGTTGTGGAAGCAAACTCTATTCATACTTTTAAAATTAGGTATGATAGGGAAATGGGACAGGAGTCATTGCTGTAAACAACCGATGGCTGGAAAGGCGGGATCCAAGAGACAATGCTCGATCCTGCAAGCACAAATAGGTGAGTACACACACATATATACACCTTGATTGACAGTTGGGAGGCGGGACCAAAGAGACAAAGCTCAACCCCCGCAAGCACAATTAGGTGAGTACACCTGGATACAGCCACCCCTCACACACCTGGTTATAACCATCCTCACACACCTGGTTATAACCATCCTCACACACCTGGTTATAACCATCCTCACACACCTGGTTATAACCATCCTCACACACCTGGTTATAACCATCCTCACACACCTGGTTAAACCATCCTCACACACTAACCTGCCTGGCTAACCGTCCTCACACACTAACCTGCCTGGCTATAACCATCCTCACACACTAACCTGCCTGGCTAACCATCCTCACACACTAACCTGCCTGGCTAACCGTCCTCACACACTAACCTGCCTGGCTATAACCATCCTCACACACTAACCTGTCAGGCTAACCGTCCTCACACACTAACCTGCCTGGCTATAACCGTCCTCACACACTAACCTGTCAGGCTAACCGTCCTCACACACTAACCTGTCGGGCTATAACCGTCCTCACACACTAACCTGTCAGGCTAACCGTCCTCACACACTAACCTGTCGGGCTATAACCGTCCTCACACACTAAGCTGCCTGGCTAACCATCCTCACACACTAACCTGTCAGGCTATAACCGTCCTCACACACTAACCTACCTGGCTAACCATCCTCACACACTAACCTGTCTGGCTATAACCGTCCTCACACACTAACCTGTCAGGCTAACCATCCTCACACACTAACCTGTCAGGCTAACCATCCTCACACACTAACCTGTCAGGCTATAACCGTCCTCACACACTAACCTGCCTGGCTATAACCGTCCTCACACACTAACCTGTCAGGCTAACCATCCTCACACACTAACCTGTCAGGCTATAACCGTCCTCACACTAACCTGCCTGGCTATAACCGTCCTCACACACTAACCTGTCAGGCTAACCATCCTCACACACTAACCTGTCAGGCTATAACCGTCCTCACACACTAACCTGCCTGGCTATAACCGTCCTCACACACTAACCTGCCTGGCTATAACCATCCTCACACACTAACCTGCCTGGCTAACCATCCTCACACACTAACCTGCCTGGCTAACCATCCTCACACACTAACCTGTCAGGCTATAACCGTCCTCACACACTAACCTGCCTGGCTATAAACCGTCCTCACACACTAACCTGCCTGGCTAACCATCCTCACACACTAACCTGTCAGGCTATAACCGTCCTCACACACACTAACCTGCCTGGCTATAACCATCCTCACACACTAACCTGCCTGGCTATAACCGTCCTCACACACTAACCTGCCTGGCTATAACCATCCTCACACACTAACCTGCCTGGCTATAACCGTCCTCACACACTAACCTGCCCGGCTATAACCATCCTCACACACTAACCTGCCTGGCTATAACCGTCCTCACACACTAACCTGCCTGGCTATAACCATCCTCACACACTAACCTGCCTGGCTATAACCGTCCTCACACACTAACCTGCCTGGCTATAACCGTCCTCACACACTAACCTGTCAGGCTATAACCGTCCTCACACACTAACCTGCCTGGCTATAACCGTCCTCACACACTAACCTGCCCGGCTATAACCGTCCTCACACACTAACCTGCCTGGCTATAACCGTCCTCACACCACTAACCTGCCTGGCTATAACCGTCCTCACACACTAACCTGTCAGGCTATAACCGTCCCTCATGCATAGAGAAGATACTTTACCTGTCAGGAAGACCGCCAAACTAACCAGCCCGGCGATCAATGCGGGTGGAGACCCATCTCGCTACTGAAATATATTGTGTGTTACTGGGATACTGTAAATATAGTCAGACACTCGAGCACGCACGCGCACGCACGCGCACACACACACACACACACACACACACACACACACACACACACCCCCACACACACACACACACACACCCACACACACACACACACCCACACACATGGAGGCTGACTCCATACACAGTTTTTAAATGTAGATATGATAGAGCCCAGTAGGCTCAGGAATCTGTACACCACTTGATTGACAGTATTGACAGTTGAACGCGGGACCAAAGATCCAAAGCTCACCCCCGCAAGCACAATAGGTGAGTACAAATAGGTGAGTACACCCACACACACACACACACACCGCACACACACACACACACACACACACACACACACACCCACACACACACACACACACACACACACACACACACCACACACACACACCACTTAGAAACTTTGGTAAGGAATCTTTCAGAACATTATATACCACATATGTCAGACCAATCCTGGAGTATGCGGCTCCAGCATGGAGTCCCTATCTAGTCAAGCATAAGACTAATCTGGAAAGGTTCAAAGGTTTGCCACCAGACTAGTACCCGAGCTGGAGAGGTATGAGCTACGAGGAGCGACTGCAGGAATTAAACCTCACTTCGTTGGAAGACAGAAGAGTTAGGGGGGACATGATCACCACATTCAAGATTCTCAGGGGAATCGACAGGGTTGATAAAGACAGGCTGTTTAACACAAGGGCACACGCACTAGGGGACACAGGTGGAAACTGAGTGCCCAAATGAGCCACAGAGATATTAGAAAGAACTTTTTTAGTGTCAGAGTGGTTGACAAATGGAATGCATTAGGAAGCGATGTGGTGGAGGCTGGACTCCATACACAGTTTCAAGTGTAGATATGATAGAGCCCAATAGGCTCAGGAAACTGTACACCTTTGATTGACGGTTGAGAGGCGGGACCAAAGAGCCAGAGCTCAACCCCCGCAAGCACAACTAGGTGAGTACAACTAGGTGAGTACACACATAGTATAGAAGTTCACTGGAGACGGGAGACCTACCCGAAATATGGAAGACGGCGAATGTGGTCCAATATACAAAAAGGGTGACAGGCAAGAGGTACTGAACTACAGGCCAGTGTCCTTGACTTGTATACCATGCAAGGTGATGGAAAGATCGTGAGAAAAAAAAGCTAGTAACACATCTGGAGAGAAGTGACTTCGTGACAAATCCCAACAGGGGTTCAGGGAGGGTAAATCTTGCTTGACTGGCTTAATAGATTTCTACGACCAGGTGACAAAGATTAAGCAAGAAAGAGAAGGCTGGGCGGAATGCATTTTCTTGGATTGTCAGAAGCCTTTGATACAGTACCGCATAAGAGGCTGGTACATAAGCGGGAGACAGGCAGGTGTAAACTGGTAAGGTGCTCCAGTGGATAAGGTAGTATCTAAGCAATGGGAAGCAGAGAGTTACGGTGAGGGATGAGACTCTGATTGGCGTGAAGTCACCAGTGGAGTCCCACAGGGCTCTGTACTCGGTCCTATCTTGTTTCTGATATATGTAATGATCTCACGGAGGGTAAAGATTCATTTCCGTCAATGTTTGCGGACGATACCAAAATTATGAGAAGGATTAAGACAGAGGAGGAACTGCTTGAGGCTTCAAGAAGACCTACCTTGAGGATACCTTGAGGTGCTTCCGGGCTTATCGTCCCCGCGGCCCGTCATCGACCAGGCTCCTGGTTGCTGGACTGATCAACCAGGCTGTTGGACGCGGCTGCTCGCAGCCTGACGTATGAGTCACAGCCTGGTTGATCAGGTATCCTTTGGAGGTGCTTATCCAGTTCTCTCTTGAACACTGGAGGGGTTTGCCAGTTATGTCCCTTATGTGTAGTGGAAGCGTGTTGAACAGTCTCGGGCCTCTGATGTGATAGAGTTCTCTCTCAGAGTACCAGTTGACCTCTGCTTTTCAACGGGGGTATTCTGCACATCCTGCCATGTCTTCTGCTCATGTGATGTTATTTATGTGTGCAGGTTTGGGACCAGCCCCTCTAATATTTTCCCACGTGTAAATTATTATGTATCTCTCCCGCCTGCGCTCAAGGGAATACAGATTTAGGCTCTTAAGTCGGTCCCAATAGTTTAGATGTTTCACCGAGTGGATTCTAGCAGTAAAGGACCTCTGCACGCTCTCCAGGTCAGCAATTTCACCAGCAGTGAAAGGGGCTGTCATTGTGCAGCAGTACTCCACTCTAGAGAGCACAAGCGTTTTGAAAAGATCATCATCGGTATAGCATCTCTAGTGTGAAAAGTTCTTGTTATCCACCTGTCAATTTTTCTTGCAGTTGTGACGGCTACTTTATTGTGTTCTTTAAGGTAAGGTCTTCCGACATGAGTACACCCAGATCCTTTACATTGCCTTTTCGTTCTATGTTATGATTTGCCTGAGTTGTGTTACGTGGTTTCCGTTTTTATATTTCATTTTTCCATAGCGCATGAGCTGGAACTTGTCTTCGTTAAACACCATATTATTTTCTGTAGCCCATAGAAAGACCTGATCTACATCTGACTGGAGGTTCGCCGTGTCCTCTATGTTGCCTACTCTCATGAAGATCCTAGTGTCATCTGCAAAGGATGATACAGTGCTATAGGTTGTGTTCTTGTCTATGTCCGATATGAGGATGAGAAAAAGTACTGGAGCAAGCACAGTACCCTGGGGGACTGAGCTCTTAACGGTTGACGGGGGTTGGATTTTATTTGTTGACTATTACACATTGGGTTCTGTTGGTCAGGAAATTGTAGATCCATCTGCCTACTTTTCCGGTAATTCCTTTTGAGCGCATTTTATGGGCAATAACACCATGGTCACATTTATCAAAAGCTTTTGCGAAATGTGTGTAATTACATCAGCGTTTTGTTTGTCTTCCATAGCATCTAATGCCATATCATAGTGGTCCAGCAACTGCGACAGGCAAAGAGCGCCCTGTTCTGAAACCATGTTGTCCGGGGTTATGGAGATGCTGTGATTCCATGTATTTTGTGATCTTACTTCTTAGCACTCTCTCAAAATTTTATGATGTGCGATGTTAGTGCTATCGGTCTGTAATTTTTTGCCTCTGCCTTATTTCCTCCTTTATGAAGTGGTGCTATCTCTGCTGTTTTTAGTATATCAGGAATAACGCCAGTATCTAGGCTTTGTCTCCACAGAATGTGAAGGGCCTGCGATAGTGGTTTTTTACAGTTCTTGATGAATATGGAGTTCCAAGAATTCGGGCCTGGTGCGGAGTGCATAGGCATACTGTTTATGGCTTCTTCAAAATCCAGTGGGGATAGGGTGACGTCTGATATATGATTTGATGTTGGTATCATATCATGAAAAATTCATTTGGGTTATCGATCTTTAGTGCGGTTAATGGCTCGCTGAAGACAGAGTCGTATTGCTTCTCAGTAGCTCGCTCATTTCTTTGTTGTCATCGGTNATCATAATTCAACCATTTTACTTAATGTTCACATGTCAACATTAATGTAGAATTTGAGTCACCACACAAGAATTCAGAGCGACTACGACTGACTGCTCCTGAAAATCACACAACACTTAAAATTGAAAACACCATATCGTCAACCTTACAAGTTCACTCACCAAAGTCTCTGAGACTAAGTTGATGGAGAGGAGGGGGTAGGTGGGGGGGGGTTGGTTGACAGACAGTCCCCCACCCAGCCTCGGACAGGCCTAGTATGTATGGGCTGCTGGAACCTCTCTGGTGTAGCGATCTGTCTATGTTAATAGTACAATTCCACGGGTATTTAAGAGAACCGGGAGCTAGACTCCGCCTACAGGAGATATCCTCTGGCTATCTTCCTACCACACCTAGACAGTGGCTTGTTTGATGCAAAGAACACAGCCACCCGTCTGCAATTATCAGCTTTGCAGAGAGCGAGGTCACCTGACCCAACCTGACCTGAAGGCAACCTGAGACAACACTCCAAAGATGTGACTTTAGAATGCTAAAGGCCGACAGCCAGGCGCCGTCAATATCCTGTGTAACTGACTCTCGTTGTATTGAAATATTAAATACAACCAATTATGGTGTTACAGAGGAGTCCCTACAAACGCAATCAGAGGTAGAACCCCCTATATCTATCTATCAAGTTTTCCACGCGGACTTAAACTCCATTATGCTAACTCTGCTGTGTTTAAAACAACGCTTGAAGCCCTCATCCAACCTCCCAACAAATACCATGGCTCTGACTTTTGAACGAGTTTCTCGACGCGAGGTACATTAACAAAGGCTTTGGAAAAGTCAAGATAAAGAATGTTAATCCTTCCCGCTATCAATTGCTATACCTCCTGCATAATAGAATGATAGATGGAGTAACTGGTGTGATGTAAAGTGCCTTGTATAGTGACTGTTTGTGAGCCACAAATCTGTCAACAGGTGCTGCAGGTGTTTGAAGGCTGGTAGTCCTCTGGGGTGGTGGAGATACCTTACCTTGAGGTTACCTTGAGGTGCTTCCGGGGCTTAGCGTCCCCGCGGCCCGGTCGTCGAGGAATAGTACTCAAGTGACGATTGTAGAGCAATAATAGGACAAGTGTTATGGTGTGGCGACGGCGTTATTGATGTGTTACCTATCAATGACTACGGGGAAGTGATATCTAACTCTTCATGCTCCACCATTAGCTTGTTGTATACCTGTAGTGGTGGTGGTGGCGGCGGTAGATGGGTAGTGGTGGTGGTGGTGCCGACGGTAGATGGTAGTGGTGGTGGTGGCGGCGGTAGATGGGTAGTGTTGGTGGTGGTGGCGACGGTAGATGGGTAGTGGTGGTGGTAGTGGTGGTGGTGGCGGCGACGGTAGATGGGTAGTGGTAGTGGTGGTGCCGACGTAGATGGTGTGGTGGTGGTGGCGGCGACGGTAGATGGGTAGTGGTGGTGGTGGTGCGACGGTAGATGGGTAGTGGGGTGGTAGTGGTGGTGGTGGCGGCGACGGTAGATGGGTAGTGGTAGTGGTGGTGCCGACGGTAGATGGGTAGTGTGGTGGTGGCGACGGTAGATGGGTAGTGGTGGTGGTGGTGGCGACGGTAGATGGTAGTGGTGGTGGTGGTGGCGACGGTAGATGGGTAGTGGTGGGGTGGCGGCGGTAGATGGGTAGTGGTGGTGTAGTGGTGGTGGTGGCGACGGTAGATGGGTAGTGGTGGTGGGTGGTGGTGGCGACGGTAGATGGTAGTGGTGGTGGTGGTGGCGGCGGTAGATGGGTAGTGGTGGTGGTGGCGACGGTAGATGGTAGTGGTGGTGGTGGTGCCGACGGTAGATGGGTAGTGGTGGTGGTGGTGGGTGCCGACGGTAGATGGTAGTGGTGGTGGTGCCGACGGTAGATGGGTAGGGGTGGTGGTGCCGACGGCAGATGGATAGTGGTGGTGGTGGTGGGGGCAAGGCAGGTGAGTGGTAGGATGATAGTGGTGGTGGTGGTATGGTTGCTGGCAGGAGCGGGGAAGGAGTAACTGGTAACGCAAATTTCATTGCTCGCTGTACTTGATGGCAATTGCGCATGCGCCGTTTTCTCTCCAAGAGCAAGCGCCAATTTGAAGTTCATTATTTGTGTATAAGTTATCTTTCTTTTCCTCGAACCATAGCTGTATTCCAGCTTACAAACTGTCCCACAGATAACATATTTTGTGTCTAGTTGTGTTCTACCTTGAAAAATTACCTCTCCTAATTACTCAACGCAAATCTGCTATCAGAACAATAACAAACTGTCCCCAGACAGCACTCGGCCCCCTTAGTTAAATCTTTAAATATATTTATTTATTTATATATTTATTTATTTATATATTAGATATTAAGTCACTGCACATCCTCTCAAGTGTACTCTATATATTTAAAACTCTGAACTGTAATGCAATCCTGACCTTAAATGCTTCCTAGAAGGTTGTAACAGAACCCATGGGCACCACAATAGAAACAAATATCTATTTAATATTCCAAGAGTGCGCCTTAACCAAACTAGAAATGCTCTGCAAATCAAGGGCCCAGAATGGGGAATGACCTTTCGAATCATGTCAAAGGCTGTACCTCCCTCAACCAGTTTACGAGAAAAACTAAATACTACCTAATAAACTTCATGTAACCTACCTTACCGCCTAAATGTCAACCCATGTCTTGCTATTTTCTAACAATATTGATTATTGCCCAACTTGTTTAACCATGTATAAACGTGAAGAAAATTGTAGGTTTCTGCTTATTTAGTTAAAATTACTTCTGCTGTTCTGTTTCAGTGTCAGCTGTTCCATCCATCATGTAATTATTATCATTCTTTTTTCCCCTTTTTCAATTAAATTTAAGCTTTGATCTCAATTAGCTTTAAGTTTTAATCTAAGTGTTTTTCCCACATCTTGCCCGAAATTCGTAGTATGCATCAGCTCTATCTGGAAATCTAACATGCTGTTTATGACTCATATATGTACTTTTACCTGAATAAACATTTATTTATTTATTATTTAACAGTTATAATTGTCTTACAGATTAGTCTAATTTTTACTTAATTACATTTTAGTGAACAAACTGACAAATACGTCGTACTTTGTTCTGTTCTGGCTATAGATTCCAAACTGACATTTATTGTTGTATTGCAACTACTAATTTACAAATTGATCCTTACAGATAACAAACAAATCAAACAGCAACAAATCATTAGCCTTAACAAGGCTGCTTGTTTATGGTAAGTGACAATGTAAAGTGCAGATTTGGTTTCACATTGTCGGGAAGAGGAATTTGCTAATAGGCTTATTAAGATCTAATCTATTTGTAAATTATGTTTATTGCTCGATTACAGACAAAATATTTGGCTTCGTTTAGGTGCAAGCGTTTGTATAGAATTTTAGAGCCACTGTTGTGCGTTGTTAGTGAAATATTAATGTTGTGTCATGTGCAGGCGATGAGTCACAATAACGTGGCTAAAGTATGTTGACCAAACCACACACTAGAAGGTGAAGGGACGACGACATTTCGGTCCGTCCTGGACCATTCTCAAGTCGATTGTGACTTGAGAATGGTCCAGGACGGACCGAAACGTCGTCGTCCCTTCACCTTCTAGTGTGTGGTCTGGTGAACAATGTTGTGTCATATCCTTTAATATTCCCGAATACTTATATTAAATCGCCTTCCATTTCTTTCATTTTCAAGACTGAATCAATTCCGTTCTTTATGATGTACGATTTTTGTTGTTGTCTTGGTATTATCATATTCATTGTCTAGATATCTTACAGTGTGTGAACGTCCTTTCACAAATATGATGACTGAAACTGTGAGGATGACTCTCTAGGGTAGAAACTCTAAGGATCACGTAATTAAGCCTAATTGTCCATTGGTCTTTCTCTGCAGCCTAACTAAGCCTAGCATTATTTACTTGGCAAAAGATCATAATGCCATTATCACTATCAGCTCTCTTTCTTCATTCATGCTTAAATTAACCATGATGTTCATTAAATAGTTTACCTATTTTCTCCAATATGTATAACTTTACATTCATCAACATTAAACTTATCTGCATGAAACCTGTCTATTGGTGTTGTAACATTGTTCTCTAATGTTGTAATTGCAATTTTGTATATTATACAGCATAGTCTAATACAGATGGCCTTAATGTACATACAAAATAAAAACTGATCTCATACTACCCTGCGGCACTTCACGTCTAGTTATTCCGGTGCTTTGCTATTTAGAACTGCACATTGTTTACGTCCAAATAGCCAATTTTTAATAATAATAATAATAATAATAATAATAATAATAATAATAATAATAATAATAATAATAATAATAATAATAATAATAATAATAATAATTCCTTGTGTCACGAGACAGGAAGCCAGAGTGTATCATCACGTTAGGCTTCAATCTCTATCCTCCACCCCCTTTCCCCCCAAGGTCGAATTACTGACCCCGTTCATGATGCAACCCCACAACAAGCTGACTAACTCCTGAGTACCTACTTACTGCTAGGTGAACAGAGGTATTATGTTCTTTGTAACAGATCCCATGAGCACCACACCAGAAACAATTAAACCCATTTGATATTCCAAGAGTATTCCTAAACTAACTCAACTAAGTCAATAATTTATGTTTATAATTTAATTTATGTTTATAATATAGTAACAATAAATCAAATAAACGAACTTCAAACAATTTATTAAAAATAAAGACAATCACTCGGCCTATATAGGCAAATCGGGCCTTGCATAGTAGGCCGAGAAGTCCTTTCTGGCTACTAGGTACGACATATATATATATATATATATATATATATATATATATATATATATATATATATATATATATATATATATATATATATATATATATATATATATGACAATGTCAGACCATGGAGGAAAAATGAAATAGGAATTTCCTTAAGTACTTTCGTATATTAATACATCTTCAGAAGGAGTGATTTTACAGATCGAGTACTGGACATAAATAGGCAGGAGAGAATGGTGGAGAGAGGTGAGGTACAATACGTGGACGCTGCAGATGGCCTATTGGCCCATCTGATGCAGCAACCACACACAGGCCAACAACTAGGTAATTATAGCATAAAATAGTAAATATGAGTCACTTCTGGGGTGTGAGTTTTCAGTTGCATATAGTCCTGGGGACCATTCAGGCTTGTTCGCATTTGTGTTCCTCATGTGTTGCCCCAAAAAATGAGGTGATTTGATAAAATGCTATGCCCAAGATTACCATCCGAGTGCCGGCGGGGAAGTGGTTCAAATAGTGGCTATCACTTCCTTATGTCCGGTCGTGATGGTCAAGCAGATTAAGGCGTCCCTGTACATACCAGTTGCATTGCTCCTGGCAGTATGGGTTCGAGTCACTTCTGGGGTGTGAGTTTTCAGTTGCATATAGTCCTGGGGACCATTCAGGCTTGTTTGCATATATATATATATATATATATATATATATATATATATATATATATATATATATATATATATATATATATATATATATATATATATATATAAGTCAAAAGGGAAGTACTGTATATTTATACACACAAGTATTTCAGTATTATATAATGCAGAAACATTTGTATATAGATAAAGTAATAAAATCCTCCGTAACAAAACAATGTGACAAGAATATATTACTGAAAGCCTAACTCAGCACACAAAGCCAATCTGGTAAATATTATTTTAGTAGCGCTTATATCACACAGAGCTTCATACTGGTGAAGGTTATTGCAGTAGTAATAAACCCTTGGATACATATATATATCTTGAAATGTCTATAACAGGATAAATCATTCATACATGTAAATGGCCCTCACTAAAATATCGTGAAAGCAGAATTATATTATATAATACTGTCTTCACCGCAGACAAACTAGGCTCACAGGAGTAACGCATCAACAAGTGCAGACAAGAAATACTCTCAAGAGCACACTGATGTAAATGCCTGTATTATTTATTAACCATTTTGCACATTTTGTGTTGCGTGATAGACCTACAAAAACTTATCTTGTTAATATATATATATTGCAATTGTCCATACTTAATGCAACATTGTAATTGTTTGTTTCAAGTGAGCTGTCACTCTATGTTAGCTTGGCGACGTGATGCGCCCCATCACCATGAGCCTCTCACTCAACACTGACCGGTATTGCAAGTTAGGGGTGATGCTTCTAAAGGGGTCATGCTTCTAAAGTTGTTGTTGTTGTTTCAGATTTAGTTACTTAGAACAAAGTGTCTATGTAGCACGGGCTACAACTTCTAAAGGGGTCATGCTTCTAAAGTTGTTGTTGTTGTTTCAGATTTAGTTACTTAGAACAAAGTGTCTATGTAGCACGGGCTATAACTTCTAAAGGGGTCATGCTTCTAAATGGCTCACCCTGTGTTACATGTTGCTTCACTTCTAAGCAATGTACAATATCTGCATCACTGGACACAATTACTTAATTTTATAAAAAAGTAATCACTTATCTGGCTCGCTTATCGAGGTCTCCCTAGACCAACCACTGATCTTTCCCAGGATGCAGCCCGCAAGATTTGACCACCATGTCTTGCTTTTTTTTAAACAATGCTGTTTGTTCTCCAACTTGTACAATTGATGATTTCTGCCATGTTCCTTCCCCCTCATTTTTTTTATTCCTTTTTTCAACACAATTTATACCTAATCCCAATTACTATTAAGTTTTAGTCTAAGTATTTATTTTTCCCCCCACACCTTGCCCGAAACGCTATGCGTATTAGTGGCTTTAGGTATTGTATGTACTAGCTCTATCTATAAATCCAACTTTATGTTTGTACATCATCTATGTACTTTTCCTGAATAAAACATTTGAATTTTGAATTTGAAACAGTTGCCTAGTTCCGGGTACCTATTTACTGTTAGTTGATCAGACATTAGGTAAACGGAAACCTGCCCAACTGCCTCTGTTCAACCGCGGGAGTAGTAGATTGGACACTAGGTCGACGATGTAGCTCATTTTAATATCTACCTAGAACAACCCTTGTCAAAAGCTAAGAATTGTACTGTATTTGTCTATTGAAATATGTCAGAAGCTAGCTTAAGACGTGTGCGAATGTCCTAACTAGTTTTACATCCACACATCACATGATATAAGTACTATGGTAAGTGTGTGCCTGGAGTGCCCAGTAAATGTCACAAGTGCCAGGTACTTAACCAGTGCCAAGAATATAATCAATGTCACGCATTTAATTTGTGCCAAGTATTTAATTAGTTTCAAAGATGTTATCAGCGCCAAGTATTTAACGAGTGGTAAGTATCTTAGTGTCAAGACTGTGGTAAGTATCTTAGTGTCAAGACTGTGGTAAGTATCTTAGTGTCAAGACTGTGGTAAGTATCTTAGTGTCAAGACTGTGGTAAGTATCTTAGTGTCAAGACTGTGGTAAGTATCTTAGTGTCAAGACTGTGGTAAGTATCTTAGTGTCAAGACTGTGGTAAGTATCTTAGTGTCAAGACTGTCATGTTTAATCAGTGAGCAGACTTTGACCCATATGTAAACAGAGCGGGAGTGGCAGTGAAAATATTGAAGGTAGATATGTTGCTTGACTGTAGAAGGGGTATAAGACTAACTTCACCATAAGGGCCATGTAGCCCTCACAAGCGGGATCCTCCCGGGAACAACAATACCAAGGGACACCCTGCGGATTTGGACTTAGCGAATCCTGTAAACAGGCAATATAGTACTTGCAGCCGAGGAACGGAAAGCAGAGTGAACTGGACCCACAACAGGTTAACAGTCGAGCATCTTGCGGTGATGGGATATCGGTTTTCAATGTAAACTCCGGACTGGTAAAGAACAAAAGGCATCAGAACCGCTTGAATGATGCATATCGTCAGACGACGGGTCAAGGACGATGCTTTCAAGAATTACGAGTCAAAGGTTCTGGCTGGGCAGCACATGCATCGGTTATATCATGGAAAAGCTCCAGACACATTAGGTGGGACCTCGCCTCAGAGAAGGGGATGTTGTCCTTATGCTTGAGGGCGTAAAGGGACTGCTCATTTTTGTAGTAAGAACAGGGCCGGGAGAATGCAGTTTGGCCATCATCACTCTTAATGCATAGAACGGGGGTCGAGACTCACAAGTATCGTTCACATGTTCAGCATTACCACACAGGATGCAAAAGAATACCTCACACAGGTTGCAGCGTCATGGCAAAACTTCGAACAAGAATTGCATTAGCATGGAGAAGGGACAAACTCTTGAATATAACATTTGGCACATCGAAGGATGTGGGAAGGATCTATCAAAACTAATCTTTGTGATCCAGATGGGATGAGTACCCTTATCATGAGGCGATGTGAGTGTGCCTGGACCTCTAACATTGCCCGGATGTCATTGTGGTAATTTCTGAAATCCTTGCTTTCAATTTTGAAGTGGGAACATAAACAAATGTCACAATTCTTGCA
The DNA here is from genome assembly GCA_020271785.1 of Procambarus virginalis. Classification (NCBI taxonomy): domain Eukaryota; kingdom Metazoa; phylum Arthropoda; class Malacostraca; order Decapoda; family Cambaridae; genus Procambarus; species Procambarus virginalis. The sequence goes on from WNGS01042707.1 coordinate 29,206,476, forward strand.
TTTAATGGAACATTTTTAGTAACCCAAACTAAGACCTCACCAACATGTAAGGCTGGAGGAGCGGGTACCAGACGCTGCCCCTCACACGCCCCAGCACGCTGCGCATGAACCCCTTCACATTAACGCCGCACCCACGAGGGGGGTCATCTGTGTCAACAATATCATCAGTGCCAAGAGCTTAATAAGTGCCAATAATTTAATAAGTGCCAAGTATTTCACCTCCGTAAAAAAGTATCTACAAGGAAGTGAACGACACATTTGACCATTCATTCTCCGCATTAAATAGCATTTATGGCAGTGATATATATTGGAAGATCTGCATGAAGACAACAGCCATCAGCTGTCACTTTGTATACGACAAGGACCCCACAGAGGTGGATCATGACTCCTCATTTATCTTATCCCTACAACAGGACTCATGGCGGGGAAGGCTGGTCTATGGAACGTCCCTCCCGAGGTGTTGTTTAGGATGTATTTTCAACAGTAGCACTGTCTTGATCTTTACGATGTCGGCGGGCGGGAAGTTTTCATGTCTATATTACTGTATGTGTGTGTGAACAAACTCATGTGCAGTCGTTCTTGTGTTGTAACTTGTTGAGAATTAAGTTTTTTTTTTTTTTGTAGAGTCACACTGGACTTTTAAGTCTGAGTGAGATTAGATTTGTCAGGTTATATTTGCATAGTTAAGTCCTGTGGTCCTCAGACTTTCATGCTAATGACACTTGACAATTTTGAATGATTTTCATTGCTCTGTAAAAAAAATAAAAAATAAATTCAGCACGATAATGTATGCTTTTCTAGACGATATTATTTTTCCTTGATGTCAAAGACTTGTTTCAGTATTCCTTGGGATCAGTTGGCTTTTGGGTTTGATGGCAGCTGTTACTGTCTGAGCAATGTCTAGTGCCTGATTGACCATTACTTCCAAGTCCGTCTCATTCACGTACGTTACAGAGCCATGGTGTCTGTATTTATCAGTAACGAAGAGCAGAGTCTTATCCTGTGACTGTGTGTGAAGTTCGTAAAGCTCTTGTTGCAAGCCTGCAGTATATCATCTTAGCTTTACACTTTCCCAAAATATTTTAATTTCACCCATTTGGCTATGATGGTTGGACGATCTTATGAACATCAGCATTCTAAAAAAGCTTCGGGGTCCGTGGTTCGAGTCTCCTATAGAGCCCAGGAGAACGGAATTTTTGAATTTGAATCAGCGTTCTCTTTTGTTTACATTCTGTCCGTCAGCTCTGAGCAGACCTCGACCTCTCATGACTCGAAGACTCTTCTCTCTCCACAACGTTTCCACGAGAACTTTGTTAACTTCCTGTGCCGCCACCATCCATGTTGGAGTTCCGAGTCCGCACTCCGGCCTCCAGAGTGTCTCTTGCACTCAACACTTGAGTTACCACGTGGTCTTTACTGGCACTTCTCTTTGGATTGCATTCCTTTGACCTTTCATTTCTTGTTGACTGATGATCGCTTAAATCTTCGTCCTGCTTGACGTCGTGATGAATAACTTCGTCCCGTTTTCTGTCTGGATGTATAACTTCATCCCGTTTTCCGTCGTGGAGTATAACATCATCCTGCTTGCTGTTGTGATGTATAACTTCATTCTCCTTGCTGTTGTGATGTATAACTTCATTCTGCTTGCTCTCGTGACGTATAACTTCAACCCGCGTGCCGTCATGACGTATAAATTCATCACGTTTACCTTCATGACGTATAACCTTATTCCGATCGATTTTATGAAGTATAACTTCTTCCCGCTTGGCATCGAGACATATAACTTCATCCCACCTGCCATCGTGGCGAATAACTTCATCCCTCTTGATGTCGTGACGTATAACTTCATCCGGCTTGACGTCGGGACGTATAACTTCATCCCGCTTGACGTCGTGACGTATAACTTCATCCCGCTTGACGTCGGGACGTATAACTTCATCCCGCTTGACGTCGGGACGTATAACTTCATCCCACTTGACGTCGTGACGTATTACTTCATCCCGCTTGACGTCGTGACCCATTACTTCCCGCTTGACGTTTTGACGTACACCATCTTGCTTTTCGTCGTGACGTATAAAGCTATCCTGCTTGTCTTCGTGACGTACAACGTCATCTCCCCTGCTATCTTGGGCTCCATCGTCATCCTCCCTACCGTCCTGACATTCACTGTAAGTAAGAATACCAGAGTAAACATCTAATTTAAAATAAAAAGAATTCAAAATGTCTTCTGCCCCCCACCCACTAAAAAAAATTCTTTAGTTACAAGAAACAATAATACCAAAACTTTGCTGACATCAACATATGATAATTATGTTCATCTGCAACACTAATATGACGTGATGAGCTAGAGTGAACTACTCGAAGCGCTATCCATATTAGCGTTTGGCCGAAACGCTATGCGTATTAGTGGTGTCACGGTAAAATCTCTAGTAAGAGATTCGGCCTGCTCCATCATCACCTTTTCTACCCATTATCACGTCTGTTTATTCAAGTACTGCAGCCACAAGAACAACAACTACTACTTTCAGACGTCTAGACAATACCACCAGTCTACCTACCCCACGGCCCGTCACCCTCCTCGCACCTGGCGACGCTCCGGGAGCACACACCATCTCAAACAAGCAGTTTTAGAGTCGGTTAATATTTAAAGAATCACCAACGCCCTCTGCCCGGTCGTCATCGTCTATATATAGGGCTGCCTAGCCCACTACCAGTTAGATTACTCCTGCGTGCTCAACTGAGTAGACCTGTTAACACATCTCGGTGTGGTAACATTTAGTCAGCCTGGCTCACAGTATTCCTGCACCGTATTTTATTTTGCACATTAACGTAACGTAAACTTGATTGTCTGTTTATCTTGTTTAATTTGCACTCTGTATAAAGCCAAGTTTAAATAATATTTTTATTTTGTAATTTGTTTAACACTTTCGCGCGCCCATCCCGTACATATACGATGGCAATATTTCTATCGGTTGTGCGGTATTTTGTAATTTGTTTAACACTTTCGCGCGCCCATCCCATACATATATGACGGCAATATTTCTATCGGTTGTGCGGTTGCGTCGTACATTTACGTCCGTATTAAAATAATTGTAAAAAATCCATCTTAAATCCGATTTACTTGGGGTTTGTTTCAAACTGTGCGCCATGAAATTCCCGTTCTCTTCAGGTAGGCCGAATGTCACGTCGGTCTACTGGGTCACGTGACAGGCCCATTTTGTTGTCACGTGGAGCGATCGCATCTCTCTCCCCTCGCGCGCCAAACTCGCACGGTTTCAAGGAGTTTTTACCCGTTTCTTTGTGTTTGTAACCAACTACATTCATCAATAATGGATAACACCAGGCCCAAGCGGTGTTCGGCTACAGGAGCCTCTGATTCATCTGGAAAAAACAAGATTATCGACATCTATAGGAGGTTCTCTGGATTGAGGCTCACTCCCACAAGATTCCCAATCTCTTGGATGCCTTTGATCAAGTGGATTTGGATGGAAGTGAGGAGAAGGTGAGGCTTTAGTAGAAGAATGTGAATTTGGGGGGCCTGGAGCCCATGGGGCTGAATCGACAGAAGGAGGACACTGAAGGCCTAACAGAGGAGGGGGCACCAGCACCGCCCGCTTTCACCACAAGGCGCACACGTGGTGCGGCATGCCTAAAATCCACTAAGGAAACGACCTCCTACTCGTCGTTTGAAAATAACCCCATTTGTTGATAGTAGGTAGATGATTCAAGCCATGAATTTATCAGGTGAGGATGATCCGAGTG
>WNGS01042707.1:29220353-29249375 GCA_020271785.1 Procambarus virginalis
GGAATCATTTATGGAACCTTCCTTAGTGTTTCCTGAAGAACGAGAGAGAAGACATTGTAATAAAAATATTGGAAGATCATTATGACTTTGCTAAACACCAAAAATATAACCTAGTCTCGAACTAAACCAAACTTACCTTAACTGATACACAAAGACTTTAGCACACAGACCCACAAGATACCGGGGAGAATAGACAAGATGAACAAGGACAGCGTCTGTGAAGCGAGGGAATAGAATAAGAGAACATAGAATCTGGAAACAGAAAGGAGTAGAATAAATATAAAAGTACTCGTACGTGCATGAGGTACGGTAATTATCAGGAAAAAGCACTAAGCCATTATGGCTATATAGTTATAATAGCTTAGTTATTAACCTTGAAATGCTTTATAGTTGTGAAAGCCACCACTATTCACAATTTCAAGGCCAAACAATGCCAAGAACTCTAACTTCAGTAAAGGTTAAACAAATAAAAAAAAACAAAAAAGGCAGCAGGTAGAAGACTAGAAGACGGGGGCCTAAGGAGTTTGACTTGCCTAGTGACTTAACTAGTAACTTGAGTAAACATTACAAGAGAGGACCGTTAAACAAGCAACAGCCTCCGGAGTGAGTGATGGAGGTGGTGCAGGGCGGGAGATTTAATTTCTAGTTTAGAAATTAGGGAGTCACAATGGCTCCCTCCCTTAGAGAGGGAGCCAGTGTGACGCCTCAGCCACACTAGCTCACTGCTAGACTGTTTGCCTGCAGGGTTAATGAGTGCCTCCGTGAATAAGTGATGAATTTGTTGAGGGATGAGTCTGGGGAAGTTAAGGAGGCTATCTGCAGTTTTTTAGCAGCCCGGTCTTCTAAGGTTTCCCAACGTCAAGAAACTGTTCTACTAAAGTGCCCTTATACTAACCTACAAGACGACCAAAAACAGAAAAAAACGAGACAGTTTGTCAATTTGCGAGTCACTACGTTTTCTAGCACGGCAGTTTTTTTTTTGGCCTTGGATTGTATACTTCAAAATGCAAACCCGTCCTCGACTACAGTCCATTGCATTTAGCGGTCGACCCCACAGACGCACTACCACCACACGGGGTTGATCACTGCCATCATTAGTGGATAGTTCATTTTCCTGAGACTTCCATCTGTGATACGCCATCCTCTTCCTTCCTGTCCCCTCCGTATATATAATATATATGTACCTAGTAGCCAGAACGTACTTCTCAGCCAATATGCAAGGTCCAATTTGCCTAATAGGCCAAGTTTTCATGAATTAATTGTTTTTCGACTACCTAACCTACCTAACCTAACTAACCTACCAACTTTTTCGGTACCTAACCAAACGAAACCTATAAAAGATAGGTTAGGTTAGGTTAGGTAGGGTTGGTTAGGTTCGATCATATATCTACATTATTTTAACTCCAATAAAAAAAATGACCTCATACATAATGAAAGGGTAGCTTTATCATTCATAGAAAAAAATTAGAGAAAATATATAATTCATGAAAACTTGGCTTATTAGGCAAATGGGGCTATGCGTAGTAGGCTGAGAAGTGAGTTCTGGCTACTAGGTACGACATATATATATATATATATATATATATATATATATATATAATATATATATATATATTATATATATATATATATATCACGGTACTGTGTACGTTTAGGGGTGATCCTGGACGGCATGGGTTCGAATATATATATATATTATATGTCGTACCTAGTAGCCAGAACTCACTTTTTGGCCTACTATGCAAGGCCCGATTTGCCTAATAAGCCAAGTTTTCCTGAATTAATATATTTTCTCTAATTTTTTTCTTATGAAATGATAAAGCTACTCATTTCATTATGTATGAGGTCAATTTTTCTAATTGGAGTTAAAATTAACGTAGATATATGACCGAACCTAACCACCCTACCTAACCAACCTAACCTATCTTTATAGGTTAGGTTAGTTAGGTAGCCAAAAAGTTAGGTAGGTTAGGTTAGGTAGGTTAGGTAGTCGAAAAACAATTAATTCAGGAAAATAGGCCTATTAGGCAAATCGGCCTTGCATCATATAGGACCCAAAAAGTGAGTTCTGGCTATAGGTACGACATATATATATATATATATATCTATATATATATATAATATATATATATATATATATATATATATATATATATATATATATATTAGTGTTGTGGTTCGAACAAAATTAGTCAGTGAAACACTTGTTCCGGAAGTGTTCGAATGAAATCAGTCGTGTGTAAAAGGTTTTTCATTCATAAACATCGGGTTTTGGCGGGTGCATGGAATCACTTTTGGGTCTTTGGAGGACGGGATGTATAATGGGACGTTCTATTAGGAGGACGGGCCGTGTTCTAGACGATGGATAGAGAGGTCTGGTACTTGGTGCAGCCGACCGCAGTTAATAGGCTACGGAGTGTAGACTCTGGGAGTCTGGCAGCAGCCATTTAGATAGTACTTTTTTGTAACTAGGTGCACCATAGTACAAATATTGACGTACGAAGCAATTAAGATAGAACTTTGTACTACTATCTATAGTACGAAAAAATTAAGCTAAAAAACACTTAAATATTCCTATTCCTAGTATAGCAAATGTAAATACTATATTAGGCCTCAGACAGCGTGCATTAGCCATAGGAACGTTAGGTTAGGTTTAGTTTATCTCTGCAACATAAGTAGAAAATCGTTTTCCGGTTTGTCCAAATTCAATAGTACTCAGGAACGGCGCCGGAGTTTCGATTAGCTAAGCAAACAATCTTTTGACGCTAGTTATAAAATTATTAATGTTATATATACATGTACACATACATGTACTCATGCATACATATATACATACACTTTTAATCACCAACACAAATACACACATCAATAATCTTTTGTCACAAGTGATTCAACAAGTCGCTTTACATCTATGATGAGTCACACAGTTATACCAAACTGGGCGGCAGCTTTACAGTCATGTGCATGCATTACCTACAGTAAGCAAATTTTGGATACTTCGCTAAGATTCTGGGCAGCACATCATTATGAATGAAGTACTTACACATTTCTTGGACACTACTGATGGTGTTATCTCTAAATTTCGCGATTTTTTCATTCCACTATATAATGACGCAAAGATGCGAATAGTTCTGCTGACAGTTTTCATTTAGTCAAATCTACATCAGCAGATGTTACAAATTCCCAAAGATACTTGTAGCTTTTCTTTCAAAGCTGGAGAAATTGCTGATGTGGAGAGCGTTCACAGAGCCTTTACTGCTAGAATCCACTTTACTACTAGGTAAAACATCTAAACTATTGGGACAGACTAAAATGCCTAAATCTATTATCCTGAGCTTAGGCGGGAGATACACACAATAATTTACACGTGGAAAATAAAAGAGGGGCCGGTCCTAAACTTGCACACAGAACACCACATGTGACAAAGAGGCATGGCACTCTCTAGATAGAGAGAACTCTATAAACATCAGAGGCCCGAAACTGTTCAACACAAACTACACATAAGGGGCATAACTGGCCGACCGTTCGCAGTGTTAAAGAGCGACACTGAACTCTTGATAAACATCGCCAAAGGATACCTGATCAACCAGGCTGTGACTTGAACAACACCCTGGTCGATCAGTCCAGCAACGAGGAGGCCTGGTCGAGGATCGGGCCGCGTGGACGCTAAGCCCCGAAACTATCTCAAGGAGGTACCCTGATACTGTCCAGTTCTGTTTGAACCACCTGGCACCGGTACACTGGCACCTGTTCGTCTCTTCGGGCCCAACACAGGAGTCTTTCAGACCAGGAGAATATAATGCAGAAAGCCAAGGAAAGTAAAAGCTAATCCAGAAGACCACCATCGGCATCGACGGATCTCGGGACACAAACTTTCTTACTGCCACTCGGGTATCTTTAGACGGTGAAATGTATATTGATACATGCACATATACAGCCCTCCTATGGCTTACCTGGATACTGATGGGATGAAGGAAATCGCATATGACAAATTATTAAACCATGGAAAATGCACTAGTATAAGTATGTCCACACACAATGTTTCGTAACACAGGATTAATTCACCACTGACTGTTGACGCTTGAAACTGGGCCTTATATACCCCCTTAGAGGTGAGGTACACTTTAAATGTTCTTCCCCCGCCCCCTCATGGCACACACCCCTTGCCAGGTAGTTCGCCGGGCTCACCATAGCCCGTGCTGCTTGGAACTTTTTGTTCAGAGTAGCTGATGGCAAAATATGAACTATTTAAGAAGGGTGTTCACCGGCCCTACATAATGGTTGGGACGGAAGAGGCAGTGGAACATTTAACGACTGACGGATTTAGGGATATTGTTTTGGTTATTCCTGAAGTCGGAGTAATTTACACTAAATTTATTTTTTTAAATATCAGACATATTTGGATCCTGAATTTCTTAATCTCAACAATGAAAGTGTTATTTGGGCTAAGAGGAACATGGTACGTAGTGAAAAACAAAGCAGGATTGTTGCCTTGTTAAATGGTGAGGCTCCAGAAAAAAATTTGTGCAAGGATTTGGATAGAGGAAAGTGGCAAAATATATTGAAGTCTACATTATTCATGAAGAGTTCTCGCTGGGGACATATGGGTTGGAAATGTCAATTTTTAAGATTTCCAAGAAAGGAAGGAAGGCAAGGTCGTACAGCAGGAACAAGGCAGAAACCGTGGAAAGACAAAGATTGCCTCTGTGACCAACGTTTGGGGGAGAGGCACGGTGACGATTAAGGACAGCCTAGTGGCAGTAGAAAACAAAGCCGAAAAAGTGTACCTTAATGATGATGAGGTGCAGGGCAGCGTCGTGGATTCTGCGGTCGGTGCACAGATCCTGGAATACCTCACAGTTGGACAAGAGGATTGAAGCTCTCGAAAAATTAGCTATGGCAAACAGATGGTGTGTAGTGGGGTACTGAAGTGGGAAGTGAAACGGAGGGGACAGGAAGGAAGAGGATGGCGTATCACAGATGGAAGTCTCAGGAAAATGAACTATCCACTAATGATGGCAGTGATCAACCCCGTGTGGTGGTAAATGTTGACGGAGAAGCTCAGGAATAATGGTTTACAAAAATAGAATTGGAAGTCATTAAGAATAGTTTCCGTTGATGGTAGTAGGGGCGTGTACACGTGCTGAGTAAGAAGAAATTTCTTAATGTTGAGTCTCTGACTAAAGCGATATTGCTTCTCAGCGACTTAAAATGTGGGGAAGAGTGTGGACAAAGCGATCTCGGTTATCAATGAATTAGCAAACAGCAGCAAAGTTCAGTGTTGGAACATAGAGGGAAAATTACTGCATCTACTTTGTATTCCTCCCATGTTTGTGTTAATTGTTAATCATGCTTTGTAACTTTAGAGCATAAGGATCTTATTATGCTTTCATAGACATTATTTATTTCTTCCAATCTTTTGAAGTGAGAGGATTAATTCATTAGCTCCCTCGCCTCTCATTAGTCTAATCGCCGAAGATGCATTTATCTCTGAAATTCTATCCCCAATTCTCTGTAAGTACAGTCATACCACCATAATCATCTCAGTGATTTTATTTTTTGGGTCATGAAAATATTCTTGGTATTATTCCCATGGCTTCATTTTGTACCTTCTCCAACTTGTTTAGTCGGCCTTTAATAAAACAAGACATGACAGGGGCAGCATAATATGAGATCTCACAGTATGCCATGTGATTGTCATTGGAATGTGAAATATAGAATATAATTAATAATTGTGTACTGTATGGTTTTGAGAGCCCATTAAGGGGCCTTGTATAGACGATGGTAAAATTAGTCTAAGCTACTCTATCCTTTTGAGATGTATTTTTTTTTTTTCAATAAACTTGAACAAATCCATTAGGGCCGTAACGAGGATTCGAACCTACGTCCGACTAGGACGTAGGTTCGAATGGTAGCTACAAAGTGGTACTTTGTAGGTAGATGAAGGAAAAAAGTGGTACTTTTTTCCTGAAGGATGTAGATGAAGGAAAAAAGTGGTACTTTTTTCCTTCATCTACTGAAATATAAATTCATTATCCTTGATGGTGTGATTAACTTGTTCTTGTGGCTGTCGAATCCATAAGCAAGATTCCACTTTTCTCTCATATTTACTTAATGTCCTTAAGGTATTTTATTTTTTAGTATTTTTTTTCCTCGGTCTCCTGCAGAAGAGTTCTTAATCTTCGAGTTTCATCTTCTAGCTGGTTTTTGTCCTCTTGTAGTTGTTTATTCAGTTCTTGAAGTTGACTATTTTCATGTATTAAGTCTTTTATCTGTTCAGTATCCCAAACTTTCTCATCTATTATAACAAATTGATTTTTATTTTTATATTCATGTTCCACATCTGGATGATGTGGAACCTCATCCATGGTTGAAATTGAAAAAAGTTTATTGAGGTAAAATACACACAAAGGGATGAGGTAGGTCTAACTATTCTCACCCTGTTCAGTACAACGTATACATACATATATAGACAATCACAAACAATAAACATATTGCCGAACATTCTGAGAGAGAAACGTATACATTTCCTCCTTTACACAAGTAGTATGGTATCAGACGTACACACAAATACTTTTATGACCTAGGTATACTGTATAGACAATTTGCAAGAGACATGCAGATAATTCAACAAAAGATTACAGTCTTGATGCAAAATTCTTGTATCTCTCAAGAATATCATCAACCTTTCCGTTGTGACACATCTAGGCTATTTGTTCAGGAACAGTCCTTATCTCAGTGTTTCTATATACATTAATCAACGGACAATCAAGAACATAATGTGTAAGGGTGTGAGACCTTAACATGCCACATAGTTTACACTTGGTGTCATTATCATGAACACCTATCCCATATTCCCAGTAATATTTGTACCCAAGCCTGAGCCGCATGTACACACAGTCACTCCGAGCATTTCTCCTTTTACCATAAGTGTAATGTTGGTGTTTTGACTCGCATACATGTAGTGTTGCATGGTTTGGCCTCTCTCATACATTATACCTCTCATACGTTATTATATTCCTGATTTTGCTTCTTATTTGTCTTAGTTAATTCACATTCGATGTCACCTTGGGATTTTGATGTGACGAGTTTGGCCAAGTCATCCGACACCTCGTTGAGCACTATGCCAACATGAGATGGAATCCACATGAATTTCACTTTGTGACCTTTCAGCTGTATCTCATTTATCCTTTTCTTACAATCCTCAACTATGGACATGAAGACTGGATTTAGACTGTTTTAAGGAATCGAATGCTCCTCGGCTATCGATAAATACAAAAGCATCTTTGTCGTCTTGACGTGCTTCGTCCAAACAAGCCAGAATGGCCTGCAGTTCATCTTGTGTGGATGATATATAATTACTAAGTCGAAGTTACTTGGAAATTACCATGTCATACGAGGTCGAAGGTCATACGAGGCGTGCTCTTAAGGTCGAAGGCGATTTTGGGGAGTATTTTACATCAATTGTAGCAGGTGATACTCCAAGGTGGTGTGTGCTCGTGTGAAGGATCTGATCCACCACCATTCTGGCCCTGAGATCTGGGTGACTTGTAAAGAAGTTATAAAATAAGGGAAAATACCTTATGGGGGTTATTCTGTACATCCCACGCTTGAACGTTTTGTTGCGTGAAAGAGATATTATTACATCTTATTAATGGCAGTTGATTCTTTCCAATATATGGACTAATATTGACGCTTGAAAATATAATAATGCTGATACAATAACCAGTGAACTTTGATGATAATGAGCCTGATAGATCATACATGGTTGATCAACCCCCATTGAAAAGCAGAGGTGCAACTGGTACTCTGAGAGAGAACTCTATCAACATCAGGGCCCGAGACTGTTCAACACGCTGACACTACACATAAGGGGCATAACTGGCAAACCCCTCACAGTGTTCAAGAGAGAACTGGATAAGCACCTCCAAAGGATACCTGATCAACCAGGCTGTGACACATACGTCAGGCTGCGAGCAGTCGCGTCCAACAGCCTGGTTGATCAGTTCAGCAACCAGGAGGCCTGGTCGATGACCGGGCCGCGGGGACGCTAAGCCCCGGAAGCACCTCAAGGTATGGTGAAAAAGGAGCAGTAGAAGGAAAGTGAGCTGTTTGAACAGCTGGTGAGAAGCCTCCGATGGTCTGAAGATGAATTAATTCTTCATATTGGCTGTTGCCTATTGTAAGTCTGTGAACTTGATGATTTTTGTTAAGATGTTGAATAGAAATTAATCTTATGGTGATGGCCATACTATTGAAACTTTTAATTGTATTATAAGAGTTTTATGCCTTACTACAGCATGAAGGTAAATCAAGTGCATGATACAGAAAATGCTGGCTGGGTGTTTGTTATTAAGCTGTTAGTACCCAGATGACAAATAACACATGTAATGAATACCTGACATTCTTAAGTCGGCATTTTTGGGTCATTTTGTTATGTAAGCCTGTGGGGCAACTCGGGAGAAGTATGATTAGAAATAATACATATTGATATTTAAATTTGTGGATAGAGAAGAAGAGTGGGTGCGTAGTGTTAGGTTGGCAATGCATGGAATAAGGTACTTAATGTATGCCCAGAGGAATTGTTTTAATATTTATTTGGTTTTTAATTTTTATTCTGCCTTACATCCACAGTTTTGTTGAATTTGAAGTATCGAGTTTGTGTTACTGGGCTTCTGTTCAGTTTCGTGATAGACAAATTGTGTATTTTGTTCTCCTGTCCATCTGTTAAAGTGCTCATTTAAATGAAAACATGTACATAAATTACACTAATAGAAACAAAAAGTTGTACCTTATTAATGACTATAGTTTATCATTTTATGAAATACACACAATTATTTCATGGTGAGCATATATAGTAAATATTCAATTTAATTTGCGGGGCTTGTACAATAGGCCACCAATTAAACAATATACGTATTGTAGCAGCATGTTGTGAGGCTCTACATTATGAATAGATATGACAAACAAGTTTTTACGGGCTCACCATAGCCCGTGCTACATGGACACTTCGTTCTGAGTAGCTAAATCTCAAACAACACAAGCTTGATCGTGGTGGAAATCGGATATTGATCTTGAGGAAGTGACAATGTCTTGTAGCTCACAAGAGGAGGAGGAAGTAGGTGTAAGACATTTTGTTGTCCTGTATATGTTCATTAGGCAACACTTGCAATATTAATATTTTGGAAAAAAAACGTTGCAAATAACCGTGAGATGCATCTTGAAAGTTTTTGCGACAGTGTGATGTTGCCATCGAGCCATTAGGTTGCATCACATTACCTCAGGAGTGTTCAGGGACTCGAAGTGGTCACTATCAATCCCACTGCGGGGCTCTGGTACAACACTCAGTAACACAGGAGTAGTGACAGGAGTACACACGATCACAACAAAGGATTGTTCAAGGAAGTGGATGGCGTCGTCATTGTCACTGTAGGCGTCCTCGGCATACACATAATGTGTGTTCATTTGAAAACTTAATTAAAAATTCCTTCTACCTCTTCATTAACCTCTGCCAACAAGACATGACGGGGGCAGCATCAACCCGTCCTCTTAAAAATAACGTCACTTTTCGCTAGTATGCGCGCAATGGCCAAATTTGGACGTAATTTGAAATGAAATCGACTCACAAAAGTGACTTACTGTCCCGTTTTCTGTTTGAGTCGTCCGGCTTACTCGGTAAGGTTATCAGAGGACCCTTATCTTACTGTTGTTAAAAAAAAATCCCAAATTTATTTTCATTTTTTTTCATTTTCAAATTACGTCCACTTTCGGCCATACGGGTAAACGGCCAAAAGCGACGTTCATTTTAAGAGGACAGGTTCCGCAATAATCAGTAAGAGATCTCACAGTAGTCATGTGATTACCAGTGGAATGTGAAATATAGAATATAATTGTGTACTGTATAGGTTTTTGAGCCCTTTGAGTGACCTTCGCATTAAGGAACCAACGCGGGAAAATATTTTATTAAAATAATGATGTTCTGTATAACAGATGTTACAACATTTTTAGTATATATTTTGTATGTTGGGTTTTCAGGTGCTCTTCAGCTGATTGTGAATCACAAACAATTGAAGATAAGGAGAGGGGGGGCAAGTGATCAAGATATTAGATGGAGAGGACAAAACCTTTCTCCCAGCAAAGCAGAACCTTTCTGAGTCAACTGAAACTCGAACTTAGAATGAAAATGTAATTTTATTACTTGAATTTTCAATAAATTAGTTAGCGAATATTTGTATAATAACAACTAGAAATTAAATGTTATATACAACGTGTGTAACTACAGAGCAACTAATTGGCAACAATACCAATAGAATAAATGTACCAATCCAAATCATATATACAGCCTCCTGTTAGCAGGCTGAGCGCTTCCCCCTTCCTGGGTAAGGCTAGTGGGTAAGGCTCATGGTAAGCCTTACCCACTAGCTTCCTGGAATACCACCCTCCAATCGTTTAACAACCAGCTACCCAATCACTATTGGGTAGACAATCTTTTGAACTCTGCCTCTTTGATCCCGCCTCTCAACTGTCAATCAACTAGTGTACAGACTCCTGAGCATATTGGGCTCTATCATATCTACATTTGAAACTGTGTATGGAGTCAGCCTCCACCACATCACTGCCTAATGCATTCCATCTGTTAACTACTCTGACACTGAAAAAAGTCTTTCTAACGTCCCTGTGGCTCATTTGGGTACTGAGTCTCGACCTGTGTTCCGTTGTTCGCTTTCCACCCGTGTTAAACAGTTTATCTTCATCTACCCTGTCAATTCCACTGAGAATCTTGTAGGTAGTGACCATGTCTCTTCTGCCTTCCAGTGTCGTGAGGTGCATTTCACGCAGCCTTTCCCCGTAACTCATGCCTCTTAGTTTTGGGACTATCCTAGTGGCATGCCTCTGAACTTTTTCAAGCTTCGTCTTGTGCTTGACAAGGTACGGGCTCCATGCTGGGGCCGCATACTCCAGGATTGGTCTTACATATGTGGTATTGTGTGTGTGTGTGTGTGTGTGTACTCACCTAATTGTGCTTGCGGGGGTTGAGCTTTGGCTCTTTGGTCCCGCCTCTCAACTGTCAATCAACTGGTGTACAGATTCCTGAGCCTATTGGGCTCTATCATATCTACACTTGAAACTGTGTATGGAGTCAGCCTCCACCACATCACTTCCTAATGCATTCCATTTGTCAACCACTCTGACACTAAAAAAGTTCTTTCTAATATCTGTGGCTCATTTGGGCACTCAGTTTCCACCTGTGTCCCCTTGTGCGTGTGCCCCTTGTGTTAAATAGCCTGTCTTTATCTACCCTATCAATTCCCTTCAGAATCTTGAATGTGGTGATCATGTCCCCCCTAACTCTTCTGTCTTCCAACGAAGTGAGGTTTAATTCCCGTAGTCTCTCCTCGTAGCTCATACCTCTCAGCTCTGGGACTAGTCTGGTGGCAAACCTTTGAACCTTTTCCAGTTTAGTCTTATCCTTGACTAGATATGGACTCCATGCTGGGGCTGCATACTCCAGGAGTGGCCTGACATATGTGGTATACAAAGTTCTGAATGATTCTTTACACAAGTTTCTGAATGCCGTTCGTATGTTGGCCAGCCTGGCATATGCCGCTGATGTTATCCTCTTGATATGTGCTGCAGGAGACAGGTCTGGCGTGATATCAACCCCCAGTCTTTTTCTTTCTCTGACTCCTGAAGAATTACCTCTCCCAGATGGTACCTTGTATCTGGCCTCCTGCTTCCTACACCTATCTTCATTACATTACATTTGGTTGGGTTTAAACTCTAACAACCATTTGTTCGACCATTCCTTCAGCTTGTCTAGGTCTTCTTGAAGCCTCAAACAGTCTTCTTCTGTTTTAATCCTTCTCATAATTTTGGCATCGTCCGCAAACATTGAGAGAAATGAATCAATACCCTCCGGGAGATCATTTACATATGTCAGAAACAAGATAGGACCGAGTACAGACCCCTGTGGGACTCCACTGGTGACTTCACGCCAATCGGAGGTCTCACCCCTCACCGTAACTCTCTGCTTCCTATTGCTTAGGTACTCCCTTATCCACTGGAGCACCTTACCAGCTACACCTGCCTGTCTCTCCAGTTTATGTACCAGCCTCTTATGCGGCACTGTGTCCAAGGCTTTCCGACAATCCAAGAAAATGCAGTCCGCCCAGCCCTCTCTTTCTTGCTTAATCTTTGTCACCTGATCGTAGAATTCTATCAAGCCTGTAAGGCAAGATTTACCCTCCCTGAACCCATGTTGGCGATTTGTCACGAAGTCCCTTCTCTCCAGATGTATTACCAGGTTTTTTCTCACGATCTTCTCCTTCACCTTGCATGGTATGCAAGTCAAGGACACTGGCCTGTAGTTCAGTGCCTCTTGCCTGTCGTCCTTTTTGTATATTGGGACCACATTTGCCGTCTTCCATATTTCTGGTAGGTCTCCCGTCTCCAGTGACTAACTATACACTATGGAGAGTGGCAAGCAAAGTGCCTCTGCACACTCTTTCAGTATCCAAGGTGAGATCCCGTCTGGACCAACAGCCTTTCTAACATCCAGATCCAGCAGGTGTCTCTTGACCTCCTCTCTCGTAATTTCGAACTCTTCCAAGGCCACCTGGTTTACCTCCCTTTCTCCTAGCACAGTGACCTCCCCTTGTTCTATTGTGAAGACCTCCTGGAACCTCTTGTGTGTGTGTGTGTGTGTGTGTGTGTGTGTGTGCGTGCGTGCGTGCGTGTGAATTTTTGGGGATGTGGTTTAACCTGGTCACCTATGAGAATATCTGGTCAGTAGGCTCGGTCACTGATCTTGTCCTGGTCGTTGGTCTGTTCCTTAACTTGGTCCAGGAAAGTGGTCTGGTCCTCAGCCTTGTCAGTGGTCCGGAGCGGGGAAAGCATGTGTACTCCAGCCAACTTTTCCTCTAGAGTGATGGCACTCTGGGGTTCCTGGCCGGGTTTCCTCATTAACCGTTCCCACAGTCGCCGGTAGAGACGTGCGCAGGTTGCGTTCACGACACGTGGGTCAACCTCCCCTGGCGCCACTGGACCTGATATATGTCAATACAATTATTTCAATGGCAACACACTTTTAGAAATATGTAGCTAATAACAAGCAGTCAAGACGTTTACAGCTAAGCAATTTTTCCCACTTTCTGTAATATTTATTGTTCAATTGTTTAATTTTTGTTGTTCATATTTATGGTTTTCCGTCAATTACCCTTGTACTACACTACTTTGTTGGATCAAGACTCAGCTATTGATTCCCGCCTTTCCAGGTATCGGTTATTTAATACAATGACTCCCACTCTACATAACTCTTATGATGTTTTTATCTATAAGAATACTTGGCCGAGGTCGGGTCCAAACACTTAGGGCTAGCCTCACCCAATTTTGCACGATGATTGTTGAGGGGTAGGTAACCAACATGGGTGGGTTATTCCCCGTGGGATTCCTCATAAAACTGGTGGATTTTGCCCTTCTTTCCTCCACCTTGGAAAAATACAAAATAGAATGTCTGTTCGAGGTTGAAGGGTCTGACACTTGAGGTTAGCCTCAAGTGACTAGCCTTTGCACCGTGATTGTTGTGGGGTACATTCCCAACATGATCAAGTTGAAGTCGCCATAGTTCAAAAAATCATCATGCTACAGTTACATATTGAACTCCGCGATGATTTTGGCATCTGACCACCAGCTACAAAATGGCTAAACGCTTTGAAAACAAAAATCTTAAAACTAATATTTTTCATACAATACTGTAAAACATTATGCACTGATCTTGTAAAAATTAACATAAACAGGACATGCTCATGGCCATACAATTATTCTAACAGCAACACTTTTAAAAATACAATATGTATCAAATAACAAGCAAATATTCTGCAGTAGCTATATTTAGCAAACACTGCTACATCTGCTCCACATAGCAGATGAGGATATAAGACTGCCAGCCCACAGTTTGTTGTTATTACAGATTCAGCTACTCGGAACAAGTTCCAAGTAGCACGGGCTAAGGTGAGCTCGTAGTGGGCTTACCTGGCACAGGAACGGGGCAAGTAGCACGGGCTATGGTGAGCCCATAGTGGACTTACCTGGCACAGGAACGGGGCAAGTAGCACGGGCTATGGTGAGCCCATAGTGGACTTACCTGGCACAGGAACGGGGCAAGTAGCACGGGCTATGGTGAGCCCGTAACTTACCTGGCACAGGAACGGGGCAAGTAGCACGGGCTATGGTGAGCGCATAGTGAACTTACCTGGCACAGGAGCGGTGCTGAATGTGCTCAGCCCACAGCATTGAGACGGAAGATATATAGACTGAGAAGTGTAACCCGCTTCTCGGTGTATATTCACCGAGAGATTAGCTTAGTCCTGGACAACATTCAGGACTGGATTGACGAGCATTTGGCCTTTGTTGATGAGGACGGGCTGTTAAAATGATGAATGTGTCTTTAAGGTTGAACGCCAGATGGACGAACATTGCCTGAGGATGAGTCGGCGAGTCTTGTAACGTGTTCTTAATTCTTAAAATGATGTGTCGACTGGATTAAGGAGCATTCCGCCTTTGTGTATGAGGTGGTGTTGAGTGAATAAGTGAGTCATCAGTGAGCAATTACTAATTACCTATATGTGTTAGTCATCGGTAAGTGAGCGAGTTAACTGTGGGTGAGAACTGTGTAAGCGAACAAGTGAGTTACCTGTAATGAACGAGACGATGGAGCTGATGATGATGGTGTTGAGGATGCTGATGACGCCAATGTAGCAGTAGGATATGTCGTACATGGTGTGGCCGGAGCTCCTGGGGACACATACAAGACCGTCAGTAGTTTCAAAGCGTTATATGGCAAAGAGTGCTGGGAAGACGGGACACCACGAGCGTAGCTCTCATCCTGTAACTACACTTAGGTAATTACACACTGTCACTCTTACCCCTGGCTACTGTCCATCCACACCCTCTTTGAACAGTCTTATTCCCCAGATAGTGGCCACCCACAGACCTGTAGATAGTCACATTCACTCTTATCCCAGTTACTATCTCTCTCTCTCTCCCCTACACTCAAGTATACTCTGTGTCTATAAAACTCTGAGTTGCAGAACTAATCCTGACCTCCAAGCCTTCCTAGATGGCTGTAACAGGGGCCCATAAGCACCACTCGAGAAACAATGTCAAGTTGTTATTTCGGTTTTTATTTGAGTGGCAGTCGACGAAAGCCGTATTTGGCATGCAATAAAGGGGGTCCTAAACAATGTAATTAAAATAATGCACATCTCTTAGTCAATTAAAAAAAAATACCCAATTAGCATCAAGTAACCTAGTTCTTAAAAATGTCCTCATCCTAAATGTTACTGTGAATTCATATCGTAGTTGCCTCTAAAGCTATAGAATCTAAATTGAAGTCGTCTGTGTCATTCCTCATTAGATATCACCTTAGAAAACTGTTCAATGCACATACGAAAATGTCATACCACAAAGGAACTATTAAGAAAGGACTTTCCTTAAGTACTTTCGTATTTAAATAATAATCTTCAGAAGGATGTATTATTGATCCTTCAGAAGATGTATTATTAAATACGAAAGGACTTAAGAATTCCTGTCTTAATCCATCCTTCGTGGTCTGTATACATACATACATACATACATATATATATATATATATATATCTATATATATATATATATATATTATATATATATATATATATATATAATAATACATTTTATTAGAGCAGGTTTTTTCTAATACACATGTTATTAAACACAACAGCATTGTGACTATTAGTTATTTTTTTTTATTTTCCAGTCTATACAAATATCTTCTACCATCTGGAGTGTGAAGAAACACTTGATCACTTAATCTTCCCATTTGTATTGTTCGACGTTTGGTCAGCAATGTGATTAATCTATCTAACCAATGCCTAAATATGCACAATATGCTAATATATAAGAATATTAATTTCGAGAAAATTCCTATTTTAAATTAACAGCATTTTACAATTTATGAATGCGTCTTTGGGGGTCGACCCTTGGATGGAATGAACAGAGCTGAGGACGGGTTGAAATGCTTCACTCACCTACTTCAAATACAAATATTCGCCAATAGAACCCCAAACACCAAACCTAACATAGGCTTAATTAACTAAACATAAACTTTAATACATAATAATATTAATTATACGTATAGCAAACTTATTTTTATATACAATACGTTAAAGTTGATAAATACGTCTTGAGGGACGGGCCGCTGCTTTAACGAGCCTGGCCTAAGGACAGGGTGAATGTTTCACCCACATACTAAAACCTGATTTACCTGAGGGGCCACTACCCTAGTGGCCCTCTAACCACTAACCTTAATGGCCTTAACGAGGACAGGAAGCCGGTGGCTGTCGAAGGTTTCCCCCGTTTCTTGATTATCTTTTCTAGGTATACAAGTTTTCCAAAAATACAAATAATCGCCAACTGAACCTAACCTAACCTAACCTAACCTAACCTAACCTAACCTAACCTATCCTATACCTAACCTATCCTATACCTAACCTAACCTATACCTAACCTAACCTAAACCTAACCTAACCTAACCATACATAGAACTTTAATGAATATTAATTTATATATAAGAACAAGTCTCCGTGGTGCAGTGGTAAGACACTCGCCTGGCGTTCCGCAAGCGTTTTGTCATGGGTTCGTATCCTGGCCGGAGAGGATTTACTGGGTGCAAATCCTTAACTGTAGCCTCTGTTTAACTCAACAGTAAAATGTGTACTTGGTTGTAACAACGATTCTTCGCGGCGGGGATCGTATTCCAGGGACCTGCCCGAAACGCTACGCGTACTAGTGGCTGTACAAGAATGTAACAACTCTTGTATATATCTCAAAAAAAAACTATTTTTAATACACAGTTAAAATTGATGACCGAATCTTGGGAGGGGGGGGGGGGACGACCGCCGCTTTAACGAGCCTGGCTGGAGGACAGATTGTGGACCACCACAACACAAAATTACGGGACAGTATTTTCATGTAATTCAACTCCCTGTCTGGGTGCATTCAAGTTTTACGGTCAACTATTTCATCAAGTCCAGGCTCATACAACGGAAGATGCTACATCATATTGTTAAATCAGATAACATCTTCTCCCTTACTTTTGTTGTGTGGTGGTCCAGTGGTACATGACCCAAATACTGAGCATATAGTGGTTTTGTTAAATATGCAATTACTATACCACTTAAGTAATCACTATAATCTGATGTTTTTTATATCTTACAAATATACTTATTAGTTTATCATTAGTATGATTTCTTCCGTGGTAGCCACTTTTCTAGTCACTGTGACTTCCTCACCACCTACACTGATGAGTACCGCTGAAGGCTGTGCTGCTGGCTGAGCAAAGTTGTTGTTCAGTAAATACAGAGGTGAGGTAGTGGCCTTGGAAGGGAAAGAATAACAATAATTATGAGCCCAAAAAAAGGAAAGATGTGTGATATGACTGACTCAGATGCATGAAGGGTCCCTGTGTCGTTGTGGACGCCGAAGACGCTGCCGGAGAGGGTGTCGTTGAGGTCGAAGAGAGTGTCTTTGAGTGTATTATTATAGAGACTCTCTGGACAGCCGAGAGTGGAGAGGGGCAGCTTCTCCGGGTGGCCGCCTCCTCTCACAAACTTGCCGATCGTCAACCACATGTTGAACACGAAGGCCAGGAAGACACCCACCGCGGCGCCCTGCGGGAGGGCCGGAGGGCTCTTATGTCTCTTAAGCTTGCAGGCGAGGAGTCACAATAACGTGGCTATAGTATGTTGACCAGACCACACACTAGAAGGTGAAGGGACGACCACGTTTCGGTCCGTCCTGGACCGTTCTCAAGTCGATTGTGAATGGTCGACACAATCGACGTGAAAATGGTCCAAGACGAACCGAAACGTCGTCGTCCCTTCACCTTCTAGTGTGTGGTCTGGTTCTCTCAATCTTGTATACTCTTATTCATCCACACACACACACACACAGGAACATATATAATGAAGGAAAATAAGTAGTGGAGTGCCATAGGAACCATAAATACGGTTTCTATGTTAAAGATAAAACTGAGAAAGGCGCCTCTATGTCATCACGGTTTCTATGTTAAAGATATAACTGAGAAAGGCGCCTCTATGTCACCACGGTTTCTATGTTAAAGATATAACTGAGAAATGCGCCTCTATGTCATCAGAGTATTTACCGATGCTGAACAGTGGTAAAAAGAATCAGAACAGATGAGGATCGCAAAATATTCCAGTAAACCTGGACAAGCTAGAGATGTTCTGAAACATGGTTGCTCTACTTTAATCAAAGCAAGTGTAAGGTAATGACACTTAAAGCTGGAATGAGAATGAATTTATTTTAAACAGAAAAGTAAAAAAAAAAATCTTGAAGTTGATACTCTCAAGTTCATCACCGTAAAGGCATATTAATACAATTACATATTAATACAAGTGAATCATCGGCATATATAAAGCTGGCAAACATTCGTATACACTAATAAGACTTAACACTAATAAGACTAAAAGCTAATACTCATATATTAGCTGATTAGATGCATTAAGAAAGGTAATTTTGAGGAGAAAACGCTAAGCCATTACTGACTATAGCGCTATCTGTTAATAAGAAAGTAAACCAGAACTAACACAGCTTCTCCGCAGAGGCCGAAGCCTCTACCCTAACCTAACCATCCAGGATGCAGGCGATGAGTCACAATAACGTGGCTAAAGTATGTAGATCAGACCACACACTGGAAGGTGAAGGGACGACGACGTTTCGGTCCGTCCTGGACCATTCTCACGTCGATTGTGTCAAGTCACAATCGATTTGAGAATGGTCCACGACGGACCGAAACGTCGTCGTCCCTTCACCTTCCAGTGTGTGGTCTGGTCAACATCCAGGAATGCTCTTTTACCTTTTTGTCGACCCAGGGAGCACAGATGCCCGTGAAGAAGATGCCGGCGAGGGGACCCTTGATGGCACTCTGCAGGACATTGGTCACGTGAAAGATGGTGCCCAGGCTGCCCACCAGCAGCCCCAGTAATGTGCCCATTACTCCCATCAACGTTGCTGTCCCACGTTCATGAGAAGAGAAAACGTTTTGGATTATGTTTAATTATAACATGTGAGAGGGGGGGGGGTTTCCTGGCAGATACTGACTCGGGACTAATTAAGACCCCTAATCCCTCCCATAAATCTTTAATAATCTACAGTGACGCGCTCACCTAACGTGCGCTTATTAAACTATATGTGGCAAGAATGACAATACACGTGTTTAGTATGTATTATGATGTACACCAGAATGTGAGCACATATGTGGGCATGTGTAGCTCAGGTATTTGTTGTACCTTACGACATGACTGTACATCACATTGGTATTGTATTCCCCCCATGACACTTCACAGGAGTACTGTGTACCCCATAACACCTCACAGGAGTACTGTGTACCCCATAACACCTCACAGGAGAACTGTGTACCACATAACACCTCACAGGAGTACTGTGTACCCAATAACACCTCACAGGAGTACTGTGTACCCCATAACACCTCACAGGAGTACTGTGTACCACATAACACCTCACAGGAGTACCGTGTACCACATAACACCTCACAGGAGTACTGTGTACCCCATAACACCTCACAGGAGTACTGTGTACCACATAACACCTCACATGGGTGTTGTGTACCACAAACCATCACACTATTATGATTTGGGTTGGCAGGGGAAGTGGAGGTCATCCCCAGCACCACAGTACGAGCAGGCATCATGGAAAATATGATTTGTGGGTATACCGGCTACAGCTGGTGCCTTCCAAATGCCATTCGAGTTCAGTGGGACTTTTGGCGATGATATTTGATCACGTCACGAGTGAGTCAGTAGGAGACGCCACAGTTCAGTCCTACTGTATTAATTAAAAATATTCTCACTGATACAGCCCGACATTACAAATTCGGTTTCTAGATAATATAATTTGTTTTAAAATGGGGACAAAACCAATTACATTAACAAAAATATTAGTCAATTCAAACTGAAATATCAAGGTATATTTCAAAGTATATAATACAGTATATGTATTACATAAGAGCTTGATAATGTTGGTGGCGCTGCGATCGGTGAACTTCTTGAAGTAAGGTCTGTCCTTGAGGAAGTCGACCCAGATGATGCAAGCCATAGCGTTCCCTTGTGACGACAGTGAACTGTCATGGGAGGTAAAGATGAGCCACAGCTTAACGATAAAGGTCACCCATATAACTATAACACCCGCCGCAGCTCAGTGGCCTCATATATCGTGTAAAATGCATGTATTTATTTGATCATTTACCAGAGGTAGAGGAGAGGTGGTGGTGGAGCAACTGACCTGAGGACGCCACCGTACACCTCGGCCACAAACAGGCCAGACATACCCGTCAAGTGCCTCAGCTTGTCCGTCACCAAGTAAGGCACAATCTGGTCAGGTTTCTCAATTCTTCCAGAGGTGAACGGATCACAGTCGCTATACACAGCATAGGCTATGAGGCCTGAGAAATAGAAGACACTCCACAGCATGAACAGACCCACTAAGAACATCGTACACAGTCTGTAGGGAAAGCAAGAGGCACGCTCTAAGTAATAATAATTCCACTATTTAGAACTATTTTTTTTTGGCATGGCATTTCTGCTTAGGTTAGTCGGACTCTTTGAACATCATATATTTGTTTCTTTTGTGGTGCCTTTGGTCTCTGTTGCAAGCCTCCAAGAAGAATTTGAGGTCAGGATTGGTAATGCACTTTAGGGTTTTAAAAATATTTTAATAATAATTAATTTTAGTCTTTGTGTTTTTCCTGTCCGAAACGCTTTGCGTAATAGTGGCTTTAGGCATTGTATGTACTAGCTCTATCTATGTATCCATCAACTTTTATATTTCACCTTGTATGTATGTACTTTACCTGAATAAATATTTGTATTTGTATTTGTATTTGTAATATAGAGTACACTTGCGAATATGAGTAGTGCTTTATATTCGTCATGTTTAAGAATGTTAATAAATGTGCTGCTTGCTGTCTGAAGTTGGAGTTTGTTGTTTCTGCGTTGAGTTCTGCTCATTTCTGAACTGTGTTTAGTAATTATATATGTCTGAGGTAGTTTTGAGTGATAGATGTCCAGGCCAGGATACCTTGGATAAGATATGGATAGATAAGTGAATAATATAGCATTACTAGGCTAGAGCGAAGTAAACGTTACTCGTACAAGTTGTCCTAAAATTAATAATAATCTAATTAAGCTTCATCTATGAACTGCTCGGCTTAGACTCTGTTACAAGTATCTCTGAGAATTCTCATTATCTGCCGATGTAGACCTGACCAAATGTAAACTGTGTCAACAAAATTATTCGCACACCCTCCGTCACTGTGATGGAGTGCGAAAAGATACGTGAATTTAGAGACAATTATATAACCAATGTTCCAGCGATGTGTAAATATTTCATTCAAAATGATCTGCTACCAGAAATTTTAGCCAAATATCCCCAGTTTGCTAACTGTAGGTAGTAACTAGGTGATTGTAACCTATCCACCGCTGCCCACTGGATGGGGGACGGTGTGCAGGACAAACATATCAATTGTGACACTAGCTCTCCACTTATGTCAGTTGCTTAATTTAGAAACTGTACTTCTGGTCAATCTCGAACCCATTGTTGATGTGACGACTTGTACTGAATTTTGTAACTAGCTCATCAAGATTGTAACTTGCTTAGCTAAATGAATTGTGGGGTTCAGTCCTTGAGCCCATTATGTGCCTCTTTAACCCTTTCCACTACCGCCCACGGGATGGGTATGGGGTGCATAATAAATGAACTAAACTAACTAAACTATAATTTATATAAAAAAATAGAGCAGTCTGCGGTAAACCTTACTGAAAGTGTGCCGAGATTAAATGAAGTCATAGAGCGTGTGCTGTTTTGTTTTTCAGTGTATATGAACAGCGATTTTGTTTAGTCATCGACAATGTTCTGGACTTAAGTATGTTCAATGGTTGGTCAACAGCCTCTTGTGGTGGCCTTCACAACTCTTCTGCGGTGGGAAGGCATTAAAACCCAACACCAATCCATTGAAGTAAACTTTTAAAACTGTAATAACCACATCATGGTTATTACACAGGAAACAGTCAATACAGTGAAATCAAAATAGTTTGATATATCTAAGAGCAGATCATTGGAGCTGAGCAATAGAATTGGACCTCACGCTTGAGGTCGTCCCGCGGGCGCCGAGGGGATGCCAGGTTAATGCCAAGCAGTGTTTCTGAGCTTTGTTCAGTAAACATAACCGGAGTACTGGAGCACATTGGCACATGCAGGGCTATGTGCTGCCACCTATGTTGTTCCTTGTATACATTACTGATTAACATAAAACAGCAGCAACCTCAGCCAAAAACTAACTTTAAAGAGACAAAAAGTTATGACTAAACTACAAAGGTGAATTCAGTGGGGAGTTGAGATTGATGGGAAGGATGAACTTACAACTGGGAGAGCTGGAGACTCTTGACGGAAATGAACCTCTGGAACTGGGCCTGGTTGAAGCCAGCCATGCTCTGCACCGTGTAGACCCCCAGCACCAGCGTCGACCAGAAGGTGTGACGCTCAAAGGGGCTGGTGTCCATGCTGAACGCGTCGCCACCAACACCACCACACCACGGCAAGGAAGCAGCACCATTCCATACGAAAACAAATGAGAAAAATATATAATATGAAAATTCAGCTTGTTACGCAACTTGGCCTACTAGGTACAACATTAAAATTATTCACCTGGAAACTCTGAGGCTCAAACTGCCGACTACAGAGCCACCAACACCTCTTAAAAGGAAGGATTCCAGATGCACCTATATGATGTTGATGGCTCAGTAGGTAGAGCGGCTGGCTACTATGTTTTTAGTTTTCTAGACCAAAAAGCTCGGTAAAGGCTGGCGGAGGGGTGGTCGGCGGTTCGAGGCTCCGAGTGTCCAGGTGAATGAAATGTTATTATCCACGATATGGTTTATTATTATTATTATTATGCAATTGGCCACTTTGGTGCCTCGGAAAAGGAAAATAAAGAGTATTCAGAGGACACCTTGTGGATTCTCACTGAACACACATTAATATTTTCTTCTACCACCCCCATTCTTTATATATACACAAGGCTTATATCGAGGCTTCCCCAAGATCAAACTAATGGAAACCTACCCAGCCATTCCTGCCCCACCCGGGATCTCGGATTGTGATTCGAGAACGAACCCAACTGTACTAAAAATAATGTACTAATAATAATTGTAATGTACTAATCTTAAGTTCAGTTCTTGTACCGGTAATGTTAATTATCTACAAAAATTCAATGAAAATAATCAAACAGAGGAAATACAGTTACATGAATATGGCTACAGATATCACAAAATTGCTATGGAGAGTTCAGAGACTTAGATGACTGTATTGCCCTCCAAAGTGACGTAGACAAAATTAAGTGAGTGTAGCAACACATGGCAGATGGAATTCAACGTAAATAAATGTAATGTAATGGATTGCTGAATAAGAGAGAACAAACCGCACCTTATCTACAAATTATGTGAAATGATATTAGAAACTTCTGACAATGAAGGATGAAGGAGTGTTCTGGGGTGGAAGTTGCCAGAGTAGCCTACGCTACTCTGATGTCCCAGCCAGAGTAGCCTACGCTACTCTGATGTCCAGGACAGAGTAGCCTACGCTACTCTGATGTCCAGGACAGAGTAGCCTACGCTACTCTGATGTCCAGGACAGAGTAGCCTACGCTACTCTGATGTCCAGGCCAGAGTAGCCTACGCTACTCTGGCAAATTTTAAAGCTGCGTTTAAAAATGTGGACAAAGATGTTGATATTAAAGAAACTGTTCACATAACATATGAGATCAAAGCTGAAAAATGCATTAGTAGTGTTGTGTCCATATCTCAAGAAACTCAAACAAATAAGAAAAGGTGCAAAAACAAGATACTAACTGGTTCCCAGAACTTAAGAAGTGACTGGAGGCGTTAAACTTGCCAAGATACAAGATAAGAGGAAAAGAGGCGATATGGTCACGACGTTCAGAATAGTCGCAGGAATCAACAAACAAGACGAGGAAGAATTTTTGAAATCTGCAGCTTCAAGAACAAGAAGACAGATTCAAGCTAAGAAAACAAAAATGCAAAAAAAAAATACGAAAGTTCTCTGTTGCGAACAGTTATCGAAAGTTGATACAATGAGAAGGTGGCGGAGGGCAAAACCGTCAATAGTTTCAAATCGTTATATATGACAAAGATGATTATGAAAACGGGACACCACAAGCAACATCCTGCAACTACAGTATACACTTAGGTTACCCTCCCCCACCCCACCCCCACACACACACAGACACAGACAAAATAGGCCAAGTTGCAAGTCTGACTCAACACTCACTTGAAGAACTCGATTCGTCCCCTTGGTCAGCGATTGCCCACACGTTGGCAGGGCCGCCCATGTACTGGCAGCAGATCACTGACACCACCAGCACCCCACCGAACATCAGCAGCGTCTGCACCACGTCCGTGTACACCACCGCCTTCACCCCGCCCTGTGCAACATATAAAGTTACGCTCTAACCTGCTAAAGTGACAATGACAATTGAAAGGACAATATGAGGGGATCCTTTATGAGAGGTTATCTTGAGATGATTTCGGGGCTTAGCGTCCCCGCGGCCAGGTCCTCGACCAGGCCTCCTTTTTGTTACACATCCCCCAGGAAGCAGCCCGTAGGAGCTGTCTCACTCTCATCAGAGTGAAAGAAACTTTGCCTATTTGTTTCTGCCTCCACCGGGGATCGAACCCGGAACCTCAGAACTACGAATTCGAAGCGCTGTCCACTCAGCTGTCAGGCCCCCCTGACAGCTGAGGGGGGCACTAGGAATATGGAATTGTATTAACGCGTGCACAATAATAATAACAATAATAATAATAATAATAATAATAATAATAATAATAATAATAATAATAATAATAATAATAATAATAATAATAATAATAATAATAATAATAATAATAATAATAATTTTTATTAACAAATATGCAGAACATGATAGTGGTAAAATATTTATCACAGAATATACTGTATATATATTTAATAAAGCCACTAATATGCAAAGCGTTTCGGGCATAACTTATATTAATTCAGTTAAATTATTTATAGGTACGGTATAATGAAGTAAACACAATACTAAACGAGAAGTAAACTGACATATAAATTGTTCAAGAAATTTAACCAAACATATATAACTTTGAAGTAAGAAATAATGTAAAAATAATTAGGAGAAAGTGTACAAGTGTAATGGGGGTAATACTTTAAATTAAATGAAATGTTGTTTTGTTTAATTGTTGCAAGATTTACAAATAATTGAGTTATACAAGAGACATTTATCAACAGAAATTATTTTAACAGTACATAGTTATAAATTTTAAAACTTTAGGCGAGATTTAGAACAAAATTATAGAATTTTTTATGATATTTAGAAACACCAGTATTTAGTAACAGTATATATATATTTTTCTTCACCTTGAAATAACGAAAATGAGTTTTGGAGAACTCCTATTTCAGCTAAGCCCTGATGCTAAGAAAATAGTTAGAGGGATAGAAGCCCTAAATCAGAAGATAGTAAATACAGAATATGCGGTCATATTCAATGAGACATGTTTAAAAGAAAACCTGCTGCCAGTATACAGCAATATATATATATATATATATATATATATATATATATATATATATATATATATATATATATATATATATATATATAACTGAAAACTCACACCCCAGAAGTGACTCGAACCCATACTGCTAGGAGCAACGCAACTGGTATGTACAGGGACGCCTTAATCCGCTTGACCATCACGACCGGACATAAGGAAGTGATAGCCGAAGCTATTTGAACCACTTCCCCGCCGGCACTCGGATGGTAATCTTGGGCATAGCATTTTATCAAATCACCTCATTTTTGGGGGCAACACGTGAGGAACACAAATGCGAACAAATACTATGCCCAAGATTACCATCCGAGTGCCGGCGGGAAAGTGGTTCAAATAGCTTCGGCTATCACTTCCTTATGTCCGGTCGTGATGGTCAAGCGGATTAAGGCGTCCCTGTACATACCAGTTGCGTTGCTCCTGGCAGTATGGGTTCGAGTCACTTCTGGGGTGTGAGTTTTCAGTTGCATATAGTCCTGGGGACCATTCAGGCTTGTTCGCATTTGTGTTCCTCATGTGTTGCCCCAAAAAATGAAGTGATTTGATAAAATGCTATGCCCAAGATTACCATCCGAGTGCCGGCGGGGAAGTGGTTCAAATAGCTTCGGCTATCACTTCCTTATGTCCGGTTGTGATGGTCAAGCGGATTAAGGCGTCCCTGTACATACCAGTTGCGTTGCTCCTGGCAGTATGGGTTCGAGTCACTTCTGGGGTGTGAGTTTTCAGTTGCATATAGTCCTGGGGACCATTCAGGCTTGTATGTATATATATATTTATATATTAGTATATTTTGGTAGCAGTCTTTCCTGTAGACATATGTTATTAAATATGACCGAAAAAGTAAGATTAATAATTCTAACACGAATTTTCTCAATTTTCCTTATGTTTGTTTTTACTGATGACGGTAAATTAAAAATCAATTCTCCAAAATTCATTCTTTATTTCTTAGTCTGACGCGACACTTGAGCGCGTTTCGTAAAACTTATTACATTTTCAAAGACTTTAGTTACACACACACAGAACAACTATAACTGAACAGAGTTTAAATACCTGCATTTGGGTGAGGTGACATGTTACAATGGTTTGGGGTGAGGTGAGAACAAACACAGAACACGAAACAATGGGTATAAGGGAAGAATAGATCTGTAACTGCAGAAGGCCTATTGGCCCGTATTTCTTGATGTTTCTATATTGGAGCGGAGTCTTGAAGTGGGTAGAATATAGTAGTGCGTTAATTGGCTGTTGATTGCTGGTGTTGACTTCTTGATGTGTAGTGCCTCGCAGATGTCAAGCCGCCTGTTGTCGCTGTATCTATCAATGATTTCTGTGTTGTTTGTTAAGATTTCTCTGGTGATGGTTTGGTTGTGGGAAGAGATTATATGTTCCTTGATAGAGCCCTGTTGCTTATGCATCGTTAATCGCCTGGAAAGAGATGTTGTTGTCTTGCCTATATATTGAGTTCTTTGGGGCTTACAGTCCCCAAGTGGGCATTTGAAGGCATAGACGACATTGGTCTCTTTCAAAGCGTTCTGCTTTGTGTCTGGAGAGTTTCTCATGAGTAGGTTGGCAGTTTTCTTGGTTTTATAGTAAATCGTCAATTGTATCTTCTGATTTTTGTCTGTAGGGATAACGTTTCTATTAACAATATCTTTCAGGACCCTTTCCTCCGTTTTATGAGCTGTGGAGAAGAAGTTCCTGTAAAATAGTCTAATAGGGGGTATAGGTGTTGTGTTAGTTGTATCTTCAGAGGTTGCATGGCGTTTCACTTTCCTTCTTATGATGTCTTCAATGAAACCATTGGAGAAGCCGTTGTTGACTAGGACCTGCCTTACTCTACAGAGTTCTTCGTCGACTTGCTTCCATTCTGAGCTGTGGCTGAGAGCACGGTCGACATAAGCGTTAACAACACTCCTCTTGTACCTATCTGGGCAGTCACTGTTGGCATTTAGGCACATTCCTATGTTTGTTTCCTTAGTGTAGACTGCAGTGTGGAAACCTCCGCTCCTTTCCATGACTGTTACATCTAGAAAGGGCAGCTTCCCATCCTTCTCCATCTCGTAAGTGAAACGTAACACAGAATTCTGCTCAAACGCTTCTTTCAGCTCCTGCAGATGTCTGACATCAGGTACCTGTGTAAAAATGTCGTCAACATACCTGCAGTATATGGCCGGTTTCAAGTTCAAGTCGACTAAGACTTTTTCCTCAATAGTACCCATGTAGAAGTTTGCAAACAGGACGCCTAGGGGAGAACCCATAGCGACCCCATCTACTTGCTTATACATGTGCCCATCCGGGCTCAAGAAGGGTGCCTCCTTAGTACAAGCTTGGAGTAGTTTCCTCAGGATATTTTCTGGCATGTCAAGGGGAGTACAGGCCGGGTCTCGATACACTCGGTCCATTATCATCCCGATTGTTTCATCCACAGGTACGTTGGTGAACAGTGATTCTACGTCCAACGATGCTCTTATCCCTGTAGCCCGTGTTCCCCGCAGTAAGTCAACAAATTCCTTCGGGGATTTCAGGCTGAAGTTGCACGGGACATAAGGAGTCAGTAAGCCGTTGAGTCGTTTCGCCAGTCTGTACGTGGGTGTGGGTATCTGGCTGATAATTGGCCGAAGTGGGTTTCCAGGCTTATGCGTCTTGACGTTTCCATACGCATATCCAGGTTTATATTCTCCAATAATCTTTGGCAGGTGGAGTCCGGATTTCTTGGCATTCACAGTTTCAACTGTGAATTTTACAGGAAATTCTTCTCCACAGCTCATAAAACGGAGGAAAGGGTCCTGAAAGATATGTTGTTAGAAACGTTATCCCTACAGACAAAAATCAGAAGATACATTGACGATTTACGATAAAAAACCAAGAAAAACTGCCAACCTCTCATGAGAAACTCTCCAGACACAAAGCAGAACGCTTTGAAAGAGACCAATGTCGTCTATGCCTCAAATGCCCACTTGGGGACTGTAAGCCCAAAGAAAATCAATATTAGGCAAGACAACAACATCTCTTTCCAGGCGATTACGATGCATAAGCAACAGGGCTCCTATCAAGGAAACATATAATCTTCTTCCCCCCCAACCAAACCCTCACCAGAGAAATCTTAACAAACCAACACAGAAATCATTGATAGATACAGCGACAACAGGCGGCTTGACATATGCGAGGCACTAACACATCAAGAAGTCAACCAGCAATCAACAGCAATTAACGCACACTATATTCTACACACTTCAAGACTCCGCTCCAAGAAGAAACATCAAGAAATACGGGCCAATAGGCCT
>WNGS01042707.1:29249723-29261810 GCA_020271785.1 Procambarus virginalis
TTTTCAAAGGAAGTAGCTAAAAGGTACTCATCAATGCTTACCAGTATCATAAGAAAGGCAAAACTTGCATATTATGTGAATAGATTCAATGAAGCAAAAGGCAACATGAAAAGCACTTTGGAAAACCATCTCTAGTATCCTAGGAACTAAACAACACTCACATAACAAATAAAACTCTACAAGGATGGGGATATACCGTCAACTGATTTAGAAATGGCAAATGAATTTAATAGTTTCTTTTCATCGGTTGGTGCTAATCTTGCCAGTAAAATCCCACAGACTCAGACACATATTAACACATATCTCTCAGGCAGCTATCCAAACTCTCTCTCCTTTCACCAATCAGCCGGAAGATGTTGTGTCCATCATACACTCTCTAAAAACAAAGGCAGGGAACACCAGTGAAATTCCGTCCATTGTATACAAGAGAGCCTCCCATGCCCTTGCCCCACCCATAGCCCTACTGTTCAACAAATCTATAGAGTGTCACACCTTCCCTGATATCCTCAAAAAGCAAGAGTAACGCCAGTCCATAAAGGAGGCAATCCGGCGGACATAAACAATTATAGACCAATATCAAATCTACCCATTCTATCAAAAATATTTGAAAAAATTATTTACAAACAGCTCTATTCCTACCTCGTAAATTCGACATACTCAGCCCCTGCCAGTTTGGCTTCAGGTCCCAAAAGAGCACCAACGATGCAATCATTAGTCTCCTTGACGTAATCTACTCAGCACTTGACAAAAATGAGTTTCCGATTGGACTCTCATGGACCTAAGAAAAAAGCTTTGATACTGTTAATCACAACTACCTCTTACTTAAACTCCAGCATTATGGAATCCGAGGCCTTGCCCTTGACTACATCCGATCCTATTTAGTGACAGACACCAATATGTAACTATCAATGAAACAACTTCTTCCACTCTACCAATTACCGTTGGAGTGCCACAGGGCAGTATCTTAGGACCTCTTCTATTTCTTATATATATAAACGATCTGCCTAATGTCTCTAATATTCTCAAACCTATATTGTTTGCTGACGATACTACTCTTATCTATTCAGACCTCAACCCACATACACTAAATAATGTTGTGAATAATGAATTAAAAAAGTCCACTTATGGATGTCAACTAACAAACTAACATTAAACATCGAAAAGACTTACTACATCTTATTTGGAAGCAATCATCAAATGCAATTCAGCTACAGATAGACAACATTAACATCAGTAATAAAAATGATGGCAAGTTTCTTGGCCTATTCCTAGACAAGAGACTCAACTTCAGCACCCACATTCAACAATAACTAAGAAAGTCTCTAAGACAGTTGGTATACTCTCCAAAATCAGATATTATGTTCCTAACTCTGCTCTCTCTCTCTCTATTATGCTCTAATCTACCCTATCTTAATTATGGTATCTGTGCATGGGGGTCTACCACTGCAAACACCTTAAGCCCATCATCACCCAGCAAAAATCTGCTATCAGAATAATAACTAACTCTGCTTTCAGACAACACTCAGCTCCCTTGTTTAAATCCCTAAACTTGCTAAATATTAACTCCCTCCACACATTCTCTTGTGTCAACTACATCTACAAAACCCTGTTCTTAAATGCAAACATGCTCTGAAACTCTCTCTGGACAGATGTAATAGGACCCATTATCACCACACCAGAAATAAATATCTCTTTGATATCCCCAGGGTCAAACTTAATCTGTGTAAACACTCTATGCAAATTAAGGGACCTAGTCTATGGAACTCACTCCCTAGTGAATTGAAAAACTGTAAAACTTTTGCCTTATTTAAAACAAAACCAAAAAGTACTTAATTTCATCTTCTTAGTTTCCTACACTGAGCTTATTTTTGCTCTGTATCTAGTGTTACCCAATCTCCTAATTCTTATGTATTTAACCCAAACAACCTTATCATTGTGTTCATTGCTGTCTTCCTTTATGTGCTAGCCATTTGCTGTATTGTGCCTACCAAATTTTGTCAACTACCATTCAAGCTTTCATTGCAATCAATCTTAGCTACCTAAGTGCTTTATTATACTGTACCTACAATTTTCTCTCATCTTTTTTTTTCTTTTTTCTTTTCTTGCCATGTAACTGTTATCATTTCTTTTTTATAATTTTTGCTAGTATTTACCTACTAAAAATTTTCTTAGATTAAGGACCTGCCCGAAACGCTGCGCGTACTAGTGGCTTTACAAGATTGTAATTACCATATTATATATTCTCACATTCCCAATGTACCTTCTTGTATATGAATAAATAAATAAATAAATAAATAAAAAAGCCTTGGTCCACTTAAGCAGGATACAAGGTTTACACTGGAAACAAGCTAGGGTAAAGCTCTACTATAACACACTGGGGGTAGTCAGCTTAGGGTAGGGGACCACGTGTTTACACTGGGACCCCCGTTAGCATATCAGGTGAGCTAAATACTTAAATACACTTCCTACACCCCAGGTATACTACTCTACACATAGAACGATAGGTATGCCAGACAATACAAAAATGAGTAATGGAGTACTTAACCAACTAAGTCACAGAAATAAAGAATTAAGAGGAAGGAGGAGAGCACGTCCGAACAGCACAGGCCGCCAGCAGAGAAGGCCGCCTTCCTGCAGCATGCGTGTGGTGCCGGGAAAAGCCCAATTGATCATACAGCTATACACATTAAAACATCTTCCCCTATGCCTCATATTGCTACTTTCCTCATTCTACGGGTAGTTAAACTTATAACAATGTTACTTAATCCACAACAAGTTTAAGAGTCTAAATGCTTGTGAGCAACAAGAATAGTCGTACTTCTGGCAGGGATGATTACAAACAGCTTCAGCTCTCTAAGCGTCCCCTGCCATATTGTCGTTTAATAAGCTCAATTTTGACCTCTGGTTTCCATCTAAAGAACCCAGAGTCGTAACACCAGCAAATTCAAGCAGAGATTTAGAAAAATAAATTGCATTTTTCCCCAAGTATGAAGCTGTGACAAGCACATCTCGGAGAAAAAATATTGTTTGCATTTAGCACATGATGCCAGCTGGGAAAGCAAATTGTCTGTACTGAAGAGGGAAAATCTTCAGAAAGTGTCCGGCTTTGAACCCCACCAAAAATGTATCGCAGGAATAGGGTTCTCTCCAGTAACAGCAACCTTCTTTGGTCAAGTAGCAGAAATGGCTTGGTCAAAATGTGGGACTAAGGTCCAATAAATGTGAAAAAGCGTTGAAAGGAATTAAGAGAGATTCAACTGTGTTAAAGCCTATCACGTGTTTTGCAATGTCATATAATGAAAGGATATTATGTGCAGGAACTGAATTAGTTGAAACTAGTGTTTTCCTTATATTTTGGGATATCAAGGTGATAAAATGTTAGGGAGTTATTGGGAATGTCATACAGATGACATCTTCAAATTAAATTCAACCCTACACAAGCAGACACTATGGCTACAGATGGACTTCATGTGTCTGCCATCTCTCAAAATACTGAGGATGAAGCTCTTACATATTGCATGAACTCTGAAGTGAAAGTTGGGAAATTATCATGGTTGAGCCAGAATGGCAGACATGAAAAGTTATCTGCAGTAACTGACATGAGTCTTTGCAGTACTGGGATATCAAGGAGGGCTGCACCATTGTACAAGTATAACAGGGAAGAAATGGCTAGTGCTATGAAGCGCAATGCACCGGATGAATGTTACCTAGTGGCTATGCACACATTTAATGATGGGAGACAACCGTGTTCTGAGTGGCTTGCACACTGGTGATGGAAGTGATTGTCTCTGTACATTAAAACTTGACATTCACACTGGCCAACTGAAGCCAAAACGATCTTTTGCTTCTAATCAGACGCTACTAATGACACGGGTAGCATTGCATCGTTTGGAGAAAAACTCTTGCATCACTGCTGGGGGAATGTGGAGTTGTTAGGGTATGGCAGCCAGAGTCTACTGAAAATGGTGGCAAACACACACTTCCTAAGCTCACCAAAGCACAGATCTAAACCTTAATTTAAATAAAATGTGTATTAATTTGTTAAATGAAAATATTACGGTATGTATAGTTGATATAATTTAAACAGCCCCTAAAATGATCAAAATTCATACCTTTTGGTCCCAAAGAAATTTAAAAAATTCTTTCAACTATATTATTAATGAAACACACTTCTAATGATTGGAATTCAAAATGTTTTTCAGGTAAGCGTGTCAATTTCAAGGGGATGTTTAGATCATTTTATAATTTATGGGAACCTATCTAGTTAAATAATGTTACAGTACATTATATATAACTTGTTGACTTTATAATCAATATTTGTAGCTTGTGTAAACTGAGGCTAGGTTATCAATTAACAATGTCATGTCTAAAGTTCAGAGCTTTACGAACTTTGTCTTGCTTGAGTGACCAGGTTTTTGTGTATCTTGGGATATTTAATCTCAACTGATTTTTATATACAAGTTCAGAATCATCTCTAAATAGACATGTTTAGTTTCCCGTTTCATAGTTGAATTAACTAAAATTTAATGAAAAAGCAATTTTGTTTAATATACTTTATTATAGTACTGTGTAATCATAGTTTTTCTTGCTAAAATTATCAAATGCTGTTTTCCAAGGTTAAATATAGTATACTCAGGCTACAGTACAGACACTATGGATTGGAAAAGTGAGAAGCAATATGCAAACTCATGCCTGGTGTCTTGGTCCAGAAAACCCTATATTTAATGTTCCATCCTCTCGGTGCGTAGGCAACTGTAAACATTCGGGAATCTTCCCTTAAATGTTTAAAAGTTTATTTTTTTTATTTCTCAATTTTGGGCTGTAACTAGAAATTTAGCTCTAAACTGTGTGCATATTCTGTACAGTAGATTAATACTTAAGAACACTAAAACTCCTCATATATATTCTAACATTTTTCAACGTAAAATTAAATATATTGATCTTTGCGAGGCCTTGCTACTTGTACATGTGTTGTATAACATCAAATTATATTATGTATAAGAGTCAGTGTATCACATTGAACGTCACAAGAACACAAATCTCAGCTGTGTATGTGTGTTTATTCACTTAGTGTCGGCAACTTCACCTAATCCATTCCATCTACTTACCTGTGTTGGAAATGGGGTTTGGGTTGGGAATTGTGTATATGTATATGCTAAGACGTATCCAGGATTTATACTCGGGAATCACAACTAACGGAATTCAATTTCTTTCTTTATTATGCACCCCATACCCATCCCGTGGGCGGTGGTGTAAAGGATACAGAGGCACATAATCGGTTCAGGAACTGAACCCTCTAGTTCGTTTAGCTAAGCAAATAACAATGTTTGACGCTAGTTACAAAATTATCAATGATTTATACACATGTACACACCCTCATACATACATGTACATATATATATATACGTATACACATATACATACACATATCTAATCACCCACACAAATACACACATCAAGAATCTTTGTGTCACAAGTGACACTACAAGAGGCTCACAACAGTCACTATACAAGGCACTTTACATCTATAGTGAGTCACACAGTTACTAGTCTTGCTGCACACCCACCCAACTGGGCGGCAGCTTTACAGTCATGTGCATGCATTACCGACAGTAAGCAAATTTTGGATACTTCGCTAAAATTTCGGGCAGCACATCATTGTGAATGAAGTACTTACACATTTCTTGGACACTATTGATGGTGTTATCTCTAAATTCCGCAATTTTTTCACATTCCATTATATAATGACGCAAAGTATGCGAATAGTTCTGCTGACAGAGTTTACATTTAGTCAAATCTACATCAGCAGATGTTACAAACTCCCAGAGGTACTTGTAGCCGAGCCTAAGCCTAGCAGTGGTAACATCTAGAAGTCTGCTAACATTATTGGATGCCCCATAGACGTTACGGTGTCCATCCATAACTATACATTTTTATTGGTAGGAACTTGATTGACAAAGGATAGCTAATAGATGTCACCTTTATTACAGAAAATGAAAAACTAGAAAATGAGAAGCGAGTACAGTTCACCTGCCTACCGTAGAAAATACCAGTGTCCTCTATTTCCATTACCGCTTAAATTACTCATCTTATGCTGAGTAAATTAATTTGACATCCAATTCACTTGTGCCTCTTTTCATTTGTCATTTCGTTCTGCTGTTCTGCTTGGGCAAAGTTTCCTTGGAATTGATGTCGTTATGTATCCTGTTGTGGGGGAATTTCCTAGCAGGAATTTCTTTATTTTATTGAATATTTATTTATAAATTTACATTAAATTAGATTAATAAATGGACTATTTCTAATGGACTAAGTTTTCTAAATTTCGTGCCAGGTCCACACAACTTGGGGGGGGGAGGGTTATATGTACATATCCTATCTATCAATAAATCAATTTAATAATAGATTACAAGAAAATATTGGGTTAGTCTACTGCTAAATGTGTTGGTAAATAAACAACACAGCTTCCCTGTTAAAGATTTGTAAATTCTCCAGTTATATACCTGTTCTGAACATGTGAGCCACACAGTACGGGTAGAAAATGATTATTTCAGTCTTCTCGAAGTCACCTGCGATTTATTCACATTGCAACATAAATAAATAATTAGAGGGTTATATACATTGACGGGGACGGCAAATACTATAATAAATCTCACCCGTTTTGGGTGGGTAGCGTGCATCTTAACCAATTGACCTATAGCACAAGTGATCACTAACGTGACTGTCAATCGGAACCAGAACACTTCCTTAGGTATACTTATTGACTTCGCAAAAGTTTGGGGAAGCCAATAGAAGATGAAAGCCCCGCAACTTGTCTTGCAGGAAGATATGGAGTACTCACGCAAGCTTAGTGTGCTCGGCTACAAGATTGTGTACCACAAGGGGGGGGGGGGGTCACGTTCTGATGAGAACTTGCACGTCTGTGTATATCAGCTGCCAAGTGCTTACTCCGTGTACCCCACAGTACCTTACACTACCAACAGTACCTTTCACTACCCAACAGTACCCCTACAGTACCTTACACTACCCAACAGTACCTTACACTACCCAACAGTACCCCTACAGTACCTTACACTCATACTACTCCACAACCCTACAGAACCACTTTTGTACCTACGGCATAATTTTTGTTATAATTTAGTTTTTCTGTTAATGTATAATTTGTGTTAATGTATTTTGTGTTAGAATAATAATTTATATAACTTTTGCTTTCATCGGAACTAAGTGTGATAATGCAGGACAAAAGGCAATAAAACGAAATGTATGCTCATTATAACTTTATTTTCCATTACAAACTTTGTTAAACAGATACCGGAGAATGACAAATATAACTCCATATTAAGACATTATTATTTCACAATTTTGTTTCAACTATCTAATGAGCAATTTACAAATTTTGTTTCACAGCCCAAATCTTGGGTGATGTCTTAAATTAGTCTTTCTTCTGGAGGGGGTTTCATCATGTTGCCCATCACAACTCGTGGGGCTGTAGAACTCCTGTCTGCTTGGGGAATACGTTCCTCTTGTTTGTCGTTTCTTCTTAGCCATCATCAAGAAAACAGTAAGGCCAACAATGGCATTTATTAACATAAGGGCAACCACACATCCAACAACGATGGCCAGATCCACATAAATTTTGGAGACAATGTTTTCCATCCCACATATCAGCACAACGACAATATGCACATGTTTTGTTTTTATGGTCCGAGGAAGCCTCATCGCATAGGTGAACAGACACCTTCATTGCTACAGTTAACTTCTAAGCAGGGGTTATCCAGTAAACATGTCTGTCCACAATGATCATCTTCACATTTGCATTCAAAACTCCCATTTAGATTATGACATTCTAAGTTATTTTTGCATGGATTACTTTGACATTCATCTACATCGTCTTCACATGTTCGTCCGGTCCTACAAGGGGTGCAAGTGCTGGTAAAGTTGAGTTTCATGGGTACAAATGACTCCTGATGATAGGCATTCATCAATATCTTGGTCGCAGTATTTGCCTTCCCATCCAGGAATACAGTTACATTCCCACCCCTCATCCTGGGAAGTCAGATCACAAAAACCATATTCACACTGTATCTGTTTCACGGTACAGAAGTCGATAATGTTTTCACAGTTGCTTCCCTAGTATCCAAATGGCACGTGCAAGTGTAGTTGTCTGCAACACCACTCAAAGAATTAAAAATATCTGTGCAGGTAGCACCATGAAGACACAAGATTTGAGCAATTCTTGACCTTTAGTTCGTCACATGAAAGTCCAATGAAGTCCTCTGGACACTAGCAGACAAACTGTGCAACTTCATAAAGACAAATGCCACCATTCTTGCATTGACTGCTGGCACATTTCTCCATATCTTTCTCACAAAATTCTCCAGTGTAGCCAGGCATACATGCACATGTATACTGGTTAATGCCATCAACACTAGTTGCTCCATTAAGGCATTTGTTAACAAACAACACGTTAATCAATGTTTTCTCGCATAATTTCCCTTCAAATCCAACTGGACATGAACAACTAAAGACTTCTGCTGGATTGGAACATATCCCTCCATATGTATACACTCTTCATTGTAGCAAACGGTGCAACCATTACTGGTGAAAGGCTCATCCATTCTTAGAATGGTTAGCTGCAGTGTTGTTGGTAAGATCCAGCTATGAGAAGAACGGACCCAGAACCCCTTGGATCCTAGTGGCTCCTAAGCACCCTCGAAACACGTCAGGCATAGACTCCTCAGGTTGAAGAGATGTAACTGGGGCAGTTGTTGAGGTAATGGGAGACGGGCTGTGGCTT
Organism: Procambarus virginalis; assembly: GCA_020271785.1. NCBI lineage: Eukaryota > Metazoa > Arthropoda > Malacostraca > Decapoda > Cambaridae > Procambarus > Procambarus virginalis. Next base: position 29,258,518 of record WNGS01042707.1, read on the forward strand.
GACAATGAACCAGGGATTGCACCAATTATTATATCTCCGTTGATCACAATTGATGTGAAATTAACAATTACAGCAATATCTGTACCGAGTAAAGTTAGGTACCGTGTCGTAGCTCAGTCGATTAAGGCAGCGTCTGGGATGCTCCCGGACGTAGGTTCGAATCCTCGTCACGGGCTTTGTGGATTTGTGGATTGGTCAAGCCTGGCCGTGGGCCAGGCTTAGGGAGTAGAAGAACTCCCAGAACCCCATCAACCAGGTAGTTGTACGGGAAACAGATCACCATTACCATCTCGTCCAATAACATCATCTGGGTCATCAATAAAGTCATCTCGCAATATTTCTTTCAATTTTTGGTCTTCGTGTTCTGTATCAATATTGTTGATAGGTCCTCATCTAGGTCTATATTCTTAAACTGTTTCCTTCTGCTGTTTAGCTTGAGTCTGTAATTGGGTACCACTGGATTCTTGTTTGAGTTCTGGTGGATGACTTGGAAGAGAATTTGGCAGCTGAAAGAACATGAAATCTTAATGCTAAAAGTTGAGCGACACTAGGTTCTGGAGCTTTTTCTCTGGCTGGTAAGCCACCCTTCACAGGCACTTTCTTATCTTCTACCTTTGGATTTTTTTTGTCTGAAGACTCGAAATCCTCACTGGATTCAACTGTAATGTCATCAACTATTAAATCTGCAGAGGCATCATGCTTAAATTTTTATATCTTTTCCCTCATCTTCTTCCTTAAACACTCTTCCCGTGTCTACCATTGGTCAAGCCTGGCCGTGGGCCGGGCTTGGGGAGTAGAAGAACTCCCAGAACCCCATCAACCAGGTAGTTGTACGGGAAACAGATCACCATTACCATCTCGTCCAATAACATCATCAATAAAGTCATCTCGCAATATTTCTTTCAATTTTTGGTCTTCGTGTTCTGTATCAATATTGTTGATAGGTCCTCATCTAGGTCTATATTCTTAAACTGTTTCCTTCTGCTGTTTAGCTTGAGTTTAGCTAAACCAAACTTGAGTCTGTAATTGGGTACCACTGGATTCTTGTTTGACTTCTGGTGGATGACTTGGAAGAGAATTTGGCAGCTGAAAGTATTCGGCGTATTCTTCGCCCTCGGCGTACAAGTGTAATATATGTGTAATAACTTGAAAAATTAATAAAAATATTTCTATTGGTCGATAAACCTCGGCTCCGTGTTCTTCGTCCTCCTCGGGGCCGTAGGAGTGTACAGGGACTCGAAGTGGTCAGCATCAGTCCCACTTCGAGGCTCTGGTACAACTCGGTAACACAGCTGGGACATCCTTCTTTCCCAATACCTTTATTTTTCCATCTTCACAGATTTATATGCGAATTTTATACATTTGACTTGTCCCATTTACCGAGAGATTTGTTCGTGTTATAATGTCTATTGAACATTTTGAACGAACAATGCTGTTTGGACTATCCACGTTGAAACATGATTGGTTATCACATAGCACAGAGTAGGAGATACAAAACTCATAAGGGTTGTACAAGGTCACAATGTACAAGCGACGGGGGAAAAGCGAAAACTGGGACTCTGCCATCTAGCCATTGGGTTGCATCACCACATTACCTCAGTGCACAGGAGTGGCAAGACAGGAGTACACCCGATCACAAATGAAGGATTGTTTGTGAAGGAAGAGGATGGCGTTGTCGTTGTCGCCGTGGGCGGCGTTGTCACCGTAGGCTTCCTCGCAACAAAGTTCTTCGCTACTGTGTCCGCATCTGACACACTTGTGCATTACTATAAAACTTAAGTGCACCACAGCCTTTTTCAGCACCATAATTTTTGCAGTACCGTAGGCTTTCATGGTTTCACAGAACTTCCACGGAAACATAAGTTGTGGTAACATATACTTCCAAAGTTCTGTAGGCTTCCCCATCGTCTTATTCTTCCGCAGTACTGTAGGCTTCCATGGCACCATTATTCAGGCTTGTGCGGTACACGGCTATGGAATCATTTATGGAACCTTCCCTTAGTGTTTCCTGAAGAACGAGAGAGAAGAAATTGTAATAATAATATTGGAAGATCATTATGACTTTGCTAAACACCAAACATATAACCTAGTCTCGAACTAAACCAAACTTACCTTAACTGATACACAAAGACTTTAGCACACAGACCCACAAGATACCGGGGAGAATAGACAAGATGAAAAGGACAGCGTCTGTGAAGCGAGGGAATAGAATAAGAGAACATAGAATCTGGAAACAGAAAGGAGTAGAATAAATATAAAAGTACTCGTACGTGCATGAGGTACGGGTAATTATCAGGAAAAAGCACTAAGCCATTATGGCTATATAGTTATAATAGCTTAGTTATTAACACTTGAAATGCTTTATAGTTGTGAAAGCCACACTATTCACAATTTCAAGGCCAAACAATGCCAAGAACTCTAACTTCAGTAAAGGTTAAACAAATAAAAAAAAAACAAAAAAGGCAGCAGGTAGAAGACTAGAAGACGGGGCCTAAGGAGTTTGACTTGCCTAGTGACTTAACTAGTAACGCTAGTGACTTAACTAGTAACTTGAGTAAACATTACAAGGAGAGGACCGTTAAACAAGCAACAGCTCCGGAGTGAGTGATGGAGGTGGTGCAGGGCGGGAGATTTAATTTCTACGTTAGAAATTAGGGAGTCACAATGGCCCTCCCTTAGAGAGGGAGCCAGTGTGACGCCTCAGCCACACTAGCTCACTGCTAGACTGTTTGCCTGCAGGGTTAATGAGTGCCTCCGTGAATAAGTGATGAATTTGTTGAGGGATGATTGATGATTGATAAAGATTAAGCCACCCAAGAGGTGGCACGGGCATGAATAGCCCGTAAGTGGTGGCCCTTATGAGCCATTAACAGTATCGAGAGATGATACTGGAGATCTGTGGAGGCGCAACTGCGCCCTGCGTGACGGGAGATGACTCCCGGACCAAATGGTGACCAAATGATGTGTTGAGGGATGGAGTCCGGGGAAGTTAAGGAGGCTATCTGCAGTTGTTTTAGCAGCCCGTTCTTCTAAGGTTTCCCAACGTCAAGAAACTGTTCTACTAAAGTGCCCTTATACTAACCTACAAGACGACCAAAAACAGAAAAAAAACGAGACAGTTTGTCAATTTTGCGAGTCACTACCGTTTTCTAGCACGGCAGTTTTTTGGCCTTGGATAGTATACTTCAAAATGCCAACCCGTCCTCGACTACAGTCCATTGCATTTAGCGGTCGACCCCACAGACGCACTACCAAATTTTTACATGCTGTTCATTCAACACGGGAATATATAT
>WNGS01042707.1:29272669-29288117 GCA_020271785.1 Procambarus virginalis
TTCTATAGAAAACGGAAGTCTGGCTCGTGTTGTCCCGGGGGGGGGGGAAAGGATGGGTTGATGACGTCACAAGGCTTGCAGTCAAACCATCAGTCCTTCCAAAGCCTCATTTTGACTTAATTATCATATGTTCATGTCTTACTTTCGAGTGTTTTAACTTATAATAATAGGCAGCAAGGACAAAATATACTGCACAGTTTTAATGTGATTACCTTGCAATAACTTGCCTCCATCGTGATGTACTCAGTCTACTTTGAGTTGATGCTCCCTCAGTCTACTTCCAGCTACGCTCCTGGCAGGTTCACATACTTTGATTATCTCTGTATGATAAGATGACTACACCATATATGATGGTGTATCCCATACATGTAAGGTACACCACCATGACGACATCACCATCAGACTACGGCAACCAGGGAGCCGGCTAGCCGAGCGGACAGCACACTGGGCACGTGATCCTGTGGTCCTGGGTTCGATCCCGGGCGCCGACGAGAAACGATGGGCAGAGTTTTTTTCACCCTATGTTCCTGTTACCTAGCAGCAAATAGGCACCTGGGAGTTAGTCAGCTGTCACGGGCTACTTCCTGGGGGTGGAGGCCTGGTTGAGGACCAGGCCGCGGGAACACTAAAGCCCCGAAATCAACTCAAGATGAGATAACAACACCACCACCACTCCTCTCCTCCACCACCACTACCTCCCCTCGCTACCACCTCTATTCACCATCACCACCTCTCCTCCCCCCACCACTGCCCTCTCAACCACCACCATCTCTTTTCTTCACCATCACCAGTACCTCTTTCCACCCCCACCCCCCACCTGCCCCCTCATCACCACCACCTTCCCTCTCCACCACACCTCCCCCCCTCTCCACCATCACTTCTCGCCCCCCCTCCACCACCCCCTCCCCCCTCTCTCCACCACCATCTCCTCACTCAGATAATTAAGGTATCTATTAGTTCCTTTATCTGATGAAAACTCAGCTAGATTAACAACTAGCTGAGTTGCCATCATTACCCTCTGTGTTCTTTGACAATGTATTAGCCTCGTCGTAGAAGTCTAGTGCATACATGAATACATCACTGATAATACAATAATATTGAGCAATATAGACATGTGAGTTACAACATGTGGTGGCAGAGGTGGGATACGAACCCACGCCTCCGAAGAGACGTGACACTCAGACTTCATTGAATTCTAGCTGATTCTTCTTTGGGTGGCTCCCACTTCCTGTGGTGCCCGATGTCTTCCCAAACAAACTGACTCTCAACAGAGAGTCATTTGCACCTTTCAACTTCCTCTTCCGTGCTATGAGAGAGCTTTCTAAATTATTCCTACATAACCTGTGTACAACACTACCTCCACCACCCACAAACAATAACAATCACCATCACCCACCAACAACCACCACCACCACCAACCATCATCGCCTCCCGCAATCATCACCTCCACCACTACCTCAATCGTCACCACCACTGCTTCCACTCTCCACCACCACCCACAATCACCTCCAACACCACCACCTCCACCCACAACAATCAAATCCCAAATCAACCACCTTCACTAACCATCACCACCTCCTCCCATCACCGCAGTAGTGTAAAAGGAGACACATGGGGAAAAAAAATTCAGAAATGGTTTGGACTTCCACACTTCCACGCCGACTTGACTCCCGCTGGCGGATTCGACCAAAACCTATTTTTTGGGGGTGGTAGGATGGTTTGGTTAGGGCACAGTCGGCGCACACCTGGCTGGCTGGCTGGGTGGGATGGTGGTCCTTTCCCCCTAGGGGTCCCCACGGCCCACCACCCAGGGTATACCTGAGCGACTCTTGCTCTACCCTAGCATGTTTTTTTTCACTTTTTGTCGCGTATGTATAAGATGAGTCTAAAGCATCAAGAAGGGGGCCCCTACTTATGAATGTATTAGAGGGTGCTTGTTCAATAGATTCAAACCAAAAAATACACTGGTGAAAGGCATATAAACGTTTTTGGAGTACTTTAATAGCGCTAGTATATGTGTGCGTGTGTTTTTTATGTAAATACAATATATCTGTTTTTTTCATTCCTGCCGAGAAGTGTATCTGAAATAAAGGGTTTGTCTACACATTTGTTAAGGTTTCAATAATCAAGTGAAAAAATAAAATGAGAACAAGACTCGAGTTATATTTTGCACCAGTTACCGCAGATATATGTTCAATTTTCTCTAGATTCTGTTTCATAGAAAACATCTTCACAGGCGGGCCATCCCCATTTTCGTCTAAGTCATTTTCGTCATTTTAGGTAACTAAGATAATTGACGGGGAAAAAATATATATTTGCAAGTTTCATTTTATTTCCAAACACTGGTCAGTTTAACTATTAAGATCAGGAGTTTGCTTATTATTATTATTAAGATCGGGAAACAACAACGTATTATTATTTTTTTCATCCAAACATATGGGAACAAGTATTTATGTTTTTAAAAATTCAGAGGAAAGAGGAACATCAGAAGGGACATAATTCATTCGTTCGTTCGTTCAGTATTATAGATTTCTCCCACCGGTAAATTAAAACATTATTTTCATCGTTAGTTTTTTTTTATTTGACAAAAAAACTACAACATTACAATACATTACAAGACACATAACTGCAATAATATATATGACACTGCAATACACGCAATTTAATTAAGTTTGCGTATGACGCCCGAGGGTAATAAAGCTGCTTCGTGCATTGTCGGCGTATCCAAGTCCATGGTTGGAGTGGGCTCTACATAGTCGGGCTCATAGAATTTTCTCTGGCCACACTCGAAGATGTCCGAGACCTCATCATCAAATCCCTCCACCGGCTCGAACTGTGTTGTAAACATGTCAATCGTAGCCAGGCCCAACTCTTCCATGGCTAACGATTGATTTTCACTAAAGAGTTCCACCGCGGCGTTTAAGGTCTGCGAAGACAATATGTCCTCCGCGTTCAGCTCTCGTGTCTTAGGTGCCATGGGGGATACGCGGCACACCGTCGCCAATTTCTGGGGGGTCTGCTGGACATCTTCCTCTTCACTCTCGCTAATGTGGGTAACTGCCTCCCGCGGGCGGGCTGCTGGCAGAAGCGGGTTGGGGGCGTCTTGTTGGAGGTACATATCCCGAGGTAGATGGCTGGGGGGAAGCCTCGCGGTTGCTCGACCTCTTATCATATGGGGTCGTCCTCTTGCGTCAGCCTCGCGTAGATAGCCTAGTCCTACAGGGCCCCGGTGCGGACCGTTCCCAAGTGATTTTACACTCTTCCGCAGGGCGACTTGTTGGCTTTGCAATGTCCTTCATCAAAGGCGCTGTCGAAGCTTTCTTAGAGCCATCTCTACACTCTTCGCCGCCTTCTTAGCTTTGGGCTCTTTTGTTGTTGTTACAGTTGTTGTTGCTTTCTTTTTTAGAGCCATCTCTCCACTCTTCGCCGCCTTCTTAGCTTTGGGCTCTGTTGTTGTTGTTGTTGCCGTTGTAGTTGTTGCTGTTCTTGCCGTTGTTGGGAATGGCCCTGGTCCCGCTGGGGTCTGCACAGCAGTCATTGCTACCGCCGGCGAATCCATAGAGCCAACAACAAGGCGGGCGGCAGGGCGGGGCTCTGGCGCCAGCAGCGTCTCAGGTCGGGGCATGGGCGCGGTCGGCTTGGGGTGCATAGTGGCCACAACAACATCTGGCACTGCCCCTGGCATCTTCGTAGTCTCAGGCGCAGTTGATGAAGTTTTGGGGGCTTGGCACATCGGCCGAACATTGGCAACACCACTGCTCTTCAATATATCCGCTACATCATGGGGCGTTATCCCAGCGGGTAGGATGAGAGCAGTCCCAAAGTTGAAATTGATCCCACCAGTCACCTCAACTTTTGAGCAGCCGTTCAACAATTCTGCAAATAAAAAAAATCATTAATAAAAATTTTGTATTCACCAGCAAGAAACATAAACACACACACACACGTTCTCACCTATATCAGAGTTATGTTAAAAAAAACAAAAATAATAAAAAAAAACTCACCACGGGCGAATTCCATTTAAAAAAAAACTTGCTTGTGGGCTTCTAATGATGACCAGGACCAGGACCCCAGGGCGTTCGTCGGTGGGCAAGTTAACTCAATGGGCCTTAGGACTGGGGCTTATATATATATATGCCCCTAAAACCTCTACCTATCCCCCCACCCCCTCAGGCAAAGCTAGGTCACCTGCTCGCACAGGTTATTGCACGTCACCTGGGAATCATCTCCCAGGAAAATGTTGTTTGACAGAGCGGCATATTCAGGTTATCATACGTAAATTTCACAACCAAAGCGTCATTTTTGCTGTGTTGTTCATATTTAAAATCCTGCGCAAATTCCGAAGCGCTTTTCCCGCCCCTAGATGGGATAAATAGTAGGTGAAGTATAGCACATAGTTCTCGCAAAAATAAGTTTCCAACTGCTGTATTCTGTCATTGAATATGTGCAAATCAAATTTTTCAAAGCTGTTCAATATAACCTTAAAATATTTCGAATACGTTTTAATTCTCGGGTTTCCAAAACTATCCAGAATGACAATTTCTGTCTTAGTCATTGCTTTGGCTATACAAAATGTAACCCAATGACCCATTGTATCTGCAGATGATGCGTCTAGTGTATTAATTATAAATACCACAGGATGGTCATAGATCTTTTTCAAAATTTTTCTTGCATCATTGGCGAGATAACATCCCAGATATTGCACCTCCCGACCCAACACCCGTTCAGCACTTCGTTAATTTCAAGACAATTCATAGCTTTACGCTCTCGTATCACAGACTATTCGGCGTTCCGCATTAATTTTCAGGATGCCAGTGGTGCCGCCATGAAGCAAAATGACTTTATTTCCCACCACAGGTATTTTAAATTCTAGACTAATTCTCAGATTACCAGACACTTCCAGGGGCATTGCGTCCTTTATAGTTTCGGGCTGTAAATTGAAAGCCAGTATAGTGCCACCGTTAACAAATGCGTCATAGGATAGCGTGTGGGCATTATCGAAACCTAAAGCTTGTAGCGTCGTATAATATAATTTTGTGCAGTTGTGCGGAAAAGCACAAGCAATATTAAATAAAGTAGTGCTATTCAGAGTTATAAATACACTCGTGAGCTGACAATTCTCAAAATATAACGGATTCTGGGCATAGCCTCCTGACATTGCCTCCATATCTACGATAATCATGTATAAACGCTCGGGAACTACAGTTCCCCAGAGCTGATCCATTGTAATTGCCCGCTGTCCTGTGCCCAGTATATAAGTCTTTAATAGGGTTTTGTTAAATGTATACGTTATCGGGGTGTTATTTTGTATCAATGCCTTATTAATGGCCATTAAGCCGGCCGGGTATGGCATTATGCGATCTATCCACAACCTCGCCATCTTAATATGGTATTTAAAGTTAGCATTATCCCTTTCGCTATTAATAATCCATTTATCTGGGTTTAGTTCGAGGCGAATGCGCACATCCACATTATCCAGAACGTATTCGTTAATTGTAGTAACATCCGCCAATAATTTAAAACATGTGTGCACACCCGTAGTTTTCATCTCAGTCATTTGCTGCTCCCTTTCCTCAGTCATTGCAGCAAAATATTCGTCGGAAAATCTGCCTGGGTCATTACCTTTAAAAAAATGCGCTAGTTTCCGATATCTCTCAGCTTCGCACCCCGAAATAGTAGTCAGCAGCTTTATATAACTCCAGTATGAGAATAGAGAGTTAGTTTCGACCACAGTCTCATTGAAATACACCACTATAGATTTGAATAAAGTCTGTGATAGACCATTACTAATTGTTACGTTTTCTGTATCCCCCATGGCACTAGCTCCATCTTCGCTCGTTACTGCTAGCGATAGTTCCAAAGCCAATGACGACATGTCTAGAAAGTGGCCATTCACGCCTTTAATGTTAAATTCAAGATACGTATCTCTAAATTTATTGCCCCAGTATTTACTGGCAAAACATCAATAGTTTGACGCAAAGCTATGGTAGCCTCTACCATCCTAGCGGAGAACGGCTTAGGAAAGGCATCAGTTATTGCAGCTGCATAATTCCCCAGTGGTACTTGCAGCCCCGCCATGCTATCTTGTCAATAGTTGTTTCGAGAGTGTTTCAATTTTTTAAGCAAACACGTCATTATATTTCCCTCCGTCGATTTTCCTGAATATATTTCTTGTTTTGCTTTGTTTTTGTCTTAATCTTTCTATTCCTTTTTTTTTTGTTTTTTCTTAACGACCCGCCCGCCCGCGATTTGCTTCCCAACATGTTTTAATGTTTCTAGGCCTCTATGTTTGAGCGACTGTTTCAATGTGCGTTCACCACTGTTTATGTCTTGCATGACATCCTGGCCCATACTCAAAGCGGCGGGAGCTTACTCAAAGCAGTGGAATCTGCAAACAATGTTGATGCTATTGTTGCTGAATTTTCTGATCGGTTTAAATCCATAGGTTGTTATACTGATAGCAAAGTACATCTGCATATCAACCCAGATGTAATTCCAGTTGCCCAACCACATCGCCGACAACCATTCCATACTCGCAAGAAAGTCGATGCCGAACTGGATAGGCTGATAGAACTAGATATCATTGAACCGGTAACAGGCCCAACACCATGGGTAAGCCCAATTGTCACTCCACCGAAGCCGAAGAATCCAGATGAGATACGCATTTGTGTAGACATGCGTGTTCCCAACAAGGCAATAATGCGTGAACGCCATCCTACACCCACTGTAGATGATATGATTTACCGCTTGAATGGTGCAACTGTATTTAGCAAGTTAGATTTAAACAAGGGCTATCATCAGCTTGAACTTGATGATGAGAGTCGATTCATCACAACGTTTACGACACATCGAGGTCTGTATAGGTACAAGCGCCTGAGTTTTGGTATTAACAGTGCTGCTGAAGTATTCCAGCACATCATCAGCCAGGTATTGCAAGATATACCTAATGCTGACAACATGTCTGATGACATCATTGTTTATGGCCGTACCCAAGCTGAACACGACAAAGCTCTTCGTGCAACATTGCAACGCTTACGAGAAAAGAATTTGACGCTAAGCCGAGCAAAGTGTGAGTTCAATCAACATAAAATTGAATTCTTTGGACATGTACTTAGTGACAAAGGTCTGTCTCCAGATCCTAAGAAAGTTGCAGATATCAAGAATGCTGCACCTCCTTCAACATCCACTGAAGTACATAGTTTTCTGGGAATGGCAAACTACTGTTCTCGCTTCATTCCAGATTTTGCTACCATTACGAAGCCTCTACGTGAGCTCCTGAAGAAAAATGCATCATGGTACTGGAGCGATGTCGAGCAAAATGCATTTGATGCTGTGAAAGATGCACTAGTAGAAAATGCGACTGCTGCATACTTTGATCCATCAATGGACACTGAGTTAACGGTGGATGCTAGTCCTGTTGGTTTAGGTGCTGTGTTAGCCCAACACAAACCTGGTCAACCAGATTCCAGAGTAGTAATTGCCTACGCCAGCCGTTCTCTCACAGATGTTGAGCAACGATACAGTCAGACAGAGAAGGAAGCTCTTGCTCTTGTATGGGGCTGTGAACACTTCAATGTGTATCTGCTTGGTGCACCCTTTACCACGATAGTCACTGACCACAAACCGTTGGAGACCATCTTCAATAATCCAAAGTCCAAACCACCAGCTCGCATTGAGAGATGGGCTCTTCGTCTGCAACCATACAACTTTACGGTGAAATACAAGCCAGGTGCAGGCAATCCCGCTGATTACATCAGTCGACATCCTGCCAACAGTTTCACCATCACCAAGCATCAGCAAGTTGCCGAGGAATATGTACACTCTGTAACCTGTGATGCAGTCCCTAAGGCTCTCACTCTTGATGAAATACGTACTGCAACCCTAGAGGACCCAACTCTGCAAGCAACAGTGGATGCATTGACTAAGAAAAAGTTTCCACGCATCCCACCCTCAGGAGTTGACCAAGATGCATTCAAAGCACTTGAACGCATCCAGACAGAATTAAGTGTTACGCAACAACGCGACACCGTGCTGCGAGGTACTCGTATCGTCATTCCAGCTGTTCTCCAGCAACGTGCTCTGAAGCTTGCACATCAAGGACACCAAGGTCTTGTAAGGACCAAACAGCTGCTACGAGAAAAGGTGTGGTTTCCTGGCATTGATCGTCAAGCTAAGGACATGCATGATGCCTGTGTCCCTTGCCAAGCTGCAGTGGATACTTCAAGACCAACACCTCTACAACCTTCACCACTACCTGCTGCACCATGGATGGAAGTATCGATGGATTTCTGTGGACCGCTACCAACTGGAGAGTACTTGATGGTAGTCATTGATGATCACTCACGTTATCCAGAAGTAGAAATCATCACTTCCACATCTGCAAAGGCTGTCATCCCGAAACTCGACAAGATCTTTTCAAACTTTGGCATTCCTGAAGTTGTCAAGACGGACAATGGACCGCCATTTAATGGACAAGACTTTGTCAACTTTGCTGAGCATATTGGATTCAAACACCGCCGTGTGATGCCACTACATCCTCAAGCAAATGGAGAAGTAGAGAGATTCATGCAACCTCTCATGAAAGCTGTACGCTGTGCTCATGCCGAAGGACGATCCTGGAAACAAGCTATGTATGCTTTTCTCAGGAACTACCGTGCAACACCGCATGGAACACTGGGCAAGTCGCCTGGCGAACTTTTATTTGGACGTCCTATGAGAATCGCACTACCTGTCATGCCAGCCAAGGTAACGGATAAACGTCTCGCTCAGAAGGATGCACTAGCCAAGGGCAAAATGAAAATTGCTCATGATCAACGTGCAAAGGAACAATTCATAAAGGTTGGAGATACTGTTCTCGTTAAAAAGAAAAAGAGGGAAAGTTAGATATGCCGTATGATACAAAACCATATAAAGTGATTAGTGTAAAAGGAACTATGGTAACAGCGAGTAATAGAGATCATAGTATAACACGTAATATGGCTTATTTCAAAGTGATTCCAACTAGTGTAGAAAATGATGAAGTGCAAAGTCGTGCAAAAGAAAAAGAAAAAATGAGTTATAACTCGATAAACAATTCATCGAGGGATATTCTTGTACTTAAGGACTCTCGTCCAAAACGTCATGTTAAACGCCCTACACGATATGATGATTAATTGTGTTCCTATGTAATGCAAAGTATTTACTTGTTATGCTGAACTAAATTTAATATTGTTTGAATAATGCAGATCTCTCATTCAATATTTTGTAACTTTGTATTACAGTTTCTTTCATGTTTGTTTAACATTGCATATGTATTTTTAACATTGAAATCCTTTGTGGTAAAGATTGTTTAAATTCTTTGTGTGTTTAATTAATGTTAAATGTATGCAATATCTCTTGATATGTTAATAACTTACTTTGTGTCAATAACTTTGCTTTGTGCTACAAGCATGGTAGACATCCTGTATTCATTCTTTTTAAAGAAAAGGAGGGATGTCATGTTCACAGAAAATGGTACCATCCGTTTTCTATGTGCGGCGGCTGGACGCCACTAGAGGAGGTAAACAAGAGCGCACAGGACGCCTGCCAAGCTTGGGAGCCATAGTCATGTAATCGTTTATAAGTATTAAAGTCAGTAACCAGGAATGACTTTACATCAACCTTACTACCAAGACTATCTCAGCTATATACAGACACCACAGGAGCACGGGGGGCGTTAGGAGTATTAGTAACTCCTCCACCGACGGCGGGGTAAAATCGATGCGCATTTTGCAACTAGATGCGAGGCAATGAAGATTGTAGGCTTCAACGCTCAATTATATAACCCCTAAAGCGGGCCTTATATGCAAAACTGCAATCGTGCAGCCTCGCGCATCGAAATAAACAGGATTGCCTTCTTGATCAGTCATTGTAATGCTCACACTGTCGACAATTGAAGTGTTCAGAGGTTTATATAACTTCTTATCGCCACCGCCGCTCCCATTTAAAGAGACAACGTCCAGTATATTGACCAACTGACCACCATAACTCGTAGGCATAATTTTGTCACAATAAATACACAAATTATCCATCATTCCTCTCGGCTGTGGTGGGTAGACACATAAATCAGTTTCCTTGCTGATCTCATATTTTATGCCCCTGATTAAATATATGACATAATCCTCGCCAGTCTCGGCGCCTATTACCTTCCCGATTGCACTCCCGAACGATAGCGAAATTTGGCAAACCATATTATATACCTCTTCACCCGGTCTTTGGAACTGTGACATTATGGCGTCGCTGTATACGACATTAAATTTATTGCGATTATAGCTCGAATCGTATTTTATATACGTCGTCCCGTATTTTGGATACAGCTTTTTATAAGCTTTATCTATAAAGCTCAATTCCTTGCTTGACAATATATTGGCTATTTCATTGTTAATTGCATTATTAATTTCCTTTATGCTTCCTGCCAAAATGTTGTTTTTCAGTAAAAACTTCGAATGGGTGTGTTTAAAGCCCGTCATTTCTACATTGGTGCATATTAAACCAACCCTCACATAACTCTCCAAATCGTCTTTCATAATCACGTAATGAGATGTGGGAAGCAATAATTTCTGTAAACACATTTCATAGGCGCGCTTGGGATTCAAATTTAATTCCTTATACAAGCGATTTGAAAAAAGCGCTGGGAATGTTATCAGGATACAGATCTGCATTGGCAACGTTGGTTGCGTATATGATGTGAGTGTCCATTCTGGCGACAGTACCAGGTCACGGGCGGGCACTGAATAAATGCTCAAATTGCCGTAATTTGTTTTTAATAAGCCAACCATAAGGGCGCGACCCGACCCCCACGACCGCCCACCTTGGCCCGCTTAGGGGGGAGGTCAGAGGTCAAGCCAGGCGCACCCCGTCTCCTGTTAATTCCCTCATCGTTAACCTGTCTGCGAGCCGCTGCGTTTCTAAATAGATCCCTCGGGATTGAAGCCACATTAAAAAATAATTTTGCTAGAGGTAGTTTAGTAGGGGCAAATAATGCATTGTGGACTGTCATCCCATATATAATATCATTAATTATATGCAAACCAGCCACAGGACTCATTATATTGCCATTAACGTCCCATTTGACGAGCCCGCTCTCGTCGAAATATTTTAAAAGTGCCCCTGCATATTCGTGATGTATCGCTTTTAATCTCAGATTTATCAGATGCGTTACAGTAGGATTGGATCTTTCGGGCTGGGCGTGCTCAGTCGTCTGTTGCTGGGGCGTCGGCATCTCTGTCACTGTCGGCAAAGGGGACGGCACTCGCTCGTCCATTATTTTCCTCGGGACTAAATAATACTCTCTCATTTTGTAAATAAACGCGACAACAGATTAACGGCAATGGGAAGGAGAATAGATAGGATATTACCACCCCGTTTGCTAGTTAATATTTTTTTTTAATTGCCGCGGAAGGTTTTTTGCAAGCCACCACACGAATTAATGAACTATATTTTTTCAGTTTTTTTAAAACCTTGCTAGACACGGGCAATTTATTTCTTAAAAGATTTTTAAATATTTCTGATAGGCAATTTATGTGTGGCTTTTTGAATTTTTCAATTAATTTCTTTCTGCTAGAGTACTTAAGACCGGCTAATAGTCGTATCAGATCCCAGTATTTCTGAACTAAAGGCTCCTTCATAGTTTCAGTACGTCATCGGCGTCGACCCATTGGTCGAATGATTGATCGTAACCCTCGTATCTGACTTTATATTGCAACTGACCGTCGAACTTCTCTCTTGCTCAGAACCTTTTCAATGTTGAAGGCGGCGGGCAAATGGGTGAGGGTTAGTTCTTGTCTATAAAACCCGCCGTCAATATTGCCCCCGTTCAAATCTTTCAAATAGTATAAAGGGACCCTCTGGCTATTGTCCACTCGCGCGATTGTGAAGATTTCTCGCGTATTCTGCTGTTTGAAACCTTTTTTAAATTTCGAAACGCGATCAGATAAAGTAATGCGCACCGTTTCGCCAACCTTCAGCTGTGGAATGATGCGCTGCAATGTTTTGCCTGGGTTTTTTATACATGAAGTTAAATAGATTGACAATCTCTCTTGGTTTTGTTAAAGCATGTACCTCTCTGGGGGTTCTGCCCCCCAACCCTCGGTGAGGCGAGACATTATATGTTTTTACAACGGCTGGCAGCGCCCCTATATATTTCAATGTGTTGTGCGCAGTCATATACTTGTAAAGCTTAGTTTTCAAAGTACGTATGAATCTTTCGGCTATGGATGCTTTTGTTTCCTGAGAAAATACACTATACAGCACAATATTCTTAGAGGCCAACATCCTTTTCACATGCGCGTTGTAAAATTCGCCCCCATGATCTGAATTAATTTTCCGCACCCCGCGCGAGTGAGGCGTCTCTAGTATAGATTTTAGCGCCTTACACACGATGTTCGCGTCTTTACTAGTTAGCGGTACTACTTGGGCAAACCTGGAGTATATGTCCACACAAACAAGCAGATATTTGATGCCATTATTCATCCTTGCCAACTTCCCCATTTCTGCTAGATCAATAGACACATAAACCCGCGGTTTAGGACTCAAAACTCGTCGACGCGCGAATTTTCTAGGTTGTAAATAATGCAGCGTATATGCATCTGAGGATTTTAAGTAATCTTTCACATCGTTCAGTGTTATGTCAGAATTAAGTAATTTGGCCGCTTTATATAATCTCTGCACGCCTCCAAATCCCCCAGTGGAAGTGGGATCATTATAAACTCGATCGAGTATTTGCCGTTTCTTGCTCACCATTGATAAACTATTTCAAATGGTTTCTCTTCGACAATATTCCCGCGCAAAGTTATGCTGGCGGGTGTGCTTGACCCCAGATCTACAAATAAATAACCATAGGGTTTGGCTATGACCTTTTATATATTTCTAGAAATTTCTTTGAATCCTGTTTCCCAAATATTTGACGTCCCAAAGTCTCAATTTGAGAAAGATCTCTTGATTTGACTAATAAGAAATGCGAGGCATTTAAGCTTATGTTCCTAGAATATTTTCCAGGGAAAAATATATTTTGCGTGATCAATATGGCAGAGATGTTATGATGACGCCCCCTGGTGAAAATATCAGAAACAATTTTAATTTGCGCTTTCTGTAAAGAGATCGTCGATTATTATCAGCATTGGGGAATTATCCATTTGCTCCTCCAAAGGATCAATAATGCTCGAATGAGCAATATTTTTCTATTAATTTGTGGATTGTTCATCAACTCAGAATATCCCCCACCACATATAATTATTCGAGCGAATGTTTCATGGTACTTGTGCACGAGTTTGTTGCATAAAAATGATTTCCCCGCATTTGAATAACCACTATTATCATCCGACATGGTTCCCTGAAGATGTTAAGATGGGCCTGAGATATTATCTCGTCAGGTCTTTCCATGTTTGGGGCTGAGTCTCTACTGTTTAATATGTGCACTCTGGAATGTTTTTTTTATATATGGAAAAAGATCAGGGGGGGGGATACAAAAAAAAAAAACATGTATTCCTTTCTTTATAGAAACATAAACATGATATATGCAAGCTTAGGCGCGACAAAGAAAACACTAACAAATACATTCTTTTTGTTTATTGAAACAAAAACATAATATATACATATTTACAAGCTTAAATCTATAGGTTTGCAAAATAATAATAATAATAATAAGCATAATATTAATAATAATAATAATAATAATATCACACACACACACACACCCACACACACACACACCACACACCACGCCACACCCACACACACCACACACACACCTAATGTGACAATGCAAACAGTTTTAATGCAGAGGAGCGAGTATATATATATAATTCACCGCAAGTTTGGGAATAGGCTTTGGGCCAAAGAATCTCTCTTGCCCCACATATTGAAAATTGGGTAATGACGCCGTCCTGCATGGCATATATTTTGTTCCACATTTTCCTCTGCGTCAACATCCATCTCCAAGTCACTAATAACCGCCTCCTCATCCTCTGGATTGTGTGGAATATCAGGGTGACCATAAGCGAGTGAAACGGTGGGGCTTATTACGTATCGCTTATCATCAAACGCGGATAAGCCTCTTTTGATAGTAACGCATGTGCACATTTGCCCGCCAATATTTCTAATAGACCTAGTCACAAACCTCCGACATGTGTTTGTTTCAAGGCTTCTATGAAAGATGAGTGATCTAGCCCAGCTTGCTGACGTCGTGTGATCCCCTTGCACCTACAAATGTGTTGTTTATCCAGCGTCACTAGCGAGTACATTTTGGGCTTAAGGGCAATGAGCTGGGTTTAAATTTTAGACCCTACTTCGGACTTTAAAAGACCCAGTTTGCCTTTTCGTGCGATTGAATATAGAGAATGATCTTCGGGGAAATTGCTAAATCAATGTGGCGTATGAGCGGGGCCTTATTAAGCTCTTCAAAAGCCTCTGCAAGTAAGCTGAATAATGTACGAGTCAGTGTCGGTGTAGAGCAGTTTTGCCTTGTCACCATATTTCGCTTTGACCGTGTCGTACCAAAAGGAATATAGCCGCCTTTTAGCTATTTGAAGAATTTGAAAGCCTAGATATGTGGGCGTGTCAATAGTGAGCGAATCTTTGCGGGTCGTGCATAGGACACGGTCCTCACTCAGCAAAGTCGCTCGTTTGAAAAACGGGTTGCGCGCGTGTTTGAGGAACTGTTTGCGAGTTGTGGTTAAATAGTATTTATTGGCATAACGCTCCAAATTTGTTAAAGATTTGCCATATATTGCGTTATTTACAAGTTTAAATGCCTTAGACTTGATTGCACAGGTCGAGTTTGTGCGCTCGCGAATATTGCTATCTACGAAGGACTTGAGGTGTGCCCTCTGCTCAAATTCAAAGATAGTGTGCACGCGCAAGACTTCCACCCCTAGTCGCATTAAAAGCTGAAGCAAATCCAGACTAATTAAATAGTCAAGTTGTCCTTCGTGGGTGGCAATGAGTTTTCGATTATTGCGCGGTAGCTTGCGATTTTCCGCAACTAGGATCGACTTGCTGTATTCTGACAGATGTTCCGTCACGATGTCGGCGTGTGCTAAAATTAATGGCAGGTCGTCAGTGTATCTAGCAACGTCGGGGGAAACTTGTTTAGTGTCGCACAAAATCCAATACCGCGCTCTTGATCGCAGTCAATATTTCTCAAACCCGCAATAGCATTTCATCGCGTTCGGCGTCAGTTAGGCAACGGAAACCGCCGGTGGGGAGCTTTTCACTCATGCACGTTGCATAGAGCGAATTAAGTCGAGGTACAGGATGTGGGTTCCATCCTCGCCAGACCCCGCCCCGGTGTAATGGTTCTCGGCGGTAGACAATTGCTTTACAACTGAGGTGAAGCCTCCTCTCAAATTCTGCGAATGAGGTCATACATTATAGGGTCTGTATTGGATCTAGCACCACCTTACTTTTGAACAGGAAGGCGTCCCATGCGAAA
>WNGS01042707.1:29292409-29308507 GCA_020271785.1 Procambarus virginalis
ATTTTTATTTCTAGTCTGACGCGACACTTGAGCGCGTTTCGTAAAACTTATTACATTTTCAAAGACTTTAGTTTATTACACAACTATGCTTTAGAAACAAACATTGGCTTTTATACCTGCATTTGGGTGAGGTGATGTAATACAAGTAGTGGGGTGTGAACACAGAACATGGAAAAGGGGTATAGATTTGTAGAGGGTCGGGTCCATGTAACTGCAGAGGCCTATTGGCCCATATTTCTTGATGTTTCTATATTGGAGCGGAGTCTTGAAGTGGGTAGAATATAGTGTGCGTTAATTGGCTGTTGATTGCTGGTGTTGACTTCTTGATGTGTAGTGCCTCGCAGATGTCAAGCCGCCTGTTGTCGCTGTATCTATCAATGATTCTGTGTTTGTTAAGATTTCTCTGGTGATGGTTTGGTTGTGGAAGAGATTATATGTTCCTTAATGGAGCCCTGTTGCTTATGCATCGTTAACGCCTGGAAAGAGATGTTGTTGTCTTGCTATATACTGAGTTTTTTGGGGCTTACAGTCCCCAAGTGGGCATTTGAAGGCATAGACGACATTGGTCTCTTTCAAAGCGTTCTGCTTTGTGTCTGGAGAGTTTCTCATGAGTAGGTGGCAGTTTTCTTGGTTTTATAGTAAATCGTCATATGTATCTTCTGATTTTTGTCTGTAGGGATAACGTTTCTATTAACAATATCTTTCAGGACCCTTTCCTCCGTTTTATGAGCTGTGGAGAGAAGTTCCTGTAAAATAGTCTAATAGGGGGTATAGGTGTTGTGTTAGTTGTATCTTCAGAGGTTGCATGGCGTTCACTTTCCTTCTTATGATGTCTTCAATGAAACCATTGGAGAAGCCGTTTTGACTAGGACCTGCCTTACTCTACAGAGTTCTTCGTCGACTTGCTTCCATTCTGAGCTGTGGCTGAGAGCACGGTCGACATAAGCGTTAACAACACTCCTCTTGTACCTATCTGGGCAGTCACTGTTGGCATTTAGGCACATTCCTGTTTGTTTCCTTAGTGTAGACTGCAGTGTGGGAACCTCCGCTCCTTTCCATGACTGTTACATCTAGAAAGGGCAGCTTCCCATCCTTCTCCATCTCGTAAGTGAAACGTAACACAGAATTCTGCTCAAACGCTTCTTTCAGCTCCTGCAGATGTCTGACATCAGGTACCGTGTAAAAATGTCGTCAACATACCTGCAGTATATGGCCGGTTTCAAGTTCAAGTCGACTAAGACTTTTTCCTCGATAGTACCCATGTAGAAGTTTGCAAACAGGACGCCTAGGGGAGAACCCATAGCGACCCCATCTACTTGCTTATACATGTGCCCATCCGGGCTCAAGAAGGGTGCTCCTTAGTACAAGCTTGGAGTAGTTTCCTCAGGATATTTTCTGGCATGTCAAGGGGAGTACAGGCCGGGTCTCGATACACTCGGTCCACTATCATCCCGATTGTTTCATCCACAGGTACGTTGGTGAACAGTGATTCTACGTCCAACGATGCTCTTATCCTGTAGCCCGTGTTCCCGCAGTAAGTCAACAAATTCCTTCGGGGATTTCAGGCTGAAGTTGCACGGGACATAAGGAGTCAGTAAGCCGTTGAGTCGTTTCGCCAGTCTGTACGTGGGTGTGGGTATCTGGCTGATAATTGGCCGAAGTGGGTTTCCAGGCTTATGCGTCTTGACGTTTCCATACGCATATCCAGGTTTATATTCTCCAATAATCTTTGGCAGGTGGAGTCCGGATTTCTTGGCATTCACAGTTTCAATCAACTTGTTGACCTTTGTTTTCAATTCGGCTGTAGTGTCCTTCGTTACCTTTGGAATTTAGTTTGGTCAGAGAGTATGTGGTTCATTTTCGCCAGATATTCGTCTTTCTTAAGGATGACGTATATTGGCGACTTGTCGCCTCTCCTGACAACTATCTCCTTGTCTCACGAAGGCTCTTGGCTGCCGCTTTGAGCTCGGGGGTCAGTATGGTACTTCTGTAGTTGCCTCGATTCTTCCTCCTTCTGCAAAAGTTCAGCTTGTAAGGTGTCTTTGGTGGTGCTATCTGGTGTTTGCTTATTGCCTTCTGCAATAGCTGAACTTATTGCAGAGGAGGAAAGAATCGAGGCAACTACAGAAGTACCATACTGACCCCCGAGCTCAAAGCGGCAGCCAAGAGCCTTCGTGAGAACAAGGAGATAGTTGTCAGGAGAGGCGACAAGTCGCCAATATACGTCATCCTTAAGAAAGACGAATATCTGGCGAAAATGAACCACATACTCTCTGACCAAACTAAATTCCAAAGGGTAACGAAGGACACTACAGACCGAATTGAAAACAAAGGTCAACAAGTTGATTGAAACTGTGAATGCCAAGAAATCTGGACTCCACCTGCCAAAGATTATTGGAGAATATAAACCTGGATATGCGTATGGAAACGTCAAGACGCATAAGCCTGGAAACCCACTTCGGCCAATTATCAGCCAGATACCCACACCAACGTACAGACTGGCGAAACGACTCAACGGCTTACTGACTCCTTATGTCCCGTGCAACTTCAGCCTGAAATCCCCGAAGGAATTTGTTGACTTACTACGGGGAACACGGGCCACAGGGATAAGAGCCTCGTTGGACGTAGAATCACTGTTCACCAACGTACCTGTGGATGAAACAATCGGGATGATATTGGACCGAGTGTATCGAGACCCGGCCTGTACTCCCCTTGACGTGCCAGAAAATATCCTGAGGAAACTACTCCAAGCTTGTACTAAGGAGGCACCCTTCTTGAGCCCGGATGGGCACATGTATAAGCAAGTAGATGGGGTCGCTATGGGTTCTCCCCTAGGCGTCCTGTTTGCAAACTTCTACATGGGTACTATCGAGGAAAAAGTCTTAGTCGACTTGAACTTGAAACCGGCCATATACTGCAGGTATGTTGACGACATTTTTACACAGGTACCTGATGTCAGACATCTGCAGGAGCTGAAAGAGGCGTTTGAGCAGAATTCTGTGTTACGTTTCACTTACGAGATGGAGAAGGATGGGAAGCTGCCCTTTCTAGATGTAACAGTCATGGAAAGGAGCGGAGGTTTCCACACTGCAGTCTACACTAAGGAAACAAACATAGGATTGTGCCTAAATGCCAACAGTGACTGCCCAGATAGGTACAAGAGGAGTGTTGTTAACGCTTATGTCGACCGTGCTCTCAGCCACAGCTCAGAATGGAAGCAAGTCGACGAAGAACTCTGTAGGGTAAGGCAGGTCCTAGTCAACAACGGCTTCTCCAATGGTTTCATTGAAGACATCATAAGAAGGAAAGTAAAACGCCATGCAACCTCTGAAGATACAACTAATACAACACCTATACCCCCTATTAGACTATTTTACAGGAACTTCTTCTCCACAGCTCATAAAACGGAGGAAAGGGTCCTGAAAGATATTGTTAATAGAATGTTATCCCTACAGACAAAAATCAGAAGATACAACTAACGATTTACTATAAAACCAAGAAAACTGCCAACCTACTCATGAGAAACTCTCCAGACACAAAGCAGAACGCTTTGAAAGAGACAAACGTCGTCTATGCCTTCAAATGTCCTCTTGGGGACTGTAAGCCCCAAAAACTCAGTATATAGGCAAGACAACAACATCTCTTTCCAGGCGTTAACAATGCATAAGCAACAGGGCTCCATTAAGGAACATATACTCTCTTCCCACAACCAAACCATCACCAGAGAAATCTTAACAAACAACACAGAAATCATCGATAGATACAGTGACAACAGGCGGCTTGACATCTGCGAGGCACTACACATCAAGAAGTCAACACCAGCAATCAACAGCCAATTAACGTAGAACTATATTCTACCCACTTCAAGACTCCGCTCCAATATAGAAACATCAAGAAATATGGGCCAATAGGCCTTCTGCAGTTCTATTGGGACCCGACTTCTACAAATCTATACCCCGTTTTCCATGTTCTGTGTTTCACCCCACTAATGTATTACGTCACCTCACCCAAATGCAGGTATAAGAGCCAATGTTTGTTTCATAAACCATAAGTTGTGTAGATAAACTAAAGTCTTTGAAAATGTAATAAGTTTTACGAAATGCGCTCAAGTGTCGCGTCAGACTAGAAATAAAGAATGAATTTTGGAGAATTGATTTTTAATTTACCGTCATCAGTAAAAAGAAACATAAGGAAAATTGAGAAAATTCGTGTTAGAATTATTAATCTTACTTTTTCGGTCATATTTAATAACATATGTCTACAGGAAAGACTGCTACCAAAATATACTAATATATATATATATATTATATATATATATATATTATATATATATATATTATATATATATATATATATAATAAATACACACACACATCACACTGCAAGGCTCACTTTTGTACATGATACTAATACAATAAATTCTGCAGTTTTCTTATATTCCGGGTGAGTCCACTTTATCTTCTATTATATATCATCCACGTTGTATGGTCCTCACTCCGGCGAGTTCACCCTACTCAATACAACCTGGGCCAGTCCTACATCATATCGTCATGGTGTCCCCCAAAAAACACTTCTACCCAGCAACACGCTGACAGGGGTCACAAATAACACGTACCGGGGGGGGGGGGGGTCCTCTACCAATACCACCTTACCTTGAGGTAACCTTGAGGTGCTTCCGGGGCTTAGCGTCCCCGCGGCCCGGTCGTCGACCAGGCCTCCAGGTCGCAGACTTCTCTCGAAACATGCTAGCAAAAGTCCTCAACAGACGGCCAGTACTGTCATCTCGTAACTCTACTGGGCCTATCCAAGGTACCTCGGTCCAACCACTTAATACTTCACACGTATATCAGGCAAAGCACTGTCTCTACTGACGCATCCACTTGTTCTTGCGGGAACAAGTCGTGAGTTCCGAACTGACCTTGGTGAACTGACGTCTAGAGCCCAAGACACCCTCCTCATCACGTCTGCGGATATGAAAGTCATTAGCAAAACAGTAAGTTCACAGGGATAACATAGAAGGACAGCCTTTCACCGGGCAAAAGAAAATATGATTGAGTGCACGCAATAGATGGCGTTGATATCGTCACTTCCCACACCAGAGGGCATTGTCCTCGACACAACTCCAAAATGAACTGTGATCAGGAGCATTCCACAGATGGCGTTGTCCTCGTCCCACCTTAAACAATTTGGGTTGCAGTGCATTTCCACAGACGGAATCAATATCGCCATTCCTCACACCACCGATGGTGTTGATATCGTCACTATCACACTACAGAGTCCACCATGATATCAAACTCCACACTAAACCACTGTATCACACTCCACAGTCCACACTGTATCACACTTCAAAGTCCACCACTGTACCACACTCCACAGTCCGCCACTGTATCACACTCGACACTCCATCACTGTATCACACTGCACACTCCATCACTGTATCACACTCCACAGTCCGCCACTGTATCACACTCCACAGTCCATCACTGTATCACACTCGACACTCCATCACTGTATCACACTCCACAGTCCGTCACTGTATCACACTCCACAGTCCACCACTGTATCACACTGCACACTCCATCACTGTATCACACTCCACAGTCCATCACTGTATCATACTGCACAGTCGACCACTGTATTACACTGCACAGTCTACCACTGTATCACACTACACAGTCCACCACTGTATCACGCTACACAATCCACCACTGTATCACACTACACAGTATACCACTGTATCACACTACACAGTCCACCACTGTATCACACTACACAGTCCACCACTGTATCACACTACACAGTCCACCACTGTATCACACTACACAGTCCACCACTGTATCACACTACACAGTCCACCACTGTATCACACTACACAGTCCACCACTGTATCACACTACACAGTCTACCACTGTATCACGCTACACAATCCACCACTGTATCACACTACACAGTCCACCACTGTATCACACTACACAGTCCACCACTGTATCACACTACACAGTCCACCACTGTATCACACTACACAGTCCACCACTGTATCACGTTGCACAGTCCACTACTGTATCACACTACACAGTCCACCACTGTATCACACGCCGCCACTTTATTGCACTCAAACACAATATCACAGTCCACAATCCACCAGTATATTACACTCCACCAATGAATCACACTGCAGCACTGTATCACACCCCACAGTACACCACTGTATCACACTCCGGATTCCATCACTGTATCACACTCCGGATTCCATCACTGTATCACACCCCCACAGTACACCACTTATCACCAAAGTGTCTACCACGTCTCACCACACTGGTCTTTTCCTCAGCATGGACACCAGCCCGTTCGTCCGCCACAGCCTCTGCTCTACGGTTGTACTGGGCTTCTACCTGATGATCGGAGTTGTCGGCTGCAACCAGCCTACCTACCAGAGGTTGGCCTCCGTCAGCACTCTGCACACAGCTCAATGGTAACTCTTCTCTTCCGTGTTCTCACTAACTGGTCATAGCAAAACATATATTAATGTTTATTTGACGGGATGACAGGAAGACCAAATGTTCGTTAATCCAGCCACAAACCTTCTGTTTATGAATGAAAAACACTTTGCATACAGTACGTCCTTAGTCTATATTCATCCCATCCAGCTGCCGACCTCAAAGGCACATTGATCCGTTTAAAAATACTGATCACTCAAAATATTTTTTTTTCATATATAATTTACTATTATTGAATATTAGCATGTTGTGCATATTTTGGCATAGGTTTGGTTCGTTTAGGTTTTGTTGACAATTATTTGTATTTGTAGTAACGTTATACTCGACTATGAATGTTGACCACTTGCCAAATGCTCCTCAGTAAATCGTTGTTTTTAAAATGTGGGATTTTTTTGAAAGAAACGTTATGTTAATTTGCTTTTTGATGCACAATTGTCCCTATTGCAGGTTGTGTATCTTCACCCTGGTGGGGGTGTGGTGCCTGTGGTCGTTGTTCTTCTTCTCGGGCCTCGTCGCATACGCCACCTACAGAGACTGTGACCCTCTCACCACCGGCAAGATAACTAAACCTGACCAGATCATTCCGTTTCTGGTGACAGATAAACTGAATCACCTTACGGGAATGGCTGGGATCTTCGTGTCGGCCGTGTACGGTGGTGTTCTCAGGTGAGGACCGCTAACGGAACTGTCCTGTTGTTCCACTCTCTGGAGGTTTTGTTTTAAGGTATAACCCATTAAGGGCACTTTTCTCTTCCATTCACTTGGGTTCTAGGGGACTTGAACCGTGGACCCCACGCTTGTGAGGCCGAAGCTCACCCTCTTTTACACTCTCCTCATGTTCCTCTCTCCTGAAGGTTGGGTTCTAAGATTAGACCAGCTAACGACAATTCCGGTTGTTCCAGTCTCTGGAAAGACCAGTCGCTGACACTAATTGTTATGATCAAGAGATTCCTATCAGGGTCAATAGCACCTGTTGAATGAGGCAGATAATTAACGTCGACTAGAGTGCGAAACTGGCTGTTCAATATCTATGTAATTCTCAAATGCAAGCAATATTTACTCTTCAAGAAAACATAAGTCGTGTTTAGAACTCCTTATTTTTCAATGTCTGATTATTTGAGTACAACTGCATATAATCATTCAATATGTCATTCCTCATTCAAAATAGTGAGACGACTATCGAGCTCTTGGTCAGAGAGGTAATTAAATAATCAAAATAAATCTTTACATACACAGTTATATCTAAGCCTTAATTATTCAATAAGTTTTTCCCATACTAATAAGATTGTCTTAACACGGATGCTATCAAACGGTTAGTAACAGCTGCTATGAAGAAATTTCATATTCCATTGATGACCTCTGTCGTAGAGCAAGTCCAAACTTTAATGTTCCACTCTTTTTTCTATTTTGTCAAGGTAATGGTCACTTTCATAGATCACAAAGCTGCAGAAATCACACTACTGTTTCTACAAATGCCTGTGGGATTCGACAGCCTGCCACCAGAGTGTTCTCATATTCACGCGATGAGTCACAATAACGTGGCTAAAGTATGTAGGCCAGACCACACACTAGAAGGTGAAGAAATGACGACGTTTCGGTCCGTCCTGGACCATTCTCAAGTCGATTGTGAATGATTCTCAAGTCCACAATCGACTTGAGAATGGTCCAGGACGGACTGAAACGTCGTCGTCCCTTCACCTTCTAGTGTGTGGTCTGGTCAACATGTTCTCATATTGCTCCCCCAAGGTTTGGAGCTGGCTTTTGGTCGTATGGCTTTTCCATGACCAGTTTGGGGTTCTGCTGGTGTGGGTATGTGATTGTTCGACGATGGGGCTCACCTTATCTCTGGTGAAGCGGACTGCCTCGGCTGGCTTGGAGTTTTCCTCGTCCGTAGACAATACTTCGGTTTGTATGGCGTTAGTTGAGGTCCTCCTTTCAACATGGCGGATGTGATGGGCGCCCAGCTCATTCGAGTCCGACGTGTGGTGTCAAATTTCTGCAACAGGGTGTGTTCCAGGAGTTCATCAATCGATGTGAGGGACGCTCATTCCCTATGCTTGACAGATTGGGCACAATACGGATAGTCAACTTCAGTGTGAAAACAACGTACGAGGCGGTGCATGGAGCCCCGTTCGAAATGATGGATTTTCTGTTGACCCGGCTGTTTAGACAGTTTGGGAAGGTGCTCGGCATACGTTGAAACAAGTTCTCTGCAGGCTATTGTAAGGGGTTGTTTGCCGGCACCAGGACTTTGACTATATCCCTGGAAAGGAATGTTTCGTCTTCGATATCCCTGATTGGGTATCAGGGATATCGAACGACTCTACACTTGCACGTATTCTGGTCAGCCATGTATGTGTTTTCAGTGTGGGTTACCAGGACAGCTGACGGCGGCATGCTTAGTTTGTGCGGCTGACCAGATCAATATCTTTCAAGATGGTGATGTTCCGCCTCTGAATACTCAGGACGTTCCAGTGAGGGTGTTGGCTGACGGTGTTGTTCTGCCTACCAGCCTTCCAGAAGATAGGTCTGTGTGTGTGCGTTTCCCGAGTGCGAGCGGTGGTGCACCCTGAATTACCAAAGGTCATTAGACAGCCGGTATGTGGCTGTGGTGGTGCCTGAAGGTCTGTGTGTCCAGCCTAATGTGCAAGTACACGGTGCGCTGCTTGCGGTGGTGGGGAAGGAGGCTACCCACGGGGTGTCCTCTGCTGCTGTGAAGTGCGTTTCTGGTGAGTATTTTCCAGCTGTGGGGCCTCTAGATGAGAAGGTTCCCCCTCTTCTCTGGTGCATCACCAGCTGCCACTACTATGTAGGGTGTGCATCCCCCACGACACATTCTGGATCCGACGCTTCTGTCTCCGATGGTGCCTGAGCAGAAACGGCGTAGGAAAACTGCCCGAATGCAATTCCATGATTGTGAGGACTCTGTGCAGCAGATAGAGGATGTTCATTGACAGGGCTCAATAATGGCCACAACACTGCTCTGTTAAGCACCGTGAACATTTATGTGTCCATTCGCCACTCCAGTTGGTATTTCGTGATCAAGATATATATACACAATATATACATTGAGAGGCTTACCCCGTTTCTGAGTTTATTTTAGTATTAAACTATGTTCCTAACTAGAGTATTGTTGCTGGTTGGTCGGTACACTATTGTGGGGATTGGTCCGCTGGCTACCAGAGAGAGCATAAGTGTTTACTGTGAGCTCTTCTGTTAGTCGCAGTCCAAAGTGGTGGTGGTCGTGTGGCTGGGGTCGGGCCTGGGTTGGTGCCCTGCCTTTATGGAGTGGGGATCTTTTTATCATGGGGTCAACCTCGTCTCCCTTGAAGAGGGTTGCATTTGACTGGTTTAGTGTTCTCACCAGTGGACCACACGTTGTTTGGAATTACGTTGGTTGATGTGCTACGTATCAAGCTACCCAATTTGGTGGGCGTTCAGCTCTTTCAAAATCGTCGAGCAGGTGGTGAAATTTATACGTCGAGATGGGTTCCAGGAGTTCCTTGGTCGGTGTGAGGGGGCGGTCTTTCACTCTGCCTGATGTCGCAGTGACTGTTCACGGCGTCAATCAGAATGTGAAATTGACGTATGTGGCGGTGCATGTTGCTCCCTTTGAAATAACTGATGGGCTACTGACCTGGCTGTTTTAGCAGTTTGACCTCTTCATTATCCCTGATGGGGATTACGCTCCGCTGTCTGTATAAAGGTCAGCGCCGTACTTTTTACAGATGTGTCCAGCAGGACCACCTGGCGGCAGTTTGTTCCATGGGAGCTGCTGATCGTGTCAACATCTTCAGGGAGCATGATTTTCCGTCCTTCCGTACCCAGCAGCTGCTGTATACAGTGTTTCAAGGTATTGTATACAGTGTTCTCAAGGTGCTGTGTACAGTGCTCCCAAGGAGCTGTATACAGTGTTCTCAAGGTGCTGTATACAATGTTGTCAAAGTGCTGTATACAATGTTTTTAACGTGCTGTAAACAATGTTCTCATACAGCTGTAAACAATGTTCACAATGTGCTGTATTAAATGTTCTCACGGTGCTGGATACAGTAATTTCAAGGTGCTGTATACCGTGATCTTAGGGTTGACCAAACCACACACTAGAAAGAGAAGGGACGACGATGTTTCGGTCCGTCCTGGGTCATTCTCAAGTCAATTGTGTTCTCAAGAGGCTCGTGCTTCTCAAGAGGCCTTTCTCACAATCGACTTGAGAGTGGTCCAGGACGGACGGAAACGTCGTCGTCCCTGTCATGTTCACAGAAAATGGTACCATCCGTTTTCTATGTGCGGCGGCTGGACGCCACTAGACTAGAGGAAGGTAAACAAAGCACACAGGACGCCTGCCAAGCTTGGGAGCTACTCTATCATATAATCGTTTATTATTATTAAAGTCAGTAACCAGGAATGACTTTACATCAACCTTACTACCAAGACTATCTCAGCTATACACAGACACCACATTGGCGACGAGGATGAACTGGGAACGCAGGTATTTTGTTCAACAAAACACAAGGAAGGAGCATGCTGTCTCGCCGAGAGGAGGAAGAAGCTGTCTTTGAGCATCATACCCGATGCTGTATGCAACCCCATGCTGTGTGCTGACTGTTGCTGTGTGCTGATCGTTGCTGTGTGCTGGCCGTTGCTGTGTGCTGGCCAATGCTGTGTGCTACCCAAGCTGTGCTGATTGTTGCTGTGAGAGAGGAATCGGCCGACGCTGTGTACGAAACGACGCTTTGATGCAGTGTACAAAACCCGATGTTTTGGTTACGAAACGACGCTCCGTGCTACAAAATTCTTCACGCTGTGAACCAACTGCTGCCTACTGCTGCCTACTGCTGCCAACTGCTGCCAACTGCTGCCAATTGCTGTACCAACTGCTAACAACTGCTGTGTTGCTGTGAGTAGGAACAACACATGTACACAAGGGCTAGGTAAGAAGTCAGTTGCTGCTGTGTTGTGCACTGTTGTGAACTTTTGCATTAAAATGCTTGTGTGCTTTGCAAAATTAAAGTAATTACAGTGAATTCTTAAATAACATATACAGTGCAGTAAGTGTTATATATTCTGAGGAACATTTTAAGTGATAAGTTTAAATTTATTCAGTAAAAATGGCAAATATACCTCAGTTTCCTGCATTTGATCCTGACTGTGACCAGACAAACCTGTCACAGAGGTGGGTCAAATGGCTTAAAAGGTTTGAAAATTTGTTGATAGTTTCTGATATCAAAAGTGCTGAAAGAAAGCGTGCCTTTCTGCTTCACTATGCAGGTGATAGAGTTTGTGACATCTTTGATACACTGAAAGACACTGGTGGTGCCAAAGATTATGACACTGCCAAAGCCAAATTAACTGAGCATTTCAAACCAAGGCAAAATACTGCTATGGAAATTATGCATTTCAGGAGAGCAAAACAACTCTCTAATGAAACTGTTGATCAATACCATACACGTCTGCAGGGTTTAGCAACCCATTGTGAGTTTGCTGATGTTGACAAAGAAATCAAACAGCAAATAATTGAAACATGCACATCTACACGTCTCCGTCGAAGAGCTCTAGAACTTGTTGATGATGAAAGTTCTCTTACCAAGATACTGGATATGGCTCGTCGAATGGAAGATGCTGCACGTGATGCTCGTGTCATGGAGTGCAGTGCCAACAACGGTTCTGCCACTGTTACTAACAGCCATGAAGTGTGTAAGGTTCAGGGAGTACACCATGATCATAGAAGATATCATGCCAAACCTAACATTAAATTGAGCCGAGAACCACATCACAACTGGAGTCATGGAACAAGACTCAAGCAGTCACAACGACTCACATCAGAGGGTGTCAATAATAAATGTTACAATTGTGGAGGAGACTACCCACACCAAGATAATGTTTGTCCTGCACAAGGTAAGAAGTGCTATGAGTGTAGAAAACTAGGTCATTTTGGTGCTATGTGTCGTTCCGCACTAAAGAAACCACAATCAATAAATAAAAGCAATGTACGAGGATCAAGTCATAGGAGTCGAGGTGGCAAACACAATATTGCACCTCAAATCAAGAATGTTAATAATATACAAGACAACATTTCATTACAACCAGTCTCAGATGACAGTGAATGTGATTATATTTATGGAGTACAATCAATCACAAAATGGAATGATCTTCCAAACAACCCAGAGACTATAGTATACATTGCTGGCATTTGTCTCAAAATTCTCATTGACACTGGATCAAACATTGACACCATTGCTGAGTGCCACTATGAAAAATTTAAAAAACAGTTCCCAAAGCTTGAAAACTATAATGGTAAAGCCACTGCCTATGCTTCAAAGGTAGCCTTACCAGTGATTGGAACTTTCACTGCAGAGATTAAGTCAAAGAATGCAATGCTCATTACTACATTCCATGTTGTTAGGAATGCAAAGGAGTCTTTACTCAGTTACAAGACTTCAACCAAATTGGGGCTACTTCAGCTTTCTAATGCTGTAGCAGTGGAATCTGCAAACAATGTTGATGCTATTGTTGCTGAATTTTCTGATCGGTTTAAATCCATAGGTTGTTATACTGATAGCAAGGTACATCTGCATATCAACCCAGATGTAATTCCAGTTGCCCAACCACATCGCCGACAACCATTCCATACTCGCAAGAAAGTCGATGCCGAACTGGATAGGCTGATAGAACTAGATATCATTGAACCGGTAACAGGCCCAACACCATGGGTAAGCCCAATTGTCACTCCACCAAAGCCGAAGAATCCAGATGAGATACGCATTTGTGTAGACATGCGTGTTCCCAACAAGGCAATAATGCGTGAACGCCATCCTACACCCACTGTAGATGATATGATTTACCGCTTGAATGGTGCAACTGTATTCAGCAAGTTAGATTTAAACAAGGGCTATCATCAGCTTGAACTTGATGATGAGAGTCGATTCATCACAACGTTTACGACACATCGAGGTCTGTATAGGTACAAGCGCCTGAGTTTTGGTATTAACAGTGCTGCTGAAGTATTCCAGCACATCATCAGCCAGGTATTGCAAGATATACCTAATGCTGACAACATGTCTGATGACATCATTGTTTATGGCCGTACCCAAGCTGAACACGACAAAGCTCTTCGTGCAACATTGCAACGCTTACGAGAAAAGAATTTGACGCTAAGCCGAGCAAAGTGTGAGTTCAATAACATAAAATTGAATTCTTTGGACATGTACTTAGTGACAAAGGTCTATCTCCAGATCCTAAGAAAGTTGCAGATATCAAGAATGCTGCACCTCCTTCAACATCCACTGAAGTACATAGTTTTCTGGGAATGGCAAACTACTGTTCTCGCTTCATTCCAGATTTTGCTACCATTACGAAGCCTCTACGTGAGCTCCTGAAGAAAAATGCATCATGGTACTGGAGCGATGTCGAGCAAAATGCATTTGATGCTGTGAAAGATGCACTAGTAGAAAATGCGACTGCTGCATACTTTGATCCATCAATGGACACTGAGTTAACGGTGGATGCTAGTCCTGTTGGTTTAGGTGCTGTGTTAGCCCAACACAAACCTGGTCAACCAGATTCAAGAGTAGTAATTGCCTATGCCAGCCGTTCTCTCACAGATGTTGAGCAACGATACAGTCAGACAGAGAAGGAAGCTCTTGCTCTTGTATGGGGCTGTGAACACTTCAATGTGTATCTGCTTGGTGCACCCTTTACCACGATAGTCACTGACCACAAACCGTTGGAGACCATCTTCAATAATCCAAAGTCCAAACCACCAGCTCGCATTGAGAGATGGGCTCTTCGTCTGCAACCATACAACTTTACGGTGAAATACAAGCCGGTGCAGGCAATCCCGCTGATTACATCAGTCGACATCCTGCCAACAGTTTCACCATCACCAAGCATCAGCAAGTTGCCGAGGAATATGTACACTCTGTAACCTGTGATGCAGTCCCTAAGGCTCTCACTCTTGATGAAATCCGTACTGCAACCCTAGAGGACCCAACTCTGCAAGCAACAGTGGATGCATTGACTAAGAAAAAGTTTCCACGCATCCCACCCTCAGGAGTTGACCAAGATGCATTCAAAGCACTTGAACGCATCCAGACAGAATTAAGTGTTACGCAACAACGCGACACCGTGCTGCGAGGTACTCGTATCGTCATTCCAGCTGTTCTCCAGCAACGTGCTCTGAAGCTTGCACATCAAGGACACCAAGGTCTTGTAAGGACCAAACAGCTGCTACGAGAAAAGGTGTGGTTTCCTGGCATTGATCGTCAAGCTAAGGACATGCATGATGCCTGTGTCCCTTGCCAAGCTGCAGTGGATACTTCAAGACCAACACCTCTACAACCTTCACCACTACCTGCTGCACCATGGATGGAAGTATCGATGGACTTCTGTGGACCGCTACCAACTGGAGAGTACTTGATGGTAGTCATTGATGATCACTCACGTTATCCAGAAGTAGAAATCATCACTTCCACATCTGCAAAGGCTGTCATCCCGAAACTCGACAAGATCTTTTCAAACTTTGGCATTCCTGAAGTTGTCAAGACGGACAATGGACCGCCATTTAATGGACAAGACTTTGTCAACTTTGCTGAGCATATTGGATTCAAACACCGCCGTGTGATGCCACTACATCCTCAAGCAAATGGAGAAGTAGAGAGATTCATGCAACCTCTCATGAAAGCTGTACGCTGTGCTCATGCCGAAGGACGATCCTGGAAACAAGCTATGTATGCTTTTCTCAGGAACTACCGTGCAACACCGCATGGAACACTGGGCAAGTCGCCTGGCGAACTTTTATTTGGACGTCCTATGAGAATCGCACTACCTGTCATGCCAGCCAAGGTAACGGATAAACGTCTCGCTCAGAAGGATGCACTAGCCAAGGGCAAAATGAAAATTGCTCATGATCAACGTGCAAAGGAACAATTCATAAAGGTTGGAGATACTGTTCTCGTTAAAAAGAAAAAGAGGGAAAGCTAGATATGCCGTATGATACAAAACCATATAAAGTGATTAGTGTAAAAGGAACTATGGTAACAGCGAGTAATAGAGATCATAGTATAACACGTAATATGGCTTATTTCAAAGTGATTCCAAATAGTGTAGAAAATGATGAAGTGCAAAGTCGTGCAAAAGAAAAAGAAAAAATGAGTTATAACTCGATAAACAATTCATCGAGGGATGTTTTGTATTTAAGGACTCTCGTCCAAAACGACATGTTAAACGCCCTACACGATATGATGATTAATTGTGTTCCTATGTAATGCAAAGTATTTACTTGTTATGCTGAACTAAATTTAATATTGTTTGAATAATGCAGATCTCTCATTCAATATTTTGTAACTTTGTATTACAGTTTCTTTCATGTTGTTTAACATTGCATATGTATTTTTAACATTGAAATCCTTTGTGGTAAAGATTGTTTAAATTCTTTGTGTGTTTAATTAATGTAAATGTATGCAATATCTCTTGATATGTTAAAACTTACTTTGTGTCAATAACTTTGCTTTGTGCTACAAGCATGGTAGACATCCTGTATTCATTCTTTTTAAAGAAAAGGAGGGATGTCATGTTCACAGAAAATGGTACCATCGTTTTCTAT
>WNGS01042707.1:29328592-29349368 GCA_020271785.1 Procambarus virginalis
CTTATTAATTTTACATAATAAATTTTCCTCACTTTTTCTCATTCTTTATGTCAGCTTATGTTTTTAATGTCACAGGAGAACCTACGAAAAAAAAAAAATCTAAAGCATGACAGTTGGTATATGGCTTCCTGGGGCTCAGATGAATGTTACTCAGGCAAGCGGGACGAGCGGCGGCTATCACGTAAGCCGGCCCGGTAGGTGGATAATAGATAGATTAAAGTCTGTAGGTACAATGCCCACCTGAGGATGCGTTTATTTTCTGCTTCATCTGATTTATGAAAACTAATGGGTCATGGTCCGTGTACACTTCCACTATATTTACCAGTGATGTAGACTTCCAACTTTTTACATGTTAACACTAGCGCCAACGCCTCTTTTTCTATCACTGAATAATTGTGCTGCGCCTTATCAAATTTCACAGAGTAATAATATACTGGGTGTTCCACTTTATCCATCCCAGTTGTAACAACACTGCACCAGCACGAGTCAGACGCGTCCAACTTGAATTTTAAAGGGACGGTCGAACCTTGGACTAGCAAGCACAGGGGCGGAAGCTAAGATCAATTTCAATTTTTAAATGCCTCTGCACAGTCCGATGACCACTTAAATTTAACGGCCTTCCGCAACAAATCTGTGAGAGGAGTGGCCACACTGGAAAAGTTCTGACAAAAGCGTCGGTAGTACGCACACATACCGATAAATCGTTGAATGTCCTTTTAGACCTGAGCACTGGATAGTCCAGAATGGCACTGATTTTATCTTGCCGAGGTAACACTTTCCCTTGGCTCACTTCATAACGAGGTATTACGTGACTGTGCCTTGGCCAAAATGACACTTTTTGCATTTAAGGTTAGATTTGCATGTTTCAAAACATGTGAACAACTGGGTACTCTAGCTATGTGGTCAGCCCAATTAATATCAAGAGCACAATATCATCTAAATACGCCCGACAATTTGGCACATTAGCGAGCAAAGAGTTCATTAGTCTGGAATGTGGCAGGGGCATTACGCAAGCCGAATGGTAACACTTGATACTCAAACACACCCTCGGGTGTCACAAACGCGTTAGTTGTTTAGCACGTTCAGTGAGCGGGATTTGATAGTACCCCCTCGAGAGATCGAATTTCGAGACATACGTGGCGTTCCTGATTTCATCGATACAGTCCTCGAGACGTGGCAACGGATAGGCGTCCACTATGGTCACCTTGTTGAGCTGCCGGTAGTCGGTGCATAATCGCCAGGAGCCGTCTGGTTTGGGACCAAAAGGCAGGGCGAGCACCAAGAGCCCTGGCTCGGCCGATGAGGCCGTGCTGGAGCAAGAAGTCTACCTCTTTCCGTACGATGGCCTTCTTTTCCGGACTCATTCGATAAGGTTGAAGGCGAATGGGGGTGTAGTCCGTCAACTTGACATCATGGTCAATGGCATCAGTCTGGGTCGGGACCTCCCCGAACAGACTGGAGAATTCGTCAAGCAACGACTGCACCTCGTCACGTTGGGACATCTGCAAATGGGACAGTCCCTCCTCCACAGCATTCACAGAACTGAATTATTGAGAATGAGATTAGTTGGGTCCCCAGAACAATCATCCCCTCCCTCACTGGAAATGGAAACATTGGTTAGTGCAATGGGCCTGGGGCCCTGGAACTTCTTCAGCCGATTCACGTGTACAAGCATTACCTGTTTACGCTTATCAGAGTGTCTCACTTTGTACGTGAGGTCCCCAGTCTTTTCTGTCACAATGTAGGGGCTTCGTACTTGTGGGACATAGTGCTCCCAGTCGAGGCTTTAGTACCAGGACAGGGTCACCAGGCTGAAATACCCGCAACTTAGCCTAGCATCGTTTCGTTCTTCATATTCTCTGGGCCTTCCCAAGATACTTTAGTGCCGCAGCCTTGCAGTCCTTGAGTCTCTGGTGGTGTTGCGCAAAGAAAGCCGAACCTTCGGTTAACGTTACATTCCCTAACAGTTTCTCCTGTAACATTTGCAAGGGTCCACGAACTTTATGGTCAAAGACTAACTCAAAAGGAGAACAACCCAGTGAACTTTGCAACCCCTCCCTAGCAGCAAACAAAACATACAGCAAGTTCTCGTCCCAGAAGGTATGGGAACTCTCGCACGATGTCTTCAACATCTGCTTCAGAGTTAGATGGAACCGTTCAATGACCCCCTGACTCTGTGGATGGTATGGCTGGAAACCTTATGAGTTATTCCATGGTCCTTACAAAATTGTTAAAAATATCAGACTTAAAGTTAGTACCATTGTCAGTCTGCACAACTCGAGGCAGTCCAAAAGTGGAAAAAAATTGCAACATACGAGCAACAACAGTCTTTGCTCGGATGTTCCTTACAGCAAAAGCCTCTGGGTAACGAGTCGTGATACACATCATTGTGATTAGATAAATATTACCAGACTTAGTTCTAGGTAATGGACCAACACAGTCCATTACCACATGAGAAAATGGTTCCTCCGGCACGACAATAGGCTTAAGAGGAGCTTTAGGTGGAGTCTGGTTTGGTTTCCCAACAAGTTGACAAGCAATACATGCATTACAAAATTTTGCCACATCGCTTTTCAGCTTGGGCCAGAAAAAATACTTGCAGATTTTGTGATAGGTAATATTAATGCCTTGATGTCCCCCCATAGGATCATCATGGGCAGCTGACAAAACTCTCTCTCTATAGCAGGTCGGCAACATAACCTGGTGGACTACCTCCCACTCATTTGACAAGGGAGCACTCTGAGGTCTCCATTTTCTCATCAAAATCCGATCATTGTAGTAGTACCCAGTTGCTGCGTCTACAATTTCCTCCCTAGAGACGGCTGTCTCGTGACAATCTGCAAGACTGGGGTCAGCTTTCTGTAACTCACTCAAGGAGGCGTCCAGGCCTTGGTCAGATGTCATTGGCCGAGGCTCAACAGTGTTCTCCTCCACCTCCCCACTACTCTCGGTAGGCGGCGGTGGCAGGCTCTCCACAATGTCCTCGGCCCCGTCATCGAGTCGGGCCATGAATGTGTCCGCAAGGTCCACTGGGCTTTCACCACTCGGAAGGTCCCTCGTGTCCTTGGGATTTACCACCTTGGCAAGCACAGGGCTGCCCTTACATTTAAGTCCCATAGACCTAGTCACCACGCACGCAGGGTACACAACATTATCCTCTGCGGTGGGTGAATCCAGGCAAACCTTGGGGTAGGCAACATAACAGGCAGTCTGGAGTCCCCTACCTTATCCCCGGCTAAATCATTACCCAATATTACATCAACATTAGGGAAAGGTAGGTACGAAGTGACTCCGACTGTACAAATACCCTTGTGAAAATCAGATTCCAGGGTAACCTTATGGAGGGGTACTGCTCGAGTATCACTAGTGACCCCCTCAACCAGTACCACTTCTCCAGTGTCGAGAGTGTTGGCACCTTGCAAAGCACTCTCTAAAATTAAAGTCTGGATGGCACCGTGTCTCGGAAGATCACCACGTCCCTCCAGGAAGAACCCTCAGACAAAAGTAGTCTCCCTTTCGATAAGAATGGGGTAAGCAGGTCCAACCACTGTGGGTTGGAGGTCTTACTCCCTAACCCTTCAGAAGGCCTCAAGCCCTGTATCACAACGAGAGCATTGGGTCTTTTTCCCGGTGCAGTTGCCAACAACGGCTAATATTGTGGGTTGAACTTTTACAGTGGCCACAGAAACGTCGGGGAGAAGAGACATTACTAACCGAATTACCCTTCGGTTCACTCTTTAGTGTCGTGGGGCTAGACAATTTAACAGGGTTAGTTATGTCTGAAACAAGGTGCATTAGGTAAAGGTTTAGAATGAGCTGGTCTGGACTGGCTGTGGGTATAAGTTTTGTTACTCTGTGGGGTAAAATTATTTTTATTGGGCCTTTTGCCCGCCAACTGGTAGTTTTCTGCCCCTATTTTAGAATTTAACTCTACCCTTCCTCTTAAGAACTGCGCAACGTATTCTGGCATACTATCTATAAAGTTTTCGACTAAGACTAAATTCTGAGTGCCTCGTATGTTTCGGCTTTAGCCGAGCGAATCCATTTATCAAACAATCTACTTTGCTCATTAGCAAATTCAGTGAACGGTTGGTTGTGAGTAGGCCTATGGTTGCGATAAGTTTGGCGGTGAGCTTCAGGAGTAATTTCATACGCCCTCAAAATTCTTTCCCTGACTTCATCATATACAAAACACTCGTCGTCAGGCATATTAATAAAAATATCTTGTGCTTTACCCCTAAGCCGCCCCTGCAAGATTTTCACCCACTCTTCCCTTGGCCAGTTCATGGACATGGCTAGTCTCTGAAAATGGTTGAAAAATCTTTCAGGGTCTGACTCTGAAAATTCAGGCAAGTTGTGTTTTTTATCAGAATGTCTGGAGTTCGAGTCCCCAGTAGGTGGTGGTACCATTCTTGCCGCCTCATTTTTGAGCCTTTGCTCTTCCACTTTAGCATTTTGTTCTGCTACTCTGGCCTCTGGCTCTGCCAGTCTTAACTTGGCTAGTGCTAATTCTAATTCTATATTTCCACTAGCTACACTTTCCCCTGAATTGGGCTCGCATAAAATTGTATCACTTGGCACTAGTTCTTGGTCTATACAATGCCGTAAAATTTCATTCACCAAAGTCCACTTTCTATCTGCGTCATTTAATTCTAGGCCAAATTCCTTGCCTAACAATACTAAATTTGCTTTGGTGAGCTTCTTTATCTCTATCACTGAAGGGTTCATTGCCAGTCTCTGCATTTCAGATGACATCACTAAAAATTTTAGCTCCTAGCGACAGAAAAAAAAATTAAAAAATACAGATTGGAAAAAAAAATTTGCACGGCCCCTAACACAAGGCCACACTAACCTTAATCGTGAAGGGATCCAGCTGGGTGTCCAGTCAGTGCAAAGAATGTCCTACGCCAGATGAGCTGGACCCTAGGCTAGCCCACAACCGTTCTGCGGAAACAAGAATTTTTAGTTTTGGCACTCAAAAATCTAATTTTTTACAATAATAAAGTTCATCCCGGACAGGCCCCCACTTGTTATAAAAGATGGTGCGCTTGCTATGGGGGAACTGGTACTATTAAGGGGTAAGGGTAAGTAGAATACAGAGGTATCAAATATGGGAGAACTAAAAGGCCCGGCCCCCAAAATAAAATATCCACAGTAATAAATACTTGCTACTAAACCCTGTTAGGCTAGAGGTAGATCATTGTACTCCCACACAGGAAAAAGGGATACTCTGTTCAAACTTACTTATTTATTAACCCCTTAACAACCCCCCCCCATACACAATCACACCAATAACAATATAATACTAACTTTACCACACAATCTTACGTTAAAAGCCTTGGTCCACATAGACAGGATACAAGGTTTTACACTGAAAACAAGCTAGGGTAAAGCTCTACTATAAAACCTTGAAGTTAGAATCAGCTTAGGGTAGGGGGACCACGTGGTTCCACTGAGACCCGCCTTTGGAATAACTAGTACAATAACACTTAAAAACACTTACTACACCCCAGGTATACTACTCTACACATAGAACAAGTGTATGCCAGAATATAACCATAAAAAATAACAAAGATTACTTAACCAGACGAAGACACAGAAATAAAGAACTAAGAGGAAAGAGAGGCACTTCCTTTCACCACAGCCAGCCAGCAGAGAAGGACGAGGGAGTCTCTCGTCTCCTCCTCAGACGGCTATGCTGCCGGCAGAGTGTTCAACTAATCATACCGGCTCCCGATACCAAGTTTACTCAAGTTTACTTTACAAATGATTAGACAGTATTAGTAAACATAGTTGGTACCTATTTTATTATTTAATAATCAACCCCAAGCTCAATCTTTAATACTCTTTGAGAAACACGAATAGTTTTACGTCTGGCAGGGAAGATTACAAACAACTTCAGCTCTCGATGCGTCCCATGCCATATTGTAGTTTAATAAGCTCAATTTTGACCTCTGGTTTCCATCTAAAGAAACCAGGGTCGTAACATACCCACTGAGTGATTTCCTCAATTGACGGTAGAGCAGGATACCGTCAACTAGGTATAAACTCAGAAAATGGATCCCCAGTTATCGGAAAAGGATGAGATAAGATTTACGTTAGTGTGGGAATTATATCAAAGTACAAAGGGATTATCTGCGAAATTAAATAAATGCTTACAGGCTTGCAGAGGATGCTCAGTATCAAGCATGGGGCTCGAACCCATCAACAGAGAGAATAAATTACACGTGGGGGGGGGTGGAATCCACTAAACACCATAAATTCTAGACAAAATTGATTAAATCAAAGGTTATTAATAAAAATAAAATAGAATTACACTTCCTACGCTGGATACTTTCCTAACTGAATAATTTCCTTAACTTAGGCACTTTAACTATAACAATTAATGTGGACCTCTACACTGTAATTTATCCAGAACATTCACCTTAAATACCACAGGCAGACCAGTTGTTTAGTCTTGTCCTGTGAGAAATGTTGACCCCAGGCTGCCCTCAACATGCATGGGCCTTTCTCTGTTCTCTCAAGCTCTGACTCACCTTGGCTAGTTGCCAGATTAATCTTTGAAAAAGATTACTAACTAAAATCCAGTATGTGTCACTGAAAATGACTTATAATTTCCAAAACAAATGCAAATTATCTAGATACTCGAGCCAGGCTAATTACAATATTCAGTAGCACTTGTATTTCAATAATTTAGATGGTTTAACAAACGAGAAGCTAGGTACCTATTTTCCAGTGATTTCCATTTGGCTTAATGAAGCCAAATGCTTCTTTGCTAACATACAAGCTTTATTCATTAATCTCAATTGACGTTAATTTTATCATAAGAACTTACCCCGATTGATAATTCACCCTAATTCTGTAATACATTCATAAGTCTCCTAGTTCGATGACTTGACACAGGACGCGGTTGGCGCCACCGTTTTCTATACTAATCCCTTGGGATGATCCAAGCTACCAGTCAGGTCACTGCCAACTCTCTCTTAATATTTCATATTAGATCTTATGGACTTTCTGTATTAACAGTCTTACTGTTTGTTTACGTTGAGTGGATTGTTGTGTACGTAGAGAGGTTCGTTGTGTACGTAGAGAAGGTGGTTGTGTAACGGGAGAGGGTCGTAATGTACAAAGACAAGGTAGTTGTGTACATAAAGTGCGTTGTTGTGTACGTAGAGAAGGTCGGTGAGTACGTACAGTGGGTCGGTGAATACGGAGAGAAGGTCGTTGTGAACGCATAGAGGGTCGCTGTGTACGTAGAGATGGTCGTTGTTTACGTACAGACGGTCGTTGTTTACGTAGAGTGGGTCGTTGTGAACGTAAAGAGAGTCGTTGTGTACGTAGAGAGGGTCGTTGAGTAAGTAGAGAGGGTCGTTGTGTACGTGGAGAGGGTCGTTGTGTACGTAGAGAGGGTCGTTGCGTACGTAGAAACGGTCGCAGTGTACGTATAGAGGGGTCGTTCTGAACGAATAGAAGATCGTTGTGTACATATAGAGGGTTGTTGAGTACATAGAGAGGGTCGTTGTGTACGTTTAGAGGGAATATGTATACGTAAAGAAGGTTGTTGTGTATGTAGAGAGGGTCACTGTGTACATATAGAGGGTCGTTGTGTACGTATAGCGGGTCGTTGTGTACATAGAGAGGGTTGTTGAGTACATAGAGACGGTCGTTGTGTACATAAAGAGGGTCGTTGTGTACATAGAGAGGGTTGTTGAGTACATAGAGACGGTCGTTGTGTACATAAAGAGGGTCGCTGTGTACGTAGAGAGGGTCGTTGTGTACGTATAGAGTGTCGTTGTGCACGTATAGAGGGTCGTTGTGTACGTAGAGATGGTCGTTGTGTACGTACAGAGTCGTTGTGTACGTACAGAGCGTCGCTGTAAACGTACAGAGGGGTCGTTTTGAACGTACAGAGATTCGTTGATTATGTACAGTGGGTCGTTGTGTTCGTATAAAGAGTCGTTGCGTACGTTGAGAGTGTCGTTGTATACATAGAGTGCTTGTTGAGTACGTATAGAGTGGGTCATTGTGTTCGTAGAGAAGGTCGTTGAGAACGTATACAGGGTCGTTATGTACGTATTGAGGGATGTTGTGTACGTAGAGAGGGTCGTTGTGTACGTATTGAGGGATGTTGTGTACGTAGAGAGGGTCGTTGTGTACGTATAGAGTGTCGTTGTGTACGTACAGAGGGTCGTTGAGTACGTAGAGAGGTTCGTTGTGTACGTATAGAGGGTCGTTGAGTACGTAGAGAGGTTCGTTGTGTACATAAAGAAGGTTGTTGTGTACGTATAAAGTATCTGCCCATTAGAGCCAAAAATCTTCGCATTACATGAACGTCTTCCCTGTGCAGCTGTGTTTAATTAACATCACTCGAGACTTTTGAGCAGATACTTTATACGTACACAACGACCCAATCTACGTTCACAACGACCCTCTATACGTTCACAACGACCCTCTATACGTTCACAACGACCCTCTATACGTTCACAACGACCCTCTATACGTACACAACGACCCTCTATACGTGCCCGACCGTCCAAGAGGTTGGGCACCATTCCTTTCCCCTCGTCCCATCCCAAATCCTTATCCTGACCCCTTCCAAGTGCCATATAGTCGTAATGACTTGGTGCTTTCCCCCTTATATATAAATTTAGACTATGAAAACCACTTCCTGTTCACTAGGAGAACTATTTCTTGCTCACTAGGAGAACCATTTTTTGTTTACTAGCAGAGATATTTCTTGTTCACTTGGAGAACCATTTCTTGTTGACTAGGAGAACCATTTTTTGTTCACGAGAACAATCTGGAGGTAGTTGTGAAACCGTATTACAGATATAACTGCAAACCAAATTTGGTGACATGGTACCTCTTACTGGACGGGATTAGACGGTTAAGTAGAGATTTTGGTGGAGGAGGTGGGACAAGGAGATTTTTAGAATGTTCACGGATTAGCAGTTTGAATAACACAGACGAGTAAAGAAAAATTAATAAATTTCAGTTATACATTTTTTAGTGTTTAACCAATCATTTCTCTTAAGGTACAGCAGATGTTCAGAGGAACCTGAATTTGAGATACAAAAAATGTTCCCTTTACTTTCTCATTGGTGATTAAAGTTTTTTTCCAAATGGTGTAAATGAATTGGGCAACAACCTGCGGGATATTACTTTTTCCTGACTCCATTTGAAGGTCCACCAACTACGGGAGTAGTGGGTAGAAGACCTGGGACCACTAGTTGAGAGCAACTGCTCTGTGGCCGCTCCTAATCAGGTTGTATTGACCAGGTCGTGTTGACCAGGTCGTGTTGACCAGGTCGTGTTGACCAGGTCGTATTGACCAGGTCGTGTTGACCAGGTCGTGTTGACCACGTCGTATTGACCAGGTCGTGTTGACCAGGTCGCGTTGACCAGGTTGCGTTGACCAGGTCGTATTGACCAGGTCGTGTTAACCAGGTCGTGTTGACCAGGTCGCGTTGACCAGGTCGTGTTGACCAGGTTGCGTTGACCAGGTCGTATTGACCAGGTCGTGTTGACCAGGTCGCATTGGCCAGGT
This sequence comes from Procambarus virginalis, assembly GCA_020271785.1. NCBI lineage: Eukaryota > Metazoa > Arthropoda > Malacostraca > Decapoda > Cambaridae > Procambarus > Procambarus virginalis. Next base: position 29,338,140 of record WNGS01042707.1, read on the forward strand.
CGTGTTGACCAGGTTGCGTTGACCAGGTTGCGTTGACCAGGTCGTGTTGACCTGGTCGTATTGACCAGGTCGTGTTGACCAGGTCGTGTTGACCAGGTCGTGTTGACCACGGTCACTCCAGTCAACCTTAGTGCGAATGAAGTAATAAAAAGGAAGGCTTCAGGTGCTCATTACGATTAATTTATTTAGTGACATAACAGGCCTGTGTTGAAGAAACACGAAGCAATTATAGGTGATGGAGACACCGGTGCAAATAGCAATATCATCCTGGAGTCGTTTGAGGGAAGCGCAAGAGTGACAATTAATATTACTTTTGATCGTTAACTTGCTGATTCACAGTGGGGTTACCTGGGATTGGTGTCAGCGAAGCTAAATCACATCAGAGACATGGATTAAGTGATCAATAATGGTTTCCTTGGGAACAAAACTTTATTTATACCCATTAGACAAATGAATCTTTAAATAAGCTTCGTAGTCACTGCCTGAATGCATATTGGCCACAGAGGCCCAATTCGATGCTCAGGTAATCTCACTTAGATGCACAATAAATTAAATGGCACTGTCAATGGGAGAGACAATTATCATGAACACATAACCATACGAGGATCTAATACAGTGACAGTCAACAACAGAAGCAGATTGGGAGATAAATATGTGGCATGTGTAGTCATATACAAAAAGACAAAAGCAACACTTTGCTACCACACAATTCAGTCATAAATGTAATTACTGATAAATTACTATAATATATAATAATATACTGATATTACTATAATTAATCATAAATTACTGATAAATGTGAGCAGAGAGGCTATGACAGAGTTGTGTACTCTCAGTGACTAGTCCTCATCACACGCTAATTACAGTGGGCGGTCCTCATCACACGCTAATTACAGTGGCGGTCCTCATCACACGCTAATTACAGTGGGCGGTCCTCATCACACGCTAATTACAGTGGGCGGTCCTCATCACACGCTAATTACAGTGGGCGGTCCTCATCACACGCTAATTACAGTGGGCGGTCCTCATCACACGCTAATTACAGTGGCCGGTCCTCATCACACGCTAATTACAGTGGACGGTCCTCATCACACGCTAATTACAGTGGGCAGTCCTCATCACACGCTAATTACAGTGGGCAGTCCTCATCACACGCTAATTACAGTGGACGGTCCTCATCACACGCTAATTACAGTGGGCAGTCCTCATCACACGCTAATTACAGTGGGCAGTCCTCATCACACGCTAATTACAGTGGACGGTCCTCATCACACGCTAATTACAGTGAGCGGTGAAGGTGAAGGTTCATACACTGAGGATGACAAAGAAATTAGTGAAATCCTAAAAAAGTAGTATGAGGACATGTTTAGCACTCCGATACTCAGCATGAAAGTGGAAGATTCGGACAATTTCTTTATGAATGATACTCAAACACCTGTAAATATAACTGATATCAGCACGAGCGTGGCAGATTTTGAAAGAGAAATTGACAATATGCCCAGGCACTCAGCCCCGGGTCCAGACTCATGGAATTCAATATTTATAAAGAAATACAAAGTGCCAGTAGCACAGGCACTCAGTATAGTGTGGAGGGAGAGCTTGGACACAGGGGAGATACCAGATGCGCTTAAAGCAGCAGACATTGCCCCTCTACACAAGGGTGGTAGCAAAGCATTGGCAAAGAATTATAGACCAGTTGCACTAACGTCCCACATAATCAAAGTATTTGAGAGAGTGATCAGGAGACAGGTTACTAGATTCATGGAAACCAATGACCTCCACAATAAAGGCCAACATGGATTTAGAGCAGGAAGATCATGCTTCTCACAGCTACTTGACCACTATCACTTGACCACTTGATCACTTGACCACTTAATCACTGAGGCAATAGAGGAAAAACATAATGCAGATGTCGTATACACAGATTTTGTAAAGGCATTCGACAAATGTGACCATGGAGTGATTGCACAGAAAATGAGGTCAGTGGGTATCACTGGTAAAGTAGGATGCTGGATACTCAATTTCCTGTCGAACAGAACACAAAGAGAACACATTTTACAGTCAATCAAGTAAAATCGAGTCCGAGCGCAGTTAAAAGCTCTGTACCTCAAGGTACAGTCCTTGCACCACTGCAGTTCCTTATTCTCATATCAGACATAGACAAAAACACAAGTCACAGCTCCGTGTCATCCTATGCAGATAATACAAAAATCAGCATGAAAATTACCTCTGCTGAAGACATTGATAAACTACAAACAGATATTAACAAAGTTTTCGATTGGGCAGCAGAAAATAACATGATGTTTAACGGTGATAAATTCCAGGTACTCAGATACGGCAAAAATGAGGACCTGAAACATAATACAGGGTACAAAACACAATCAAATCTGCCCAAAGTAGGAAAACAGCATGTCAAGGATTTGAGAATAATGATGTCCAACGACCTAACGTTTAGGGAGCATAACCAAGCCAGTATTGCGTCAGCCAGAAAAATGATAGGATGGATTACGAGAACCTTCAAGTCCAGAGATCCCATCACAATGGTTGTACTCTTCAAATCACTTGTGTTGTCCCGTCTTGAGTACTGCTCAGTACTCACTTCCCCTTTCAGAGCAGGAGAGATTGCTGAAATTGAGGGAAATACAGAGAACATATACGGCACGCATTGACGAGATAAAGCACCTAAATTATTAGGATCGTCTCAAAGCTCCCCAAATGTACTGACTAGAAAGGAGAATAGAAAGATACCAAATAATATACACATGGAAAATACTGGAGGGACAGGTCCCAAATCTGCACAGTAAAATAACGTACTGGAGTGAACGACATGGAAAAAATGCAGAATAGAACCAGTGAAGAGCAGAGGTGCCATGGGCACAATCAGAGAACACTGTATGGACATCAGAGGTCCACGGTTGTTCAACGTCCTACTAGCGAGCATCAGAAATATTACAGGAACAACCGTGGACATCTTCAAGAGGAAACTAGATTGTTTCCTTCAAGGAGTGCCGGACCAACCGGGCTGTGGTGGGTATGTGGGCCTGCGGGCCGCTCCAAGCAACAACCTGGTGGACCAAACTCTCACAAGTCAAGCCTGGCCTCGGGCCGGGCTTAGGGAGTAGAAGAACTCCCAGAACCCCATCAACCAGGTATCACCCAGGTATCACACGCTAATTACAGTGGGCGGTCCGCATCACACGCTAATTACAGTGGGCGGTCCTCATCACACGCTAATTACAGTGGGCGGTCCTCATCACACGCTAATTACAGTGGGCGGTCCTCATCACACGCTAATTACAGTGGGCGGTCCTCATCACACGCTAATTACAGTGGCCGGTCCTCATCACACGCTAATTACAGTGGACGGTCCTCATCACACACTAATTACAGTGGGCGGTCCTCATCACACGCTAATTACAGTGGGCAGTCCTCATCACACGCTAATTACAGTGGGCGGTCCGCATCACACGCTACGTACACTGAGTAGTGTACCCCGCCTTGGTGTGTATACACTGAGAAGTGCACCACGCCTTGGTGTGTATACACTGAGAAGTGTACCCCGCCTTGGTGTGTATACACTGAGAAGTGCACCACGCCTTGGTGTGTATACACTGAGAAGTGTACCCCGCCTTGGTGTGTATACACTGAGTAGTGCACCCCGCCTTGGTGTGTATACACTGAGAAGTGCACCCCGCCTTGGTGTGTATACACTGAGTAGTGCACCCCGCCTTGGTGTGTATACACTGAGTAGTGCACCCCGCCTTGGTGTGTATACACTGAGTAGTGTACCCCGCCTTGGTGTGTATACACTGAGAAGTGCACCCCGCCTTGGTGTGTATACACTGAGTAGTGCACCCCGCCTTGGTGTGTATACACTGAGTAGTGCACCCCGCCTTGGTGTGTATACACTGAGTAGTGTACCCCGCCTTGGTGTGTATACACTGAGAAGTGTACCCCGCCTTGGTGTGTATACACTGAGAAGTGTACCCCGCCTTGGTGTGTATACACTGAGTAGTGCACCCCGCCTCGGTGTGTATACACTGAGTAGTGCACCCCGCCTTGGTGTGTATACACTGAGTAGTGTACCCCGCCTTGGTGTGTATACACTTAAAAGTGCACCCCGCCTTGGTGTGTATACACTGAGAAGTGCACCCCGCCTTGGTGGGTATACATTGAGAAGTGCACCCCGCCTTGGTGGGTATACATTGAGAAGTGCACCCCGCCTTGGTGGGTATACATTGAGAAGTGCATCCCGCCTTGGTGGGTATACATTGAGAAGTGTACCCCGCCTTGGGGTGTTAACTATGATATTTTTTTTCAGATGTGAATAATATTCTGGACTTGAGTTTACATGTTCTTGCAGGTTTCCCTCCCACGGTTAATAGGCCTTAAGCTCACTCAAATCAAATTAAAATCTGTATTCTTAAATGGTTATCCATTTATATTTAAGTTAGTTTTCCAAACAAAATTGATATAATTTGCCTAACAATAATCCATAAAAGTTGCGTAACACGTAACCTATATAATATATACCTAGAACTCTTACTTTTTACTAATTTGTGATTAATAGAAATTTATTCAAAACAAAGATATCCCAATTGCGTTAGATATAAAAGAGAAAATCACTTGGAGAACTGCAGCTATTTGAACCAGTTTTCTAGCAACTGTCAGACACTTGCCTAAATATATTAATCCACTTGGCCACGATAGGACAAATGCTATTCAACCTGCAACTGTATTCAGTCCTGAGGGAGAATCTTGAAGCCCCAACTGGTGCTACGATCAGGTTTTACGAATTGCACACTTTCAAATTCTCACATTGCTTCAAATGACTTTCTCAATCACTGCAACTATATCTGAAGAGTACATGAGTAAAGCCATTGTAAAACTTTAGAACTCCCAATGAGACTTACATTAGCATAACAAAATCTAACATTCGTTATGTAAAAACGGTACCCACCTCATAGGTTCGAATCTTCATCATAGCTCCTACGGATTTCCTCATTGATGTATTACATTTGTGTGATTACTATCTGTGTAATCCTGATATAAGTCTTCCTGTAGAGCTGCATGTTTTCATCCACCAGGGAGGCGTGAAGGCCGTGGTGTACACTGACGTGTTGCAGACGCTGCTGATGTTCGTGGGAGTGCTGGTTGTAGTGGTGGTCTGTTGTGTTAACTTGGGCGGAGTTGCTACCGTCTGGCACATTGCTGACCATGGCTCACGACTCGAGTTCTTCAAGTAAGTTGTGTGTTATTGAAACTGTTGCGTTTTAATATGGGTCAAGATTGCCCAAAACGTCATATCATTCCTTTGCTTTAATGAACGTGGGTTTCGCCATCTATTTTCAGTTATGGTATTGTAACTTATTCTCTGGTTTAGAAATATATTTAAGATGTACCTTGGTCTTAAATCTTGATTGTATCACCTCTAGACTTCCCCTGCTTGTAATCTCGGCGAAGGCTGACCACGAGTAGGAGTTAACATAAGTAACATTGGGCAGAGCCGCATCACATTGAAAACGACCATCTGGAGTCACAAAAGACCAGAAATAGATCTGACACGCTCTGTCAGAGGTACCTTCTAATATCCCTTGAAGAATGTCAAACTTCGTTACGTCGAAGGCTCTACCGATGGTATCAATACACTCTTCTATTCTCGGAAGGGGATATGTATCGGCTACTGTAATCTTGTAAACCTGACTGTAATCAATGCAGAATCTATACTCATTTCCAGGCTTAAGTACTAGCAGAACAGGGGATGACCATGGACTAATACATGGGGCGATCAAGTTATGTTTGAGCATGTAGTGTATCTCAAGTACCATCCCCTTCTTGCGGGGACTGAGTCAGTAGGGATGTTGCTTTATAGGTCTCACACCTTCCTCCAGGATAACGTCAAGGTTCAAGACGACGTCAGCCCTGGAGCATCTCTGAAAATAGACTTATATTGTCTTATTAAATCTATGAGGAGATCGCTGTTGCTCCTCAGGCACGTGAATTAGCTTGTAGGTAAATTTAAAGAATCTCTGAATTTCTTGATACCTGCTTATCAACATCCTTCATCGCCTCCTGGTCTTGTTCCCTCTCGACAACCATCGTTACTGGTTGATGTCTCGCCCTTTGTTCTGCTTCACCATGTTTATGTACCAACATCTACTTCTTGTCCGTCCACTGATCCTTGGTGACCTCTAATTGTCCTCTCACCGTGTGACCATATACCATCTCGAATGGAGATAGTCCCTGGGACGCACTCAGCACTAGCCGTATGGCAAAGTGGAGATAAAATCAAAAGATACTGAAGAAATATCTGGCTAGATGACGGAAACCTTATGCAAGCCTGCAATGTCCATAATTTGCCGTTTCCAACAGTTTGGTCCGGAACATTGAGGGTACGGAGGGTACGACTATCTGTGTACATACCTCTGGAATCTGGGGAGTTCTTGGTGGATACCTCTGGTACAGTACCTTGCCCTTCCAAAAGTACTGGTCACCTGCTTTCCCACCAGACTATGGTATCTGCGAGTGCTTGCACCTGGAGGTCCTCGGTTATCAAGGTCGCTCTTGTTCATTGCTTCGGTTCTGGAGTAGAGTCTAGAGAGTTTGATGGCGTGCTGTCGGCAACCTGTGGGGTGTTACAAACCGTTCATTAATGCTCGTGACCCGCACAGCAACAAAATATTGTAGTCTAGGGACATTTACCGATGCTGCAATCTGAAGGAGGGTCACCAGTATAATCCCATGATTTGTACAGGCAAGAATTCAAATTAATCACCCCCTTAGGACTAAGTAATATCACAAAATAAAATAAATGTGTATTAGCAATATACTTCAGTTAATTATCAGTATTATATATATCAACAGATGGGCAATCACATGTAAATCAAAATAAAATTATGTCTCCACAGACTAGCATATAACAACAGAACATACCAGATATAATATAACAGAACTTAACTCCTAGATGTGATCCTTCCTGTGTCTAAACAGTTACTGAATAATTTTCTCACGGCAGGAGCCGATCTCGCTTCTGCACAACATTTTGAGTGACAGTTTTTAATTAATATAAATCTTACTTAAATAGAGCCATATAATGGGAATACTTAGCTAAATTAAGGAATGATCAGATTTACATACATAAACAGAAGTAATGTAGTTAGTAATATAATAGATATATAATTATAAAATAAAAATAATGTGTTGGCAACTGCCCATCATGGCAGGAAATAATATCCCACAATATTGCCGTCTAGGTAAACAATTAATAACGGTTTCATACGGTCTTGCCACTAAGTGATCAGTACCAAATATAACTTTCTCACAGGAAGCTGACCACAAAAAAAATAATAACGGTTTCCCACACTTTGGTCCGCCCACTGATCATTACCACAATATAATATATCAGCACATACAAGTAATGATATAAGCATACAAGAACATACAAGTACTGATATAAGCAAACAAGTAATGATATAATATATAAACACGTACAATTAATGATGCATGGAAATAGTAATTATTGAATATTTATATATGTATCCAATAGGGGTACGTAACATGGGGTAGGTGTAGCAACCTGTGCGGTAGGTGTAGCAACCTGTGGGGTAGCTGTAGCAACCTGTGGGGTAGGTGTAGCAACCTGTGGGGTAGGTGTAGCAACCTGTGGGGTAGCTGTAGCAACCTGTGGGGTAGCTGTAGCAACCTGTGGGGTAGCTGTAGCAACCTGTGGGGTAGGTGTAGCAACCTGTGGGGTAGGTGTAGCAACCTGTGGGGTAGCTGTAGCAACCTGTAGGGTAGCTGTAGCAACCTGTGGGGTAGGTGTAGCAACCTGTGGGGTAGGTGTAGCAACCTGTAGGGTAGCTGTAGCAACCTGTAGGGTAGCTGTAGCAACCTGTGGGGTAGCTGTAGCAACCTGTGGGGTAGGTGTAGCAACCTGTAGGGTAGCTGTAGCAACCTGTGGGGTAGCTGTAGCAACCTGTAGGGTAGCTGTAGCAACCTGTGGGGTAGCTGTAGCAACCTGTGGGGTAGCTGTAGCAACCTGTAGGGTAGCTGTAGCAACCTGTGGGGTAGCTGTAGCAACCTGTGGGGTAGCTGTAGCAACCTGTGGGGTAGCTGTAGCAACCTGTGGGGTAGCTGTAGCAACCTGTGGGGTAGCTGTAGCAACCTGTGGGGTAGGTGTAGCAATCTGTGTGGTAGGTGTTGGGTCAAATTAGTCATCTAATCCCAACTGATTCTGTACTTGGGATCTGGTTTGTACTGCTACTACAGGTTTTACCACACCTTCTACCAAATTTGCTACAGCCATGTGATGGTTACTGTCCAATCCCAAAGCGAAGTCATTGGCCAGTATTACCTCTATCTCCTCTTTAGGAAGATGGTCCACTACTGCCAATGTACACTTGCCATTTAAAATGGCGACTCCAAATTTACCTCCACTAAGGGAGCAACGTACAAAGTCGAGGGAAACCCATCTAAAATAAAACTTTGTTTCCCATCAGTAGGCACTTCCTTTGGTAACGAGTTCTTAAAAATCAGCAATTGGGCTGCTCCACTATCTCTGAGAATTACTACCAACCTGCCTGACTAGTCACTCGATACATACCCTTTCGAAGTGTAGGGGACAAACATACCTGGTTTCTCTGTATTTGTCCATGGGGAATGGGTCTATACTGGTGGTGTACCACCAGAAAAACCTCCCTATGCGGGTCGTTATCTGTTCTATTCCTACACTTAGCAGACTTGTGCCCTTTCTTCCCACATGTCCAACACACTCTCTCTCTGTCTCTCCTTGTCATCACAGCACCACGTGGGACGGTTCTCTCATCCGGTTTATACTTTGAAAACGGGTTTCAGTAGCTCTTTGGAACATACCTGGTGGAGGACCTATGGGTTAGAATGTATTCTTCAGCCATGGTGCTTGCAACACCCAAAGTCTCTACTTGCTGTTCCTCCATGTACGTTTTCAGATCACCTGACAAACACTTCTTGAAATCTTCTAACAAGACTAGTTGTTCTATCTGTTTTCTAGTTGCAACCCTTTGAGATGCGCACCATTCGCAGAAAATTCGCGCCTTAATGCAAGCGAAATTGTAAAAATGTGCTCTGATGTTTTCTTAAGGTTGCGAAACGTCTGCCTGTATGTTTCAGGCACCAACAGGAAAGTCATCAGCACTACCTTTTTTACAGCGTCATAATTACTAGTCACTTAATGACAGTGTGGAGTACGCTGTTTGGGTCTTCCCAGTCAGCGCCGATTGAATCATAATTGCCCAAATGTCTCTTGGCCAGTCTAATGACGCAGCTCCTTTTTCGAAGGAGCAAAAAACTTGGACACCTCATTACACACAGAAATCACAATAGCGTGATGCATCAAATGCACAAATCCACAAGGGCCGTGACGAGGGTTCGAACCTACGTCCGAGAGGATTCTTTTCTATATCATAGCTCAGTCGATTAAGCAGCGTCTGGATCCTCTCGGACGTAGGTTCGAACCCTCGTCACGGCCCTTGTGGATTTGTTCATTGGACACCTTCTCATTTAATTTGGGCATCATTTTAATATTCGGAACTGGGTTGTAACCACTGACGTCCCTTCTACCACCTAATCTTAGCAATTCGAATTCGTGTTGCCTTTCTTCTCTTGCTTTCTTCCTCTCTCCTCTCCTCTCCCTTTTTCTCTTTCTTTCTCTTTCCTTTCTGTCTCTAGTTTTATCTTTTTCCACTATTTCAGGATGTATTCATACTTCTTGCATTTTCACTGTCGATACGCTCGCATTTGGTGCACCTGGGGTCACTCTCATCATCATTTCCTTGGTTTTCCTTTTCAGTGGAGTCTATGACACACTTTCCTTTGCTACGGATTACGGATTACACTTTCCTGTTTGTCGTTTGGTTTGAAATGTCTATACACTTTCGAGAGAATTTCGACACACGAATCTCTTTCGTTTACCTTTATTTCAAGGTAGGCACTAATCAATACTAATTCCGGTTTCCCTAAATCCTTCAATTAAGGAAGGCAGTTTAGGTGGATTAGGAACTCCTGAACATCTTCCAGTGTGTCAATGGTGGGTTTTTGTCGTTGTTCACTTTCTTACCACTGCGCTTCTTCTTAACACCTAACACTGCACTTACACACAAAAGGGGAAAGCTGTACAAGGAGATTGCACGAATCACTTGTCCAATTCTGCCTAACTTACCTGTCAAGAAGTCTGATCTCCCTGGGGATGCCAATTATGTTACGGCCTCACTTAGCCAGTGACCGGGTTCTTTATTTCCATCACGTAGTGCCTCTACTTCATTGATCCCACTCCAAGTCATTGGTAAGTTATGAACAATTGGCAGTATCAAGTAATCGTAAAAGGGAAAGGAGGGTAAACAATACTAATGAGCACCTTCACCAATTACTTCTTATAATATCCTCTCTATTTTATATATATGATATATATACTATATATATATATATATATATATATATCGACCTAGTAGCCAGAACGCACTTCTCAGCCTACTATGCAAGGTCCCATTTGCCTAATAAGCCAGTTTTCAAGAATTAATATTTTCACAAATTTTTTTTCTTATGAAATGATAGCTACCCCTTTCATTATGTATGAGGTCAAATTTTTTGGTATGGAGTTAAAATTAACGTAGATATATGACCGAACCTAACCACCACCCTAACCTAACCTAACCTATCTTTATAGTTTATATTAGGTTAGGTAGCCGAAAGTTACGTTAGGTTAGGTAGGTAGTCGAAAGTAGTAATTCTGAACTTGGCTTATAGGCAAATCGGACAGATATTAATTAGGCAAATTAGACATATATATATATATTATATATAGGCTAATTGCCTAATATATATATGTCCGTATTGCTTAATAAGCCAAGTTTCATGAAATAATTACTTTTCGACTACCTAACCTAAACGTAACTTTTTCGGCTACCTAACCTAACTAACCTATAAAGATAGGTTAGGTTAGGTTAGGTAGGGTTGGTTGGGTTCGTGTTCATATAGTCTACGTTAATTTAACTACCAATAAAAAATAATTGACCTCACTGACATAAGTGAATTGGTAGCTTATTAAGTCATTTCATAAAGAAAAAAATTTGTGAAAATGAAGTATTAAATCTTGCAAACTTGTGCTTATTAGGCAATGTGGGCCTTGCATAGTAGGCTGAGACAGTGCGTTCTGGCTACTAGGTACGGACATATATATATATACTATTATATATA
>WNGS01042707.1:29355982-29367267 GCA_020271785.1 Procambarus virginalis
AGTTTATATACATTGTTTTTCATTTTCTTTTGTGTTGACATGTTTCAAACCCTATTTATATCCCATTTACTATACTCAGTTATGAGACTGGTCCCAGACCTACGAGGTATGAGTTATGAGGAAAGGCTACAAAAATCTGCCCCGGTCAGCATTCATCAAGCATTTACGTGTTCAATTACGAAACCTGTACATCTTTCCTTAATCATAGTGGCTTATCCCATATATATATTATACAATTCCCGAGTCTCGAAACGCTGTGATTTCCTTCTCATCCCAAGTTCAGAACTCTTCAACAGCTTAATAAATGCAAGCTAAGCCTCCATGACTGAGGGAAGATGTAGAGGTTTCGTAAGTGAGCACGTAAAGACTTGGAAATCCTGCCCTTGACATCTGTTACAAGAGGTAATTACCCGACAAAACAGATAGAAGACTTACAGGTATGTTAGTGACATGAAGATTAACTCCTATACATGATGTATGAGATTGTGACACTAATATACATGGTGTATGTGATTGTGACACTAGTATACATGGTGGATGTGATTGTGACACTAGTATACATGGTGTATGAGATTGTAACACTAATATACATGGTGTATGTGATTGTGACACTAGTATACATGGTGGATGTGATTTTGACACTAGTATACATGGTGTATGTCATTGTAACACTAGTATACATGGTGTATGTGATTGTGACAGTAGTTTACATGGCGTATGTCATTGTAACACTAGTATACATGGTGATGTGATTGTGACATAGTATAAATGGTGTATGTGATTGTGACACTAGTATTGTACACATGGTATATAACTGTGACACAAGTATACATGGTATTATTGTGATGTGACAGTAGCATACATGGATTACTCACAGCACAGCTCTCGCAGGTAATGCCACGGAGACGTACCTCTTCGGGACGCAGGTGACGACGACGACACTGCTGGGCTGCATCCCTGGCATCATCTTCGTCAGCCAGGTCATCCTCCCATCTTCTACAACCTCAAGATTGTCTCCCTTGACGAGGTTCGTGGCTCCTACAACACATAGATTTATTTCATAATAAATAGGAGAACCATGGACAAATAAATCTTCTTAAAATTCTTCTTTACTTTTAATTAAAATTCTGATGTTTCGAATACTTCTCGTATTCATCATCAAATCTAAAATACAAAAGTTATATTAAAAAAGCAGCAAAACTAAGTAGTAATACTGGACCGTGATTACGTATTAAAGATAAGAGATGTGGGGGAATATTCCAAGATTGATAGAAGAGGAGAATTACGCAGAATCAAGAATGTGGTTACTAGAACCATGAATTTAAAAATTAAACTATTACTGTAATTGTTAAAAGGGTGCAAAGCAATTAGGCTCTCTTAGCTGAATGCAAAGTTCCTATGATGGGTTGTAAGTCCACACCTCTGTGACCTTGATACTGGTAATGGTCTGTAGCAGGTAGGGTCCTTAAGGCTGACCTAGGACATCAATTGCAGAACCACAAATTACCTGCAGGTATACCCTCACATTTAACATATAATTTTACACAGTACTAGGATATGATAAAACTGTTCTATTACTGCAAACACTGGTAAGGTTCATGATCTAGAAACTGAACTGTACACTCTAGCCTAGTCCTAGGAATATCTGTGCTGTTGCACAAAGGTATAATTACACAAATGTCTATGAAAATATGCATAACAAATCATTATATGCAATAAAATATACTAACCTGATAAAATAAGATTAATGGATAAGGCAATTAAATGTATGATAAGTTATACTAAAGAATTATATACACAAGATATAAATATTCAGATTTATAGAAATATTCAGCAAAAAAAAAAAAAAGAGGTTCAGTTACTGTACGAGAAGGTCAGAACTTACTAGTGATGAACCATTGCCTCGCTGCCTAACGACTCTCAATTTACATATGGATGTATTAATCATAAAACATGATATGTTTTATCATAATGTTTATCATGTTTATCATAATGTTTATCATGTTAATATCATAAAGAATGCTAATAGGCCTACTATGATTAAAACAATTAATAACTTTTCCTGAATTGAGAACCGGAGACTATCTGACAGTAGCCAGATGGTATCTCTCTTGCTGAAACAAGACTCTATATTTTAATGATGAATAGGCAGCTTGATGTTGATGATTTGGACGTCACAGCGTTGCTGTAAAAGATTCTAGTTTCTTGCTCAGATATGGAGTACACGTTGTGCGTCTCACTTGGTAGATGAGGTGGATGTGGGGCATCACTAATCGGTGAACCTCCACACTCATATTTTTGGATAATGTTCCAGGAATTCCTCCCTATATACAGTTCAGACACTCTCCCAGTATTCAGGGAGCTATTACTGAAGATTGTATAATAGTTTGTGTGCAAATATCTTGCTGAAAAAGTCTCTCCAGCCCTACACACGTTTGCACTCTTGGATGTAAACACGAGGCCGCCAGGTACCAGACGATTCTGCCCCCACCGGCGACTGCTAGTGGCGTCCTCCTCCTCAGTGGAGGTGCCGGCAATGATTATAAAATGATTATTTTCTTTATTTACACTGACTATTGTGATAAAGTTATATCACACGATAAACATCTCGTAGATTTAAAGATTATTGGCAGGACTTGATAGTATCTTTTGTTCTTTATTAAGGATTTTGAAATTGCATCACTGGATGCTATAACTTTGGTTCCAGCAATATATTTTGATTACCTGGGAGCTTCTAGATTCTGGAGATCTCATGTACAATATAATATAGACATTGATCTCAATAGTGTACTTGACCAAATGGTCATGTAGACTACTAATGATCCTTGTAATGATACAGATGATCCTTTAAATCATCAGTAGATATGATTCTAAGATAAAATATGGAAATATTTCATTCCTTACAAGATAATATGGATAAGGTGAGTGGAATATTCCACGAGAGATACAAAGTGACACTAGTTACAAAACAAAACATTCGGTTCAATCTACATGAAGTGATCAATGTATAACTTGATAATTATCACACAGATACTCCAAGCCAATTCAAAATTACAAAATTAACTACAAACTTACAGTGAAAATATAAAAAAACGTTTAAAGCACTTATAGATTACCAGTCAGACACCTTTGTAAGAAACAAATATTGCACAAAACTGATGACCAAAAGTTATATTATATATTCCCATTAAAACAAATATAACAGTACAAAATGTCAACGCTCGAAATAAGTATCACAGACACAACTCAAACTGAAACTAAAGCAAATAATAAAAAAGTTGACGTAAACTATACATGAAAACAAAAGACCAACTGTGAATTACACAGTGTTCAATGGAGCAGCTGAACCGTTAATACTCTGCACCCAGTGATCGTCGGAGGCAGACGTGTCCCCTCTACTTGACATCGCTGCCTGCCCACATGACATCCATCGCCACTGCGATCCGTTCAGGGAATGACACATGGGCTCGGCCACCCGGTACCATGCTGAAGAAAGTGAAGGCTACATTCCTGGATGACCATGCATTCACCAAGCTAAACTCTTAGCTTGAGGCTTGTAGTAGTTCACTCTTTCTATCCTGCTCGGGGATTGAACCTGGGTCCCTCGGCGGTGAGTCTATGACGTAGACTACTGTGCTTCTGGTAGCTTTTACGAAATATTCCATGCTATCAGTAAATGAAGCTTCCATATATGGTATCAGATTTAAAACAAATATTCCAATATTCAAGCACATACTTTATATGACGTGATAACAGACATGTAATGCATGCTGAGCACCTATGCTGAAGCAACAGTTCAGCATAAGTGTTTTATGCTGAATGATTGGTTGTCGTGGGGTCGAAGCAGCCATAAACTCAGACGCGAGTGTTCAGTCAGTTTGCGGTTTATTCTTATGTTCTTACATTTATTGCAGCTAAATAAAAACAACGTGGGTCTAGAAATTGGCGCAAGAAAATTTAACACTTAAATTTAGACGTGGTAAAATGCTAGCGATAGACACCACAAACTGATGGAACACTTTCGGCTAAGTGTATGGCAAGTTCGACCCCATGACAACCATTGACCCATGATGCTACTAGTTAGTGCTCAGACAGGCGAAGTGTTGTTGAAGACACTGGAAGTGCTCAAGTCATCTGTGTTCTCATAGTTCCAGTTGGATTTTTTTTATTATATTTACATGCTAAGAAATACAATAAATACAATAAAACAAGGTCATGAGAACGAGACATATAACGCCATATAATTATTGTACGCCTGATGGGCGTACAATAAGTACAACACATAGCACAACAAACCACAGGCCCCATCACACCAATCACACAGACTACTCAAACTGATCATACTTTTCCGGCCACTCCACTGCCAGAAATCGAACACAATACGCCTCCCAAAGCAACATGATGTTATCCGGAACAGGTTTACTATCAACCGTACGAGGATCAGACATCAACTCCGGCACACCCACAACAAAACACCGAGCCCGCGGAACCCAAATGGAAGAAGGGCTCCATGGAACAGGATGCACGCGGTCAACAATGTCAAACAGCAAGGGGATATTATCATCATGCACCACGCCGGAGGCCAAGACGAGAGGGAGGGGGCTTCTTCCCACGGGGCCGGGCAATGGGCAGTGCACTGGGAGCCTCCCCGGCTGCCTCACAGCGCCCCGCATCAACCACCGGATTTGCACCTGCAGGGACCTCCCATGCCGGGCATCCTTCTTCAGCACTAGCACGAGGCCATGGCTCGCACCAGCACCGTCACCACCCACGTCCGTAGGAGTGACCACCTCCCACTGCAGAGAATCTTCTGCAGAAGAAAGAACAGGAGATAAATCATATGCACAAACATTGTCATCAGCAGGCACATGGACGTCAGCAACCACAATCGACGTAGTGCACGAAGCACCCGGAACCACCACATCATCGCCCGAAGACCCACCTGTGTCGAAAACCCCCACATCAGCCCAGGCAATAGAAGAACGCCGGGAATGCTTGGCTCCAACTGCACATCCTCAAAGCCGGAGGCGGGCCCAAAACCACGGGCTTCACAAGCCGTGTGAACCGATGCCCGTCGCAGAACGGCAGCAGCCTCAACCACAGGGGGAACAGGGCTGCACACATCAGGACGCTTTGCAGCCCCCCCAGCACCCAGTACAGCCATGACACCTGGCGAGGACGCAGGGCCAGTCGCAACAGCAGGAGACGAGAAAGATGAAGTCCTCAACGACTCGCAGAGACCATCCGGAAGACCCACGGGAGTAGCTGGGACAGCGACAGGAGCAGGAAGATCAGCTGACGGCACTGTAACACCCGGAGGAGGGGCCGCATCATCCGGAGGACCTGCAGCCCCCCAGCACCCAGTAGAGCCGTGACACCTGGCGAGGACGCAGGGCCAGGATGATCAGCCGACTTCACTGTAACACCTGGAGGAGGGGCCACATCATCCGGAGGACCTGCAGCCCACCCAGCACCCAGTACAGCCATGGCACCTGGCAAGATCGCAGGGCCAGTCGCAAAGAGCAGGAGACGAGAAAGATGAAAACCTCAACGACTCACAGAGACCATCCGGAAGACCCACGGGAGTAGCTGGGACAGCGACAGGAGCAGGAAGATCAGCCAACGGCACTGTAACACCTGGAGGAGGGGCCGCATCATCCGGAAGACCGCCAGGCGATGCAGGGGGAGCCGCATCAGCCAACGGGACGTCCACATACTCGCCCACGGAATCCACCCCAACAGGGAGCGGCGGGAAATCCTCCTCCCGGAACAGGTTCACAGGAGCAACTGCAGCCCCGGAGCACCTGGCAGCCTGATGCCCCAACAGGTCACACCAAAAACAGGTACGGCGTTGCCGGACAGAGTATACCCGGACGTAGTACCCCAGAAGTTGGACTGATGAAGG
The DNA here is from genome assembly GCA_020271785.1 of Procambarus virginalis. Classification (NCBI taxonomy): domain Eukaryota; kingdom Metazoa; phylum Arthropoda; class Malacostraca; order Decapoda; family Cambaridae; genus Procambarus; species Procambarus virginalis. Next base: position 29,361,888 of record WNGS01042707.1, read on the forward strand.
AATGCCTGTCCTCAGGCGCATCCCATGGGTACGAATGTTCGTACACATACCCTTATACCTCCCCGAGGACAGCGTGTTCACCCGCACACTGACGACAACACCCAACTGCTGGAAGGTAACGCTGGAGTAGGCCCTCGGGAAACTCCAAGGGTGCCCCATGCACAATTGCGTATGTCAGGGTACCTCTACGGTCTGTAATGGTCACAGAGCCAGCACCATCCGGCAGCGACAAGGAACGCCCTTCATAACGACGGAGGAACTCATGGTAAACCTACTCCCCCAACTAATTTGACAATAACCCAGTGAGAAGTGACCAGCTTAACACTGTAAATGTCATCCACCGGGACATGGAGCATGTGGCGCATGACAAGCTCAACTGCAGGGTAACCAGCTTGGCCTGCAAACTCCAGGCCCACGGAGTTCACTCTCACAACAGGGGGAAGAAGACCTCCCATCGCAAGTGTGTCACGTCAACACATACAACGATAATAGAAGATTAGACAGAACCGAGGCACTACATTCATTCACTACACTACGAAGCACTCTGCATTCTACTTTCATTCAACTATCAGCCCGTTTACACTTAGATGCATCTTACCATCTGCCTCTAACGATACTGGAGAATATGCTAGAAAAAATGTACCCTCTAGCGACTTGTGTTAGAATTACTAATTTTTCTAAAATATACTTCGAAGAGTTGACTAGGAATGAGAACTATTACAGAGATATTTCTCTGTATTAGTTAATGCAGAGAGGGGTGATAGAGAGAAAGTGTGACTGACTTATATAAGTTGATACACAATTCACACATTTCGTGTTCGAGGTTATCAGAGAAATCGTTATATGGACTATCATTACTATTACTTTTTGTTTCTTTTACAGCTTTCTCAACCATTAGAGCCGACCATTCACGGTGAAGTGAGAATAATTGTAAGCCGAATCATTATACAAAAAAGCGTTTTATACCATATCATTAATAAATGCTCTCCTCTCCCTCGCTGTTCTTGACAGTACCTGGAGTTGAGATTCAAGTCGAGATGTTTGCGGAAGATGGCCACCTGTTGCCAACTGCTGATGATAGCCATGAGCATGAGCATGGGTGTATATGTTCCTTCACTCGCCCTCTCTGCTGTCACAAACCTCACCACCGTCACCTCCATCCTCATCATGGGCAGCATCTCCACCTTCTACGTTACCATTGTGAGTACAGCTCCTGGTACGAAAGTAAAGCTATGAGCGGGCCGGCTGTTATGAGACCGACTGTTGTATGTCATTATTCTAGTCACCCAAAGACTTGGCCCGATGTTCCCCGCCTCAGGTCTATGTTGAGGAACAAATTTAAGAAATTTCCTGTATCATAAGGTTTAAGGATAGCTAAAACGCTAGGTGATTATTACAACAGGCATACCCAAGGAACAGGTGCAGAAAACGATTAATAACAATAATATATTAAATAAGATGGCTGCAAATTTAACCGTTCCAACGTATAAGAACTTTCCAGCAATAGGCACCACTAGTCTTAGTATAGGACAAACTTGACTTGGGACACACGAAATTACTCACTGAGACAACCCTCATCCCCTTAATTAATAATAATCATATATATTGATATGGTATCTAAAAAATTATTATCTCACTGGAAATAATTCACACAACATTTCACACTATATATAAGTATACATGAGTGTAAACATCTATGTTAACCACTGACCACAACAGGAATTAGCAGCCAGCACCAGCTTGTCTTCTTTCTAAAATCCAGCACCTATAGCAAGTGTAAAAGGGAGAGGGGGACTTGAACCTTCCTTCCCTCCTGCTTCCAGGCACATCGTTGACACATCAACATCTAATGACTTCTCTTATACTTCTGCCAAGGTCCTAAACTATCACAGACAAGTGTAGAGTAAACAGTTAATCTCTTACAATATTCCGATAAACGGTCTCTTCTCAACACTGTACTTATAGTATATAGAAAGGCAGCTTAAACAAAAGGTTATTGTTTATGCAGCCTGAGTATATATTACGTTTAGAACTGCAATATGTGTATTAATTGACAGATTAAAAAGAAACATGAATAATTATTATTCCTGAGACATATTCATCGAGTCTACAGGTTGCAAAACGCTCATAATAATGATGCAAAATGCCTGAATGGAACATGTAAAAAATATATAATACAGTCCGTTTTGTTTTGGTAGTACTTATTGTAACGATGAGGACCATCGTATATATATATTGCCGAAAAAGGTAATTAGAAAGTGGAAATCGGTTCTACTGACTTTGGTCAAACCTTCCCTAACCATCCTAGGCATAATACACGCTATCTGAGGCCTAATATAGTATACATATATGTGCCATACTAGGTCTAGGAATATTTATGTTTGGTTATTAGCATTTTTTTCGGACTCTATAAAGTGAACAGTACCATATTCTGCTATCGAATTGTCCATTAAATCTATGTAGGACGATGTAGGACAGGAGGATGAATGAAAAAAATAAGAGATGTAAATTAAATTACATCCTTCTATTTCATGAACAAAAAATGCATGCCTGTAGTGTCATTTGCATATTTTTTAACTTCACTAATGATTTGACTCATACAAATGAACTTAAATAAGTCAACCTTGATTAGCTTCTCTTTTAAAGCATTGCACTGAAAATCATTTTGAGGCAATGGAGTGACTTGAACTCGCGTTTTGGTGATTCCCAGACGCCTGCCTTGACCGCTCGACCAGTGGTACAAAAGTTGACCAACCCAGAACTCTACTGAGCTCTCTAGGAGGTTCTGGAGGTCCCAAACCGGGGACCGAACCAAGGTTTTACAGTCGACCCGACAGCCGACACAAGGCATGTAACTGGGAATCACCAGAAGGCGAGTTCAAGTCACTCCATTGCCTAATAAGGATTTTAATTGATATATTTAACGCCTTTGTGATATCATTACGATCTAGGTGGGAGGTAAGTGTGTGAACGCATTACCGTAGGCCAGAGTGTGGTTAGGTTGGCTAGAAAACCCTGGCTGGGCTTCGGTTTGGGGCCCCAAGAACTTCCTAAAGAACTCAGTAGAGTTCCGGGTTGGTCGACGTTTGTACTACCAAGATCGAGCGGTTAAGTCTGGTGTCTGTGACTCATCAGAACGCGAGTTCAAGTTACTTCATTGACTCAAAAGGATTTTCATTGATATATTACGCCACTGTGATTTCACTGCAATCATTGCATAATAATTCTACCAGTGTTAACGAATTACTGTCCAACCAAACCTGTTTAACAGCAACTAATTCTTAATCTTAATTAAGAATGATCGACATAAAGCAACAATAATTATAAGACATCCAATGGTATGCAAGTTAGTCATGGTTTGTTTCAGGCATATAATAGAATATTAGCTTAAATTTAGTTATGAAGAGGCTTCTAGGTCGTCCATAACAGCAGTATAGGCAATGAATAAGTATTAATTAAAATATTGCCTATAATGCAGATTTCAACAGGTCTCCTTAACAAAGTACTGTAGGATCCCAAATGCGATCACGATGCTTGATTCTTTTTTGGGTCTGTGGAATTAATTCGTCGTCACTTCGAGAGCTCTGAGGTCGCAGTTATCCAGGTAAAATCGGTTGTGAGTCGACGCTGCTTACAACTATGATGTAGGTCACTCCGTAAATTAATTCTCTCAAGTAGGAAACTGCAGAGAAGAGAGGGTTGTTTTGTACGAAGAGAGGGTCGTTGTGTACGTGGAACGGTCGTTGTGAACGTAGTGAGGGTCGTTGTGTACGTGGAGTGGGTCGTTGTGTACGTAAAGAGGGTTCTTGTGTACATTGAGAGGATCGTTGTGTAAGAAGAGTGAGTCATTAAGTACTTATAGAGAGGGCGTAGTGTACATAGAGAGGGTTGTTGAGTACATAGTGAGAAGGTCGTTGTGTATATAGAGAAGGTCATTGTGTACGTGAAGAGGGTTGATGTGTACGTAAAGTGGGTCGTTGTGTACGTAGAGTGGGTCTTTGTGTACGTAGAGAGGGTCGTTGTGTTCGTACAGAGATTCATTGTGTACGTATAGAGGGTCGTTGTGTACGTAGAGAGGGTCTTTGTGTACGTAGAGAGAGTAGTTGTGTACGTGGAACAGTCGTTGTGTACGTTGACAGGGTCGTTGTGTAAGAAGAGTGAGTCGTTAAGTACTTATAGAGAGGCGTAGTGTACATAGAGAGGGTTGTTGAGTACAGAGAGAAGGTCATTGTGTACGAGAAGAGGGTCGTTGTGTACGTTGAGAGGGTCGTTGTGTACGTAAAGCGGGTCGTTGTGTACGTAGAGTGAGTCGCTGTGTACGTTGAGAGGGTAGTTGTGTACGTAGAGTGGGTCGTTAATTGTGTAAGTAAAGAGGGTCGTTGTGTGCGTAAAGAGGATCGTTGTGTACGTAGAGAGGTTCGTTGTGTACGTATAGAGGGTCGTTGCATACGTATAGAGGGTCGTTGTGTACGTAGAGAGGGTCGTTTTGTACATGGTGAGGGTCGTTTCTGTACGTCGAGTGGGTCGTTGTTGTAACGGGGCCCAGCCTTAACCTCGTTTACTGGTTAAATGCTGGTCGTTATTAATTTATATATACTGAAACCTGAGTTCTACTGTGTAACCTAATAGTTCACCTCCTCAAAATCTAAACGTTTGACCATTTAGAGTTCACGCTATAGGATACTGTACCCTTCTATGCTACACTACAAAGCCTCTGAAATCGCCGCCCCACCTACTACCCTGTTATAAAAGATGGTGCGCTTGCTATGGGGGAACTGGTACTATTAAGGGGTAAGGGTAAGTAGAATACAGAGGTATCAAATATGGGAGAACTAAAAGGCCCGGCCCCCAAAATAAAATATCCACAGTAATAAATACTTGCTACTAAACCCTGTTAGGCTAGAGGTAGATCATTGTACTCCCACACAGGAAAAAGGGATACTCTGTTCAAACTTACTTATTTATTAACCCCTTAACAACCCCCATACACAATCACACCAATAACAATATAATACTAACTTTACCCACACAATCTTACGTTAAAAGCCTTGGTCCACATAGACAGGATACAAGGTTTTACACTGAAAACAAGCTAGGGGTAAAGCTCTACTATAAAACCTTGAAGTTAGAATCAGCTTAGGGTAGGGGAACCACATGGTTCCACTGAGACCCCCCTGGAATAAACTAGTACAATAACACTTAAAAACACTTACTACACCCCAGGTATACTACTCTACACATAGAACAAGTGTATGCCAGAATATAACCATAAAAAATACAAAGATGACTTAACCAGACAAAGACACGAAATAAGAACTAAGAGGAAGGAGAGGCACTTCCTTTCACCACAGCCAGCCAGCAGAGAAGGACGAGGGAGTCT
>WNGS01042707.1:29380180-29394941 GCA_020271785.1 Procambarus virginalis
TGTTTATGGTCTGAGAAGGGTGGCGCTCCTTGGAGAGTGAATACACAATACATGCAACATCTCACAGCTCCGTGTAAAGAGAAGGATTAGACTCGCTATAGAGAACTTTTTTTCTCGTCTGGAGGTCATCTCAATGGGAGCCCCCCAAAAAAACGGCTAGGCTGTCTTTTGTCCTGAGGTGGGTGGCGCTCCTTGGGGAGTGACTCTCACTCACACTAACCCACTCACACACACACACAACACACACACACACACACACACACACACACACACACACACACACTAACAACACACCACACACACACACACACACACACCACACACACACACCAACACACCACACACACACACACACACACACACCACACCACACACACACACACACACACACACTCATTCACACTCACTCACACTCACTCATATATGTGGCTGCCCATAGGTAATTGGACCATTTATAAGGAAAATATGGAGGAGTGTACTTCTGCCACAGATGAGCAACTAAATATTTTTCATCAACCGGCGAGAATATTTGTAGCTGGATTTAGCAATTCTGGCAAAACTAGTCTGGTGGTAAATTTATGTGTTAAATACCACAGGAAATTCTCAAAAATTATAGTGTCAACTGCAAATAATACTGAACATCCTCTTTCAAACAACCCCATTTTGCGAAACAAGGTTACACTCTCCCAAGGTCTGATAAACCCTTTAGAGTATAAGAATCCTTTTTCAAATGAGTCAGTTTTGTATATAAATGATGACTTATACCTGGAAGCCATACAGAGTCCAATTATAGCCAATATCTTCACCCAAGGGAGACACGATAATATTTCTGTAATTCTAATTAGTCAAAATTTGTTCCCCCCAGGGGAAATATGCTAGGACAATAACTCTGAATTGTACCCATTATATATTAATGAAGCAGAGAGACATAACCCAACTTGAAATTTTAAGTGGTCAGTTATATGGGCAGAAAACTATTAATAATTTCGTTGAAATATACCGACGGGCAATATCCCAGAGAGAGTATGGCTATTTATTGGTCGATCTGACAGTTCCTGAGACATTACCAACTACGAACGAGCATTGTCAATGAAGACCAGTGTGAAATTGTTTATCAAATGTGAACAAAACAAAAATGCCTTTAACGACGCAGAAACGGTCAATTCTTACCTCCATCTATAATGACATTTCTAGCTTGGGTGGTTTCACAGGATCAATTCAAAAATTGTATAAGGCCGCCAGACTTAAAGACACCAGCATCAGTATTGCAGATGTGAGGGAATTTCTCCGTGGGGAGCGATCTTATACCTTACATAGAACAAACTTTGTTAGGTTTCCTCGTCGGAAAATATTAGCTCCTAAGCACCGCACCATAATTGCCTGTGATTTGGGAGACTTTTGTAGTTTACAAAAATACAATAGTGGTGTTAAATATATTTTGATTTGTGTCGATGTTTATTCTCGACTAATGCAGACTCAAACTTTAAAAACAAAAAATTCAACGAATGTGGTAGCTGCTCTAAAGAAGATTTTAGAGGAAACCTCTCAGTTTCACGGGGTAAGACGAATATTCACCGACCGAGGTAGAGAATTTTACAACAGGACAGTTCAAAATTATTTGAATAAGAAAAATATTAAATTATGTAGTGTATTTTCGGAAATGAAATCTAGTATAGTGGAGCGAGCCATCAAAACTTTAAAACATAAACTGTATTATTATATGACCCAAGCTAATTCATTACAATACATTCACATCCTCCCGAAAGTCGTGGACGTTTACAACCGCACATTCCACAGAATACTAAGAAATACTCCACATGTCATTCATAAGTTGCAAAACATTAAAGATATACGAAGACAGTTTAAGGTCATGTATTTAAAAAATGACTCCCCCATAACTCCCATCAGTCCACAACTGCAGGTTGGACAGTATGTACGACTAGCAAAGCGAAGGAATATATTTCACAAGGGCTTTTGGCTCCAAAATACAGAAGAAATATTTCAAGTGTCTCATATCGATAGAACACAACCAATCCCAACCTACAAAATCAAAGATTTAACCAACGAGGGGATCAGTGGTATGTTTTATGAGCAAGAATTGATTCCAACATCCCTTCCAGACTATTTTCCCATAACGATATTACAGTCTAGGAAGACATCGAAAGGACACAGAGAATATTTCAAGTGGAGAGGGTACCCAGAATCTTGCAATTGCTGGATTAAAGCTCAAGACATAGTCAAATTTAAAAAAATGACAGTTCATCAGGACTCTCTCGTAGAGAAACACCGTCAACTGTTATTTTTATTAAACAATTTATCACCCAAGAAGCGGAATAAATTAATCAAGGCTTTAAAACGACAGGAAATTGAATCAATTTGTGAAATTTTTGCCAATTTTCTGAAACGAAACATCCCAGTTCAACCGCAGATAATTAATGGACTACAGAGGTATCAGAATGACATTCGTTCTGTAGCACGTAAGAGAACTCCTCTCTACAAAAAGAAAAACATCCTAACATCTAGGAGAGGTGGGGCCATATTGGCAGCTCTGTTACCTTTGGCTGTATCGTTAATTTCCTCTCTAATAAAGTAATTATGTAAGAAGAGAAAAAAATGGTAAAAGAATATTGCCTAGTACCACGACTCGTCGCTGAAAAATATTTATTTAATAAAAACGAGAGCACTCCATCGCCTCTTAATGAGGTGGCTCCACCCTCTTCCACCACTGGTAGTGGTGGAAATAAGTCCTTCTCTTTAAAAAACGAAAGCAAATGGGACAATTCGACTAATATTGTTGGTGGTAGCTGTAAGCACCTTGGCTGTGACTCTGGCAGAAGTGATGATGGAGTGGGGGGAGAGGCCACTCCCCCCACACCCCCAGCAACAACAACAACTTGTGGACGGTGTTGCCACGGTAGCTCCTTTGAACGTTATAACCCTACCAGACGTGGGGGACTGCTCAGACAACCTTTAAAAGACATTGCCCGCCCCCTGTCTCGCCAGCCGCCGCGTGAGCCACCGAGCTGGTGCCCGCCACGGGGTTCTTTCAACAAAAAACTCGGGGCAGGTGCGACCATCACCCTTTAAAAAAAAATAAAAAAAAAAGATACATTCCATTCTACCGCCCGAGATGCGGCTAGCTGTTGCTGGGCCCACTCACCACAAAGCCACCACCACCACTACCACCCCCCAAAACCCAAGTCTGGACAACTTAATAAATGTGAATTTTAAAATAGGGGAAATTCCACACGTCAAAACATTATTGAACATGTTTGAACAAAACAGCCAACAGGTGGTATGGGAGAGTCACGGGAATTTATTAAAGCCTGTGCAAAATTTAAATATTTTAGATATAATTAAAACTTTAGCCTTTACTAAAGGGCAATTTAGGGCGGCTGACAAGACAGATGTAAGGATTTTACTGAAGGTGGCCGGCATAGACCCGTCCTTTATACGTAATTCTCGCGCCAGAACGCAGTTAAAAGGGGGGAGGGGTATCCATAGGAGACCCCATTGGGATCCGTATTGAAAAGCCTATATTAGCCACATCCTAAGCGTCATTATATTCAGTTGTGTATCCACCATGGAGCGAGCTACTACCCCCCCCCTCCAACGGTAGAAGAGGAAGAAAAATCTCCCCTATTGAAGCGTTTGGTTGCTACTCAACGTTACTACAAGTTTGTCGAACACAAAAGTAGATTGATATATGCCTTATGGGAGTGTTATGACTGTCTTGTGTTGAGTGCTCCCCCAGAACGGTTTTTTAAGCCATTTGGAGAAACGGTGAAAAGGTATGAAGAGTATTCATCTCAGGAGATCCAGACAGAGATTTGGCATACGGAAAAATTAACCTTCCAACATCGGGATATGATTACAGCCTTTGAGTCTGGGCGGAGTATCTATGGCCTCATAAGGTGATCTCTACCCCTCATCCCTACATCCCTCTCCCCCCCGGTGGGTCGCAGGTGTATTTAAAGGTCGCCCACCGCTGCCCCTGGAACACTATACTACAGTTGTCGACACGCTCCTCACAGCCATTCTCTCCATGTCACTGGCTAGTATCAAGACCATTGGTGACGATATCACTGACTCCCACACCTTTGGGGTAGGTGATGTCATCGTCTACGAGTTACCGTCTACCGTTGTGCATCCCTATGGCCTCGCTTCCATCATATGGAAGACTTATCCCTATGCACATGTGGAACGTGAAGGACTGGGTAGAGTCAATAGGGCAATAATTCGTTGTCGGGCTACCCCAGGGGACATTGATGTGAAGATTGCCCCACTCCCCTCTGACGAACAAGATCTCATAGAGGAACCCGTCCTCTACTTCAGGCCGACTTTCGTGGGCTTGAGTTCTGCTTTCGGGGTAGTGGCCCCCTTTGAGTCAAACCCAATAGCCCAGGAACAAGTGCAGACTTCCGCCGACAATCACTACGTCACTAACGTCACCCTGGATACCACCCAAAACCGGAGGTACTGGATGAAGATGGCCCTAACAAAGGTGGGCAATCTAATGGTGAGAACCCCTACCATGACTCGACTGGTGGTACCCCACGGCTTAGAGGCTTCCCGTGATGGTATGGTCAACTGGCACAAGGACATTGGACCCATGCTGCTCTCTCTTCATCAGGAATTGGCCAAACTCAACAAAGAGTTGGTCATCCTCAAATGACCCGCAGGTGTTACCCCTCCAGTGGTGCCCCTCCCGTTCGACGACCCAAGTGCTGATAATCTTACTATAACGCTCGACACCGTGGTGGGAGAGGGCGGTACCACCCCAAGAACCTCTTCTCATTCTACTCCTTCAGCACCACCACCTACTCCCAGGAAGAAGAAACACTCTCAGGAATACGGCTCCAGCTCCACCGCCACCCCTCCACCACCCCCTACAGCATCAACCTCTGTCAAACGGAGGATTGAGCAACTCCTCGACTTTGAAACAGAGGCAAATCGCCGTATCGACTCCATCCTCGATGCCGAGTCACAGGAAATATTCCTGTTATCCTCCCCCCCGAAAAAACAACGAAAGCTGTAACCGCCACTCCAGTAAAGAAGTTGAGGTAGTGGCAGCGACAGTAGCCCCGGTGGAAGCAGCAGTGAAGGTAGCAGCAGCCAGCAGCAGCAGTAGTAGCGAGGGACCGTGGTTAATCACTATTCTTAAAAACATGTGGGGGAATCTTCACCTGTTGTAGTTCTTTAAGTAGTTTAATAAAATAAAATATAGGTTATGTTGTTTATTTTCCCCCTCTTACAAAACCGCTCCCTTCGCTTTGATGTCCAAAGGGCTTGGAAAGGATGGGGGAGGTAGAGGGATGGGGAGATGAAATTCAGGAAGAGGATGCATGTGTAGAGAGAGAGGAGGATTGAAAGTTCGGTGGCCTGTCCACCATGGGTTGACATGTGTATGTGTCGTTTGTTTGTGTATGTGTTATGTTGGGTTGTCAGTACATTGGCTGGGGGGGCGAGTGTTTGTGACCTTGTTGGTGTCCTAAAGCACTAGAGCCGATGGAGTTGGCTGAGCGAGGTTAATTTTAACAACATCAGGGTAGTCACACTTCTGATATCACGACAAATGTTTTTTTGGTTTTATATTTTTTTGTAGTAGTTTTATTTGTTTATATATATATATATATATATATTTCCTTTATTCTTCATTTGGTGTAGATCGGGTCCGGGATGGGCCACTCATCAGGGTCGTCTGGCAGGCCGCTAAGTATTTGAGGTCTTGGGAAGGCCTCGTCGTGGATGTGTCTGATCACTTTTTGTTGGAGAGTGATTTTTCTGGTTCTGTGTGGTGGTTCGCGGATCTCGTAGTCGCTGGTGGTGTTTTCTGCTACGTAGGGATCTTCGGGGTCTGGGATATACATATTCTTCATGCGGTACAGCTGTCTTCTGGCCAGGTAGCTGAGCCTGATGTTCATTGGCTTCATGTTGAGCGTTTCATGGATTTGGTCAGTTCTTACCCTATCCATCAGTGTCAGGCCCTCCGCAAAGCGAAGTGCCTTATTTTGTACCCGTTGGATCTTCAGCATGTTGGATTTGTTGGTGAGGTTCAGGGGGGGACGTAAGGGTATTCAAGGCTAGGCCTTATAATCATTCTGTACAGGCGGAGCTTGATGTGGGATGGGGCTTGCTTGAAGCGGAAGAGCCTCGCCAGCGAACCTCGAGCCATTGCTGTCTTCTGGGATACAAACTGGGAGGAGTTGAGTAGCCTGTTGAAGTTGTATCCGAGCACTGTGTTGGAGTTTGAGATGGCTATGGGTTCGCCCCTGATTCTTATCCCTCCCTCATTTTCGATTGAGAAGGCCATACATCCGACAGTGCTTAATTGGTTCTTTTCTGGGTTAGTGGTGATCCTCCATTTCCTTTCCCAGTTAGCAGTCCTGGCTAGTTCTACATTTGCCTTGCGGGTTACAGTTGCATGTTTGGCCGCTTGGCTGCTTGGGTTGGATGTTATTACATGTGTTACGTCGTCCGCAAATTGCTCGATGATGGTGTCCCTATACTCTGCCTGGGGCAGGTCGTTCACAAAGATGTTGAAGAGAACGGGGCTCAAGCATGACCCTTGGGGGACTCCAGCTGTTGGGGTGAAGGCTGCGGCCTCTTTCGCCTTGAAGTTGGGGGTAACTTGCCTATTCTTTAGAAAATTTCTGATCAGCCTGAGGAGGGTCCAGTTTTGCGCTGGTAAGTCTGCTAGTTTGTACACAAGACCATCATGCCAAAGGCTGTCGAAGGCCTTGTGTACGTCCCTCGTCGCAATCAAAGCTAATAATAAACCCCTCCCCTGTATATTGTCCAATCGGTACATAAGGGGACAATGGGAGAAGAACATTACATATATCTTACCAGTCTCGATCAAGGAGATATTTACAACAACACGAGTTCAGCATTTTACAAACACCATCCCATCACTACATTTAAACCCTTCCATTAAACATGAAGTGGCTTTAATCAACATACTCCTACCCAGGCGAATTAATGCCATCATCAAAGATGAGGGGGGACTGTGGCATAGATATCTATGCCACTTTTAAACATGGAACTCTTTCTAAGAGTCCAGAACACTTAATATACGCCTTCCACCCAAAAACCAACATATTATCAAGAAACATCAAATTCATTACAGACGTGGTTAGTCGGCAAATAACCACCGACATGCAGCTTAGCTTTAGGGATGATTTCAAAATATACTTCTCAGATAAAGAACCAATCCTCTCCTATGACCAATCTTTAGAGAGGGTATTACTAGCTTCAACTCTTAACAGTGGAAGTACTGGCTCATTAAATTCTCTCAGCTTTCAATTTAAACACAGAATAGCTAATGTACTTGGTTTTGACAGCAGTCGCAAATACACCATTTATCGAGCAAAAAGAGATGACATTACGTCAGCCTCCAGGACTGTGGCCTTATCGCCCCCAGACATTGACGGAGGTTGTCACTATTTACTCATTTATAGTGACGTCATCGAGCCTGAACGATACGGGGGGCAGATTGTAAATATCTTAGATGCAATCAATTATCATGATTCATATTCTAGAGGGGCTCACCCTCTAGTGTACAAAACATTAAACACTAACACGTTGGAGAAAGTAAGTATTAAAATAACAGATCAGTTTGGGCGAATGGTTAGTTTTGAAGATGGGAGGTCGGTTACGGCTGTCTTACATATCCGCCCTAAGGTATAGCAATATATATATATAAATAAAGAAGTGTTTACCCACGACTTAGGTTATTATATGAAGAGACCTCAGAATGCGTATACCGTTCCAGCCGCGTTCCCAGAGGGAGTTCGGAGAGATATTCGCTCCTCTCCCAAGGAGACACGGGATGAGAGGGGGGGCGATGGATGACATACGCACATTCCAAGCACCTTAACTCAGATCTGGAGGAGGTTTCTTTGGGACCTTGGCTGGTATTGCTCGACGGGCCATACCATTTTTCATGAAAACTGTAACACCTAGCGCTATCGATTTTGGGAAAAATGTCCTTGGTGATTTAAGCAGTGGTAAACGGGGTGTAAAGAGTGCTCTGAGAACTCTCGGTACTGATGCTTTTAAGAGTGTGGGAAAGAAATTGTTAATGGGGGGAAAAATTAAAAGACTCTCTAGACGAAAAACTAAAAATAAAAAATGTAAACGAGGTCTTGGGTATAAAAATGACGTGTTTTCGCTAACGTAAGCAGTCATACTTCAACTTTCGAAGGGGATCATGGGGGAGCCTAGCGGAGCTGGGGTGAAAATACCACTAGAATATTATAGCTCCAGTATTATTGACCAATTTCCTAGAAGTAACAGAATACGTAATGTGGAGAGTTCAATTGCCTCTACGCAGCAAATAGACATTCTTCCTGTCAACCTCCCCATTAATCAACGTTTGCGGGATAATTACTTAGAATTCCGCATCCCTGGAACCCAGGGACCCTTCTTAGATCTAGCTAATATTGTCATAGATTTTAAGGTATCTTTAACAAAAGATGACGATACCACAAAATTGGAAGAGGATGACCATGTGGAATTTGTGAATGGGTTGTCAAATACCATGTTTAAAGGTATTCAGGTTTTTTTAGGAGAGCAGGTAGTTGAAACAAATACTAATTTTAATTATTGGTCGTTTATTAAATTAATTACCTCCATGCCTCCATCAAAAATGTCTTCCTTGGGGAGAATTGGAGGCTTTCGCAGGGACTGGTATGATCACTAATGAGTTTACAAATACTTATTTTACTGGAGCAACTGCCAAGGATAAAAAATTTATGGGTGATTTAAAAAGTAAAGGTTTGTCGATGTGTTTCCCCCTCCTATTGGATATATCATCCCTAGACCAATACATATTAGATAATATAGAGTGCAACTAAGATTGGAACTCTTCCCCAATGCTTGGGTCCTAAATACAAGCGTGGACGATGGCTCTAAGTAACGCTTGCATATGGATTATGCTAAGTTATGGGTAACGCGGGTGTTCCCCTACCCAAGTGCTTACCTAGCCTTAAACAGCTCACTGTTAGCATCCCCTGACCCCATAACTTATACTTTCAATAGAACCATTTCTAAAACATATGTCCTACCAGGGAATCAAACTAGTCTCTTAATTGATCAACCATGGGCACAAGTAATTCCTCACAAGATATTCATGGTAATTGTTCCAATGAATTATTTCGCTGGTCTTCACCAAGGTAATGGAATATATTTTGAAAATGCCAAGCTGAAAAGTATTGCTATGTATTTGAACAATAATGCAATTTACCGAATCGGCGGCGATTTCGATAACCATTATTCCCGCCTTTATTACGAAACTTTGAAGACATTAGGCTTAGAGCGTGATTCACTACTGGTCTTTGACTCTTTTAATAATGGAAGATCAATATTCGCCTTTGACTTAACCTCCATTCAAACGAAGGATTCCCTTCCTGTGGAGAAATCTGGCAACTTGCGTATGGAGCTTGAATTTGGTGGTGGTGTTACATATAACAGACTGGTTTTACTGTTTGGGGAAACGACTGGGGTACTATCCATCGATGGGCAAAAAACTGTTCTATGCGATGTACGAGGATAAAAAAACATAATGAATTGTTATGATATAAATATTAATTTAAAAGATAATCTAGGGGATCGAGTGATCTACCTAGGTTGTTATAATGCTGATGAGATAGAACATTTAAATATCTCCTCAAGAAAACCTATTGTTTTCATAACTAATATTATACCATCACACAACAGAATCACTATGGGACATTGGGTAGGAATTTATGTTGATAAAGTTAAGCATCGGATGTTTTTTTTATAGTTATGCAATATCACCGGCTACTTACGGGCATCATTTTCAAGGATTTATTAAAACTAACCAAATAAGAAAGGTGTTTGGAATGCGCTACAGACTCCAGAGTGATTTTACTCTTGCCTGTGGCCTCTATTGCGTCATATTTGTTCATAGAATAAGCCACCTGGGCTTGCCTTCAACAGTACATTACTTACATAATGTATTTTCCAGCGTTACTTTAAAATTAAACGATAAACGTGCCCTCACTTATGGGAGACGATATTTTCCTATGAAACATCATTGTGTTAGGACATTTTGTAGAGGTATAGGAGTTGGTTCTTGTAGGTGGTGTAGAGAATGTTTTTGTTAGCTAGGCAACCTGCTTAACAAGGAGTGTAGCCTGCAATAAAAAGCCCTCTCCCCCACCCATCCCCCTCAGAAGACTGTCTTCCTCCTACGAAATGGAAGGTGTCTCTCAAAAAACACCTGCGGGGAAGATTGAAGTCCTTGAAGTACCTGGTTAGTATTACCCTCACTTTCTACTAATAGATTTATTTTATGTTTATTTCCCTCAATATAAAACTTTTGTATATCTTCTATTTCACCTCTTATGTTTTCTTCAGTGCAGTTCTTGGGACCCGTCCACATTTGTAGAGTAGTAATTCTACGAGGGAGGTCTGCCCCAAACAAGATGCTGTTACGTAGTCCAATTGACGATGCCTGCTGTAGATGACACAAGGCCGCTCCTGCAGGGGGAGAGGTATGTACTAGTTGTTCTTAGAGAAAAATAGAATATTTTTCTAATAAATATATAATCCTATAAAAACCTTTAATCACTATAAATTATTTCCCCCATCTCTTTCCAGAACACTTCCGATGAGAGAGAGGAGGAAACCCAACTCACCCCACACCCCCAAGAGGGTGGGGGGATGGGGTCAAGACCTTCCCCCACTCATCACTGACGAAGAGACGTCAGAATTCTACTCAGATGAGGATGGGGGGGGGGGGGTGGAGGAGGACGAGGGATAAGGGGGGGGAGTAGAGCTGTAGTAAGTGAAATATGGCAGGAGCACACTGTAAACTACAATTATTAACTAACATAATTACTTATACATTTTTGTGTATTTTTACCTAATAAAGCATTTAATAAATTGTTTGATGTTTTTTTTAACCCTTGGGGGGAGATTTATAATTTAATACTCCTTAAATACTCATATATAAGGGAGGGGCCATTCAGACTTGTTCGAATATATATCCTTAATTACTCCAAATAATGACATAGTGTTTAAGGAGATACCCAGAGTAAGTGAAATATGGTGGGGCTCACCGTAGACTAAAATTTGAGGTGGGTCTATCTGTCACCCTGCCTCTGATTCCATTGTATGATAAGTACCCCCCATTGTTTGTTGAGTGGGGCTATCTGGCTCAGAATATACTACTCTCTGCTTGTATTTTTTTAGTCATAATTTACTAACGTTTACTCAACTGACTTCCTTCCCTGACTTCTACTCTACTTTGGTGGGCAGAATAACTCTCACCTGGCAGATCGACTTCACTAGGCTACCTGGGGGTTTCATAACACTGTCCTAGTGCTCTTATGGTAAACTACACTTTTTTCCAATAAATGAATTTTCTTAATTGTCATCTAAATGTCACTCACTTTATGCCAAAAATGTAAGTCAGGAACCTGACAGCTGAGTGGACAGCACTCTGGATTCGTAGTCCTGAGGTTCCGGGTTTAATCCCCGGTGTAGGCGGAAACAAATGGGCAGAGTTTCTTTCACTCTGATGCACCTGTTCACCTAGCAGTTACTAAGTACCTGGGAGTTAGACTGCTGATACGGGCTGCTTCCTGGGTCTTGAGGGGTGTGTAACAAAAAGGAGGCCCTGGTCGAGGACCAGACAGCAAAGATGCTAAGCCTCGAAATTATCTCAAGATAGATTTAGATTGCTATACACCTGTTTTGACCAGCCATTACTGTAATGATCTGTGTCGGTTGTTACAGGTAGTTTCTCAATCTGAATTTGACAACTGTAATGATATTTAATTAAATAATTGATAAACGTTGCTCCTAAATCTAGATTTATATTTAAATTTTATAATATTGTATAATATATAAATAATTATATAATCAATATATTTATAACGATTATATATATATATATATATATATATATATATATATATAATATTATATATATATATATATATATATATATATATATATATATATGAATTGTTATTATTAGACTTTATCTTAAATAAATAATGTACTGTAAATTTCCTTAAACTAACCCAACTAAATGTACAAGCATTTATGCATTAAGTCTTTTACTTTGAAATTTAATTAGAAATGCCTTCATAAATTTATGCAGTGAATCATTCCTGACTTTTTATATTACCCAAGAACAAAAGAATGAATATGACTGCAGAAAGCCTATTAGGCCATTCGAAACAGAGCTCCTCTTTCATATTCATAGAAATTCCCTCGTATATTTGACTAACCTACGCTTGAAACAATCCAGTAATCCCACGGTTGTTATGTTACGAGATAATGTGTTCCATATATCAACAAACCTATTTCCAAACCAGTATTTACCCAGGTCTTTCCCAAAGTTAAACTTATCCAGTTTATATACATTGTTTTTCATTTTCTTTTGTGTTGACATGTTTCAAACCCTATTTATATCCCATTTACTATACTCAGTTATGAGACTGGTCCCAGACCTACGAGGTATGAGTTATGAGGAAAGGCTACAAAAATCTGCCCCGGTCAGCATTCATCAAGCATTTACGTGTTCAATTACGAAACCTGTACATCTTTCCTTAATCATAGTGGCTTATCCCATATATATATTATACAATTCCCGAGTCTCGAAACGCTGTGATTTCCTTCTCATCCCAAGTTCAGAACTCTTCAACAGCTTAATAAATGCAAGCTAAGCCTCCATGACTGAGGGAAGATGTAGAGGTTTCGTAAGTGAGCACGTAAAGACTTGGAAATCCTGCCCTTGACATCTGTTACAAGAGGTAATTACCCGACAAAACAGATAGAAGACTTACAGGTATGTTAGTGACATGAAGATTAACTCCTATACATGATGTATGAGATTGTGACACTAATATACATGGTGTATGTGATTGTGACACTAGTATACATGGTGGATGTGATTGTGACACTAGTATACATGGTGTATGAGATTGTAACACTAATATACATGGTGTATGTGATTGTGACACTAGTATACATGGTGGATGTGATTTTGACACTAGTATACATGGTGTATGTCATTGTAACACTAGTATACATGGTGTATGTGATTGTGACAGTAGTTTACATGGCGTATGTCATTGTAACACTAGTATACATGGTGTATGTGATTGTGACACTAGTATAAATGGTGTATGTGATTGTGACACTAGTATACATGGTATATGTAACTGTGACACAAGTATACATGGTATATGTGATTGTGACACTAGTATACATAGTGTATGTGATTGTGACAGTAGCATACATGGATTACTCACAGCATCAGCTCTCGCAGGTAATGCCACGGAGACGTACCTCTTCGGGACGCAGGTGACGACGACACTGCTGGGCTGCATCCCTGGCATCATCTTCGTCAGCCAGGTCATCCTCCCCATCTTCTACAACCTCAAGATTGTCTCCCTTGACGAGGTTCGTGGCTCCTACAACACAATAGATTTATTTCATAATAAATAGGAGAACCATGGACAAAATAAATCTTCTTAAAATTCTTCTTTACTTTTAATTAAAATTTCTGATGTTTCGAATACTTCTCGTATTCATCATCAAATCTAAAATACAAAAGTTATATTAAAATAAGCAGCAAAACTAAGTAGTAATACTGGACCGTGATTACGTATTAAAAGATAAGAGATGTGGGGGAATATTCCAAGATTGATAGAAGAGGAGAATTACGCAGAATCAAGAATGTGGTTACTAGAACCATGAATTTAAAAATTAAACTATTACTGTAATTGTTAAAAGGGTGCAAAGCATTTAGGCTCTCTTAGCTGAATGCAAAGTTCCTATGATGGGTTGTAAGTCCACACCTCTGTGACCTTGATACTGGTAATGGTCTGTAGCAGGTAGGGTCCTTAGGCTGACCTAGGACATCAATTGCAGAACCACAAATTACCTGCAGGTATACCGTCTGAACTGTATATAGGGAGGAATTCCTGGAACATTATCCAAAAATATGAGTGTGGAGGTTCACCGATTAGTGATGCCCCACATCCACCTCATCTACCAAGTGAGACGCACAACGTGTACTCCATATCTGAGCAAGAAACTAGAATCTTTTACAGCAACGCTGTGACGTCCAAATCATCAACATCAAGCTGCCTTTTCATCATTAAAATATAGAGTCTTGTTTCAGCAAGAGAGATACCATCTGGCTACTGTCAGATAGTCTCCGGTTCTCAATTCAGGAAAAGTTATTAATTGTTTTAATCATAGTAGGCCTATTAGCATTCTTTATGATATTAACATGATAAACATTATGATAAACATGATAAACATTATGATAAAACATATCATGTTTTATGATTAATACATCCATATGTAAATTGAGAGTCGTTAGGCAGCGAGGCAATGGTTCATCACTAGTAAGTTCTGACCTTCTCGTACAGTAACTGAACCTCTTTTTTTTTTTTTTGCTGAATATTTCTATAAATCTGAATATTTATATCTTGTGTATATAATTCTTTAGTATAACTTATCATACATTTAATTGCCTTATCCATTAATCTTATTTTATCAGGTTAGTATATTTTATTGCATATAATGATTTGTTATGCATATTTTCATAGACATTTGTGTAATTATACCTTTGTGCAACAGCACAGATATTCCTAGGACTAGGCTAGAGTGTACAGTTCAGTTTCTAGATCATGAACCTTACCAGTGTTTGCAGTAATAGAACAGTTTTATCATATCCTAGTACTGTGTAAAATTATATGTTAAATGTGAG
>WNGS01042707.1:29404843-29449031 GCA_020271785.1 Procambarus virginalis
GTCATCATGGACAAAGTAGACTAGTCCAAAAAATGAACCAGTTATTGGAGGACAGAGACACTTACTTACCTGTTAATAGTGACCCTATTGAAAGAGTTATTGCTCATTTCAACAAACTCTTAAAACCGTACTCAAGAACGATAAGAATTGATTCCTAAGTTTTTAAGTCGTTCCCCTTCTCTCCCATATCTATATGGCTTATTAAAACACACAACCGAATAATCCTGCAAGACCTATTATTAGTTCTGTTGGTTCTGTGGCATATAGACTTTCCAAATGGCTGGTCCAAGTCTTGTCGCCAGTAGTAGGTTCCATTTCCAACTCACACATAAAACAACTTGGACTTGGTTAACAAGTTGTCTAGTTTGAAATTAAATTATGATTTTAAACTTGTGAGTTTTGATGTAACGTCCCTGTTCACTAGGGTTCCTGTTGATGATCTGTTGTCATTCTTACGGGATCTACTCCCAAGGTATAATTTAACTTTGCCTACTAACACCATTATTGAACTTATAAAATTGTGCATTAAAGATAATTTTTTCAGCTTTAATGATTCATTTTATAAACAAACATTTGGGATGGCAATGGGTAATCCCCTCTCCCCGGTTTTGAGCAATCTGTACATGGAATGTTTTGAAACATATATCCTTCCCAGGATTTTACCCTCAAATTTGCTTTGGTATAGGTACGTCGACGATATTTTATGCCTGTGGCCGGTTAATCATGACGAAATTGATTTTCTCAATCAAATTAATTCGCTGGTTCCGTCAATTAAATTCACAATTGAGAACGAAGTGAATGGTGTTCTGCCTTTTTTAGACATCATGATTCATAGAATTGGTAGGAGTTTCAAATTCAATGTGTATAGGAAACCTACCAATGTGTGCTCGTATGTACATTTCTATTCAAATCATCATGTTCAGGTCAAGCGGGCAGTTTTTTCTGGTATGTTTCTCAGAGCACTGAGAGTTTGCAGTCCGGAATTTTTCGATGAAGAAATAGCATATATATTTGAAATTGGGAAGAAGTAAAATACCCAAAATCGATCTTGGATTTTGCGTTTGGTCAAGCAAAAAAGACTTTCTACAAACAGACTACTAAGTCTAAACCAGAACTGAAAAATTCGTTAGTATTACCATATTCTGAGAGTCTAGTAAATCTTGCCCCAGCCCTGAAGAACCTTAATATTAATCTAGTGTTCAAAAATGATAATACAGTTAAGTCCATGTTAATTAAGAACTCGCCCTCGTCTGTAGCAGGTTGTGTGTATTCCATCCCTTGTAATGAGTGTGCATGTGTTTACATCGGCCAGACAGGTAAATCTCTTTCCTCGCGTTTAAAACAGCATTCATATGCTATTCGTACAGCCCAGCAATCCAGTGCATTGTATTTACATTCTAGTTTATGTAATCATTCTATCGACTTCACAGGGGCAAAATGTATTGTTAAAAGTAAGGATTTTGTCGAACGAAACGTGATCGAATCTGCTCTGATCAAACATTGTAATAACAGCCTTAATGTGAGCCCCGGTATGTACAAGTTGGATCCCTATTTAAGCCTCAATATAGCACGTCAAAACAATATATCAATCATTTAACACGTATGGCACTTGGAGATATTAATGGAGCTGCCTCGTATGGTAGCTCCTATTAATATCTCCTATTAATATCTCCTTTTAATAGCAGCAACTGCCTTCTGCAGTTACCTTCTTTCTTATAATTCCTTTCCTCCACTTATTTTGGTGGTCAGGTGATCTGCCCAGGCGGATATAAAGGTCTGATCAGCAATGTTTTCTTATCTTCTTTGCTCTGATGAAGGCGAATTAGCCGAAAACGCGTTAAGCATTTTCTATTTTTCACATGTGGTTATTCTGCATACTTGGATCAGTGTTTTTGTGATCATTGTTGCATATATATATATATATATATATATATATATATATATATATATATATATATATATATATATATATATATATATATATATATATATATATATATATATATAATATATGTGAGGTACCACCTCTGGTGCCAATGTGGGGACCCATAGCCTCGGAGAAGAAAATAAAACGTATTCAGAGGAGACCTTGTGGTTTCTCACTGAACACTATATTTTCTTCTCCTACCACCCCCATTCTTTTGTATGTACACATATATATTTGCTTTATTTGAACTGTGTTACAAAAAAGGAGTTACATATAGGTTACAAAGATGGTTATCATAGGTTGTCGAGTTCTTCCAGCTCCTCAGATGGGGGGCAGGAACCCTGGATGCAGTGCGCATTTCCCCTCTGTATCGCCACGCTGAGGCGCTGGAAAAGAAAGCTGGCAGCTCTAGGGTCCCTTGTTGTTTCAATGAGCCTAGAACCCAGTTCCTTCAAAAAACTGGTAGCACTTTTACCCCAGGCGCCGAGTGTCTCAGAAGCAATGGGGACAAAATTGTAGTGGTGATCAAGTTCTCTATACTTACGGGATTTGGCTGCTTCCCTGTGGGTGGCAGCGCCACCTGGTTGTGCAACACTGAGGTCAATGTAGGTGTTAGCCAGGGTTGATACGCACGTGTAGTCCCATACCAACTGCTTGCCATTCTTCCAGGGGTTCACTGTGATACCATCCGGGCGACCAATAATATATATATATATATATATATATATATATATATATATATATATATATATATATATATATATATATATATATATATATATATATATATATTGCTATACCTTAGGGGCGGATATGTAAGACAGCCGTAACCGACCTCCCATCTTCAAAACTAACCATTCGCCCAAACTGATCTGTTATTTTAATACTTACTTTCTCCAACGTGTTAGTGTTTAATGTTTTGTACACTAGAGGGTGAGCCCCTCTAGAATATGAGTCATGATAATTGATTGCATCTGAGATATTTACAATCTGCCCCCCGTATCGTTCAGGCTCGATGACGTCACTATAAATGAGTAAATAGTCACAATCTCCGTCAATGTGGGGGGGTGATAAGGCCACAGTCCTGGAGGGTGACGTAATGTCATCTGTTTTTGCTCGATAAATGGTGTATTTGCGACTGCTGTCAAAACCAAGTACATTAGCTATTCAGTGTTTAAATTGAAAGTTGAGTGAATGTAATGAGCCAGTACTTCCACTGTTAAGAGTTGAAGCTAGTAATACCCTTTCTTAAGATTGGTCATAGGAGAGGATTGGTTCTTTATCTGAGAAGTATATTTTGAAATCATCCCTAAAGCTAAGCTGCATGTCAGTGGTTATTTGCCGACTAACCACGTCTGTAATGAATTTGATGTTTCTTGATAATATGTTGGTTTTTGGGTGGAAGGTGTATATTAAGTGTTCTGGACTCTTAGAAAGAGTTCCACATTTAAAAGTGGCATAGATATCTATGCCAGAGTCCTCCTCATCTTTGATGATGGCATTAATTCGCCTGGGAAGGAGTATGTTGACTAAAGTCACTTCATGTTTAATGGAAGGGTTTAAATGTAGTGTTGGGATGGTGTTTGTAAATGCTGAACTTGTGTTGTTGTAAATATCTCCTTGATCGAGACTGGTAAGATATATGTAATGTTCTTTCCCCATTGTCCCATTATGTACTGAATGGGTTCTATACAGGGGATGGGTTTTGTAAGAAGGGTGAAAATAAACAACATTACTTATATTTTATTTTATTAAACTACTTAAGGAACTACGACAGGGGAAGATTCCCTCACATTTTTTTTAAGAATAGTGATTAACCACGTCCCCTCGCTACTACTACTGGCGCCGGCTGCTGCTGCTACTGCTGCTGCTGCTGGTGCCGCTGCTGCTGTCCCCCTGCTGGAGCTACTGTCGCTGTTGCTGCTGTTGCCGGTTGCACTACCTCTACTTCTCCCCTGGGGTGGTGGTTAAAGTGTTCTGGACTCTTAGAAAGAGTTCCACATTTAAAAGTGGCATAGATATCTATGCCAGAGTCCCCCTCATCTTTGATGATGGCATTAATTTGCGTGAGTAGGAGTATGTTGATTAACGCTACTACATGTTTAATGGAAGGGTTTAAATGTAGTGATGGGGTGGTGTTTGTAAAATGCTGAACTTGTGTTGTTGTAAATATCTCCTTGATCGAGACTGGTAAGATATATGTAATGTTCTTCTCCCATTGTCCCCTTATGTACCGATTGGACAATATACAAGGAGGGGTTTTGTAAGAGGGGGAAAATAAACAACATAACTTATATTTTATTTTATTAAACTACTTAAAGAACTACAACAGGAGAAGATTCCCCCACATTTTTTTTAAGAAAAGTGATTAACCACACCCCCTCGCTACTACTGCTGCTGCTGCTGCTGGCTGCTGCTACCTCCACTGCTGCTTCCATCGGGGCTACTGTCACTGCCACTACCTCAACTTCTTTACTGGAGTGGCGGTTACAGCTTTCGTTGTTTTTTCGGGGGGGGGGAGGATAACAGGAATATTTCCTGTGACTCGCCATCGAGGATGGAGTCGATACGGCGATTTGCCTCTGTTTCAAAGTCGAGGAGTGGCTCAATCCTCCGTTTGACTGAGGTTGATGCTGTAGGGGGTGGTGGAGGGGTGGCGGTGGAGCTGGAGCCGTATTCCTGAGAGTGTTTCTTCTTCCTGGGGGTGTGTGGTGGTGCTGAAGGAGTAGAACGAGAAGAGGTTCTTGGGGTGCTACCACCCTCTTCCACCACGGTGTCGAGTGTTATAGTAAGATTATCAGCACTTGGGTCGTCGAACGGGAGGGGCACCACTGGAGGTGTGACACCTGCGGGTCGTTTGAGGATGACCAACTCTTTGTTGAGTTTGGTCAATTCCTGATGAAGAGAGAGCAGCATGGGTCCAATGTCCTTGTGCCAGTTGACCATACCATCACGGGAAGCCCCTAAGCCGTGGGGTACCACCAGTCGAGTCATGGTTGGGGTTCTCACCATTAGATTGCCCACCTTTGTTAGGGCCATCTTCACCCAGTACCTCCGGTTTTGGGCGGTATCCAGGGTGACGTTAGTGACGTAGTGAGTGTCGGCGGAAGTCTGCACTTGTTCCTGGGCTATTGGGTTTGACTCGAAGGGGGCTCCTGCCCCGAAAGCAGAACTCAAGCCCACGAAAGTCGGCCTGAAGTAGAGGACGGGCTCCTCTATGAGATCTTGTCCGTCAGAGCGGAGTGGGGCAATCTTCACATCAATGTCCCCTGGAGTAGCCCGACACCGAATTATTGCCCTATTGACTCTACCCAGTCCTTCACGTTCCACACGGGCATAGGGATAAGTCTTCCATATGATGGAAGCGTGGCCATAGGGACGCACAACGGCAGCTGGTAACTCGTAGACGATGACGTCACCTACCCCAAAGGTGTGGGAGTCAGTGATATCGTCACCGATGGTCTTGATACTCGCCAGCGACATGGCAAGAGGGTGGCTGTGAGGAGCGTGTCGACAACTGTAGTATAGTGTTCCAAGAGCAGGCGGTGGGCGGCCTTTAAATACACCTGCGACCCACCTGGGGGTAGTGGGATGTAGGGGTGATGGGTAGAGATCACCTTATGAGCCCATAGATACTCCGCCCAGACTCAAAGGCTGTAATCATGTCCCGATGTTGGAAGGTTAATTTTTCCATCTGCCAAATCTCTGTCTGGATCTCCAGAGGTGAATACTCTTCATACCTTTTCACCGTTTCTCCAAATGACTTAAAAAACCGTTCTGGGGGAGCACTCAACACAAGATGGTCATAACACTCCCATAAGGCATATATCAATCTACTTTTGTGTTTGACAAACTTGTAGTAACGTTGAGTAGCAACCAAATGCTTCAATAGGGGAGATTTTTCTTCCTCCTCTACCGTCGGAGGGGGGTTGAAGCTCGCTCCATGGTGGATACACAACTGAATATAATGACGTTTAAGATGTGGCTCATATAGGCTTTTCAATACGGTTCCCAATGAGGTCTCCTATGAATAGCCCTCCCCCTTTTAACTGTGTTCTGGCACGAGAATTACGTATAAAGGACGGGTCTATGCCAGCCACCTTCAGTAAAATCCTTACATCTGTCTTGTCAGCTGCCCTAAATTGTCCTTTAGAAAAGGCTAAAGTTTTAATTATATCTAACAAATTTAAATTTTGCACAGGCTTTAATAAATTCCTGTGACTATCCCATACCACCTGTTGGCTGTTTTGTTCAAACATGTTCAATAATGTTTTGACATGTGGAATTTCCCCTATTTTAAAATTCACATTTATTAAGTTGTCCAGACTTGGGTTTTGGGGGGTGGTAGTGGTGGTGGCTTTGTGGAGAGTGGGCCCAGCAACAGCTAGCCGCATCTCAGGCGGTAGAATGGAATGTATCCTTTTTTTTATTTGTTTTTTTAAAGGGCGATGGTCGCACCTGTCCCGCGTTTTTTGTTGAAAGAACCCCGCGGCGGGCACCTGTGCGGCGGCCGGCACGGCGGGGGGGCGGGCAATGTCTTTTAAAGGTTGTCTGAGCAGTCCCCCACGTCTGGTAAGGTTATAACGTTCAAAGGAGCTACCGTGGCAACACCGTCCACAAGTTGTTGATGTTGTTGTTGTTGCTGGGGGAGTGGGGGGACTTGCCTCTCCCCCCACTCCACCATCACCCCCGCCAGAGTCACAGCCAAGGTGCTTACAGCAACCACCAACAATATTAGTCGAATTGCCCCATTTGCTTTCGTTTTTTAAAGAGAAGGACTTATTTCCACCACTACCAGTGGTGGAAGAGGGTGGAGCCATTAAGAGGCGATGGAGTACTCTCGTTTTTATTAAATAAATATTTTTCAGTGACGAGTCGTGGTACTAGGCAATATTCTTTCACCATTTTTTTATCTTCTTACGTAATTACTTTTTTAGAGAGGAAATTAACGATACAGCCAAAGGTAACAGAGCTGCCAGTATGGCCCCACCTCTCCTAGATGTTAGGATGTTTTTCTTTTTGTAGAGAGGAGTTCTCTTACATGCTACAGAACGAATGTCATTCTGATACTTCTGTAGTCCATTAATTATCTGAGATTGAACTGGGATGCTTCGTTTCAGAAAATTGGCAAAAATTTCACAAATTGATTCAATTTCCTGTCGTTTTAAAGCCTTGATTAGTTTATTCCGCTTCTTGGGTGATAAATTGTTTAATAAAAATAACAGTTGATGGTGTTTCTCTACGAGAGAGTCCTGATGAACTGTCATTTTTTTTAAATTTGACGATATCTTGAGCTTTAATCCAGCAATTGGAGGATTTTGGGTACCCTCTCCACTTGACGAAATATTCTCCGTGTCCTATCGATGTCTTCCTAGACTGTAATATCGTTATAGGAAAATAGTCTGGAAGGGATGTTGGAATCAATTCTTGCTCATAAAACATACCACTGATCGCCTCGTTGGTTAAATCTTTGATTTTGTTGGTTGGGATTGGTTGTGTTCTATCGATATGTGACACTTCAAATATTTCTTCTGTATTTTGGAGTCAAAAGCCCTTGTGAAATATATTCCTTCGTTTTGCTAGTCGTACATACTGTCCAACCTGCAGTTGTGGACTGATGGGAGTTATGGGGGAGTCATTGTTTAAATACGTGACCTTAAACTGTCTTCGTATATCTTCAATGTTTTGCAACTTATGAATGACATGTGGAGTATTTCTTAGTATTCTGTGGAATGTGTGGTTGCAAACGTCCACGACTTTCGGGAGGATGTGAATGTATTGTAATGAATTAGCTTGGGTCATATAATGATACAGTTTATGTTTTAAAGTTTTGATGGCTCACTCCACTATACTAGATTTCATTTCCGAAAATACACTATATAATTTAATATTTTTCTTATTCAAATAATTTTGAACTGTCCTGTTGTAAAATTCTCTACCTCGGTCGGTGAATATTCGTCTTACCCCGTGAAACTGAGAGGTTTCCTCTAAAATCTTCTTTAGAGCAGCTACCACATCCGTTGAATTTTTTGTTTTTAAAGTTTGAGTCTGCATTAGGCGAGAATAAACATCGACATAAATCAAAATATATTTAACACCACTATTGTATTTTTGTAAACTACAAAAGTCTCCCAAATCACAGGCAATTATGGTGCAGGTGTAACACCGTAAAGGTGTTTGGGTTAGTTATATTTAATATATACGTATAGTTCAGTGTGTCACAGACAAGGAATTTGAGAGGCGGCCAGAGTGTCGGCCTGGATCTCACCTGTAAGTGTTAATGACCACCAAGTTGACCTGACGTCAGATCATGCGAATCTCACCTGGCTCCTATAATTTCCTATATCCTATAATTTAGCCTGGTAGCCTTCAAACATGCCGACGTTTAAGGAGTGGCTTGGTAGAGTGCCGGAGGCGATCTACTTGTGGGCAGAGTTAGCTACTAGGTTTCCCAATATATACTCGGAGAGATATCGATTCGAGAGGACAGCAGAAGCAGAGCAAAAGACAGAACAGCCAGCGGAGCAGAACTAAGGACAGCCTAGCCAGAGGCTGTCAGCCGGCGGCGGGACAGTCTGTGTCAACTACAGACCCCCCCCTCTCTCTATCCAACGAAGACTCAGACACTTGGTGAGTTGAACATTAAGGTGACTTAGTCGTGTTTACAAGTGTTGGGTGACGATCAGAGGTAGTCAGTTGTAGGGTTCTCAGATTCTTGGATGATGACTCACTTTACATATATATATCTTGAACATTGCTTAAATTATGATACTTAGTATGTGAAATATAATTGAAATTAGTCGTTAAATGGTCTTTAACTTTGTTCCCTAGAGTATTGAGTGAGATGAGAAAACCTCAGCGGTTACTGGTTCCATGATTTTAATGAATACATGATAAAGATGGAACATGCTAATAATGACCTAATGATAACATCTTTTCTGAATATTGAGATACAGACAAGTTCCATTCTTTGTCTTGTATGTAATGGTCTAGAATGGATAGCAATTTCAATTTCTCACTTCTTCTAATTTCTAGCATGTCTTCTTCTACTATCTACTCTTCTACTTCTACGATCTACTTTCCTACTTCCTACTTCTACCTATCTACCCTTCTACCTCTTCTACTTATCCTACTCATTTCCTACTCACTCATTATTCCATTTAGCCCCCCTCCCCCCGTTACACGGGGCTTAGGAGCTAATATTTTCCGACGAGGAAACCTAACAAAGTTTCTTCTATGTAAGGTATAAGATCGCTCGCCACAGAGAAATTCCCTCACATCTGCAATACTGATACTGGTGTCTTTAAGTCTGGCGGCCTTATACAATTTTTTAATTGATCCTGTGAAACCACCCAAGCTAGAAATGTCATTATAGATGGAGGTAAGAATTGACCGTTTCTGCGTCGTTAAAGGCATTTTTGTTTTGTTCACATTTGATAAACAATTTCACACTGGTCTTCATTGACAATGCTCGTTTGTAGTTGTAATGTCTCAGGAACTGTCAGATCGACCAATAAATGGCCATACTCGCTCTGAGATATTGCCCGTCGGTATATTTCGACGAAATTATTAATAGTTTTCCGCCCATATAACTGACCACTTAAAATTTCAAGTTGGGTTATGTCTCTCTGCTTCATTAATATATAATGGGCACAATTCAGAGTTATTGTCCAAGCATATTTCCCCTGGGGGAACAAATTTTGACTAAGCAGAATTACAAAAATATTATCATGTCTCCCTCGGGTGAAGATATTGGTTATAATTGGACTCTGTATGGCTTCCAGGTATAAGTCATCAATTATATACAAAACTGACTCATTTGAAAAAGGATTCTTATACTCTAAAGGGTTTATCAGACCATGGGAGAGAGTAACCTTGTTTCGCAAAATGGGGTTGTTTGAAAGAGGATGTTCAGTATTATTTGCAGTTGACACTATTATTTTTTAGAATTTCCTGTGGTATTTAACACATAAATTTACCACCAGACTAGTTTTGCCAGAATTACTAAATCCAGCTACAAATATTCTTGCTGGTTGATGAAAAATTTTTAGTTGCTCGTCTGTGGCAGAAGTACACTCCTCCATATTTTCCTCATAAATGGTCCAATTACCTATGGACAGCCACATATATGAGTGAGTGTGAGTGTGTGTGTGTGTGTGTGTGTGTGTGTGTGTGTGTGTGTGTGTGTGTGTGTGTGTGTGTGTGTGTGTGGTGTGTGTGTGTGTGTGAGTTTGTGTGTGTGTAAGTGAGTGAGTGAGTGTGATGTGTGAGTGAGTGAGTGAGTGAGTGAGTACTCACCTAGTTGCACTCACCTAGTTGTGCTTGCGGGGGTTGAGCTCTGGCTCTTTGGTCCCGCCTCTCAACCGTCAATCAACAGGTGTACAGTTTCCTGAGCCTAATGGGCTCTATCATATCTACACTTGAAACTGTGTATGGAGTCAGCCTCCGCCACATCGCTTCCTAATGCATTCCATTTGTCAACCACTCTGACACTAAAAAAGTTCTTTCTAATATCTCTGTGGCTCATTTGGGCACTCAGTTTCCACCTGTGTCCCCTAGTGCGTGTGCCCCTTGTGTTAAACAGCCTATCTTTATCAACCCTGTCGATTCCCCTGAGAATCTTGAATGTGGTGATCATGTCCCCCCTAACTCTTCTGTCTTCCAACGAAGTGAGGTTTAATTCCTGCAGTCGCTCCTCGTAGCTCATACCTCTCAGCTCGGGTACTAGTCTGGTGGCAAACCTTTGAACCTTTTCCAGTTTAGTCTTATGCTTGACTAGATAGGGACTCCATGCTGGAGCCGCATACTCCAGGATTGGTCTGACATATGTGGTATATAATGTTCTGAAAGATTCCTTACACAAGTTTCTAAAGGCCGTTCTTATGTTAGCCAACCTGGCATGTGCTGCTGATGTTATCCTCTTGATATGAGCTTCAGGGGACAGGTCTGGCGTGATATCAACCCCCAGGTCTTTCTCTCTCTCTGACTCTTGAAGTATTTCATCTCCCAAATGATACCTTGTATCTGGTCTCCTGCTTCCTACCCCTATCTTCATTACATTACACTTGCTTGGGTTAAACTCTAACAGCCATTTGTTCGACCATTCCTGCAGCTTGTCCAGGTCTTCTTGAAGTCTCAAGCTGTCCTCCTCTGTCTTAATCCTTCTCATAATTTTGGCGTCGTCAGCAAACATTGAGAGGAATGAGTCTATACCCTCTGGGAGATCATTTACGTATATCAGAAACAGGATAGGTCCAAGTACAGAGCCCTGTGGGACTCCACTGGTGACTTCACGCCAGTCTGAGGTCTCACCCCTCACTGCAACTCTCTGCTTCCTATTGCTTAGGTACTCCCTTATCCACTGGAGCGCCCTACCTGTTACTCCTGCCTGTTTCTCCAGCTTATGCATCAACCTTTTATGGGGTACTGTGTCAAAGGCTTTCCGACAGTCCAAAAAAATGCAGTCCGCCCACCCTTCTCTTTCTTGCTTAATTCTTGTCACCTGATCGTAGAATTCTATCAAGCCTGTAAGGCAAGATTTACCCTCCCTGAACCCATGTTGATGGGTTGTCACGAAGTCTCTTCTCTCCAGATGTGTTACTAGGTTTTTTCTCACAATCTTCTCCATCACCTTGCATGGTATACAAGTTAAGGACACTGGCCTGTAGTTCAGTGCCTCTTGTCTGTCACCTTTTTTGTATATTGGTACTACATTCGCAGTCTTCCATATTTCTGGTAGGTCCCCCGTTTCCAGTGACTTACTATACACTATGGAGAGTGGTAAGCAAAGTGCTTCTGCACACTCTTTCAATACCCATGGCGAAATTCCATGCATGAGTGGAATCCATGAGTGTGTGTGTGTGTGTGTGTGTGTGTGTGTGTGTGTGTGTGTGTGTGTGTGTGTGTGTGTGTGTGTGTGTGTGTGTGTGTGTGTGTGTGTGTGTGTGTGCATGTGTGAGGGAGAGTGAGTGTGAGCATGTATTCACCCCCCAAGGAGCGCCACCCTCCTCAGGAAAAAGACAGCCCTAGCCGCTTTTCGGGGCTCCCATTGAGATGACCTCCAGACGAGAGAGAAAAAAAGTTTTCTATAGCAAGTCTAATCCTTCTCTTTCACACAGGAGCTGTGAGATGTTGCATGTATTGTGTATTCACTCTCCAAGGAGCGCCACCCTCCTCAGACCATAGACGGCCTACCTGGGTTTTTTGCTGAACTCCCCATAGAGATGACCGCCAGACGAGAAAAAAAAGTTCCCCATAGCAACCGTAACCCTACTCTTTCACACGATGGAGGGAGGGGGCTGAGAGGTGTTGTATGTGGCAACACCGCCCCCCACTTGATCATCAAATATAAGGACACCACACGCCCCTCCTTCGTTGTATTATACAGTTAGTGTTGAAACCTTCCACTCTCCATCTCCGTCTTGACTAAGATGTAAGTAAATTAATATCTATTTCATATTGGGAGTATATATATATATATATATATATATATATATATATATATATATATATATATATATATATATATATTATATATATAAATATATATATATATATTATATATATATATATATATATATATATATATATATAATATATATATATATAATATATATATATATATAAATATATATATATATATATGTTATTAAATATGACCGAAAAAGTAAGATTAATAATTCTAACACGAATTTTCTCAATTTTCCTTATGTTGTTTTTACTGATGACGGTAAATTAAAAATCAATTCTCCAAAATTCATTCTTATTTCTTAGTCTGACGCGACACTTGAGCGCGTTTCGTAAAACTTATTACATTTTCAAAGACTTTAGTTACACACACACAGAACAACTATAACTGAACAGAGTTTAAATACCTGCATTTGGGTGAGGTGACATGTTACAATGGTTTGGGGTGAGGTGAGAACAAACACAGAACACGAAACAATGGGTATAAGGGAAGAATAGATCTGTAACTGCAGAAGGCCTATGGCCCGTATTTCTTGATGTTTCTATATTGGAGCGGAGTCTTGAAGTGGGTAGAATATAGTAGTGCGTTAATTGGCTGTTGATTGCTGGTGTTGACTTCTTGATGTGTAGTGCCTCGCAGATGTCAAGCCGCCTGTTGTCGCTGTATCTATCAATGATTTCTGTGTTGTTTGTTAAGATTTCTCTGGTGATGGTTTGGTTGTGGGAAGAGATTATGTTCCTTGATAGAGCCCTGTTGCTTATGCATCGTTAATCGCCTGGAAAGAGATGTTGTTGTCTTGCCTATATATTGAGTTCTTTGGGGCTTACAATCCCCAAGTGGGCATTTGAAGGCATAGACGACATTGTCTCTTTCAAAGCGTTCTGCTTTGTGTCTGGAGAGTTTCTCATGAGTAGGTTGGCAGTTTTCTTGGTTTTATAGTAAAGTACTCACCTAATTACTCACTTAATTGTCCTTGTGGGGGTTTAGTTCTGGCTCTTTGGTCCTGCCTCTACAACCGTCATCAACAGGTTACAGGTTCCTGAGCCTATTGGGCCTATCATATCTACACTTGAAACTGTGGATGGATCAGCCTGCACCACATCACTTCCTAATGCATTCCATTTGTCACCCACTCTGACACTAAAAAGTTCTTTCTAATATCTCTGTGGCTCATTTGGGCACTCAGTTTCCACCTGTGTCCCCTATTGCATATGCCCCTTGTGTTTAAATACCTTGTCTTTATCTACCCTATGAATTCCCTTGAGAATCTTGAATGTGGTGATCATGTCCCCCCTAACTCTTCTGTCTTACAGCGAAGTGAGGTTTAATTCCCGTATCCTCTCCTCGTAGCTCATACCTCTCAGCTCGGGTACTAGTCTGGTGGTAAACCTTTGAACCTTTGTCCAGTTTGGTCTTAACCTTGACTAGATATGGACTCCATGCTGGGGCTGCATACTCCAGGATTAGCCTGACATATGTAGTAGATAAGTAGTAGATGAATGATTCCTTACAGAAGTTTCTGAATGCCGTTCTTATGGTGGCCAGCCTTGCATATGCCGCTGATGTTATCCTCTTGACATGGGCTGCAGAGACAGGTCTTGCGTGATATCACCCCCAAGTCTTTTTCTCTCGCTGAATCATGAAGAATTTCATCTTCCAGATGATACCTAGTATCAGGCCTCCTAATCCCTATGTCTATCTTCAATACATTACATTTGGTTGGGTTAAACTATAGCAACCATTTGTTTGACCATTCCTTCAGCTTGTCTAGGTCTTCTTGAAGTCTCAAGCAGTCCTCCTCTGTCTTAATCCTTCTCATAATTTTGCATCGTCAGCAAACATTGAGAGAAATGAATCTATACCATCCGGAGATCATTTACATATATTAGAAACAAGATAGGACCGAGTACAGAGCCCTGTGGGACTCCACTGGTGACTTCATGCCAATCCGAGGTCTTACCCCCTCCCGTAGCTCTCTGCTTCCTATTGCTTGGTACTCCCTTACCCACTGGAGCACCTTACCAGCTACACCTGCCTATCACTCCATCAGCTTATATACCAGCCTCTTATGTGGTACTGTGTCAAAGGCTTTCCGACTATTCAAGAAAATACTGTCTGCCCAGCCTTCTCTTTCTTGCTTAATCTTGGTCACCTGGTCATAGGTCTGTCTTTGTCACCTGGTCTATTAAGCCAGTCAGGCAAGATTTACTCTCCCTGAACCATTTTGTCGATTTGTCACAAAGTCCCTTCTCTCCAGATGTGATAGTAGGTTTGTCTCACGATTTTTCTCCATCACCTTGCATGGTATACAAGTCAAGGACACTGGCCTGTAGTTCAGTGCCTCTTGCCTGTCGTTTTTTTTTGTATATTGGGACCACATTGGCCGTCTTCCATATTTCTGGTAGGTCTCCCTTCTCCAGTGACCTACTATCCACTATGGAGAGTGGCAAACAAAGTGCCTCTGTGCACTCTTTCAGTACCATGGTGAGATCCCGTCTGGACCAACAGCCTTTCTAACATCCAGATCCAGCAGGTGTCTTTTGACCTCTCACTCGTAATTTCGAACCCTTAAAAGGCCGCCTGGTTTTCTTCCCCTTCTCCTAGCATGGTAACCTCACCTTGTTCTATTGTGAAGATCTCCTGGAACCTCTTGTTGAGTTCTTCACACTGTGTGTGTGTGTGTGTGTGTGTGTGTGTGTGTGTGTGTGTGTGTGTGTGTGTGTGTGGTGTGTGTGTGGTGTGTGGTGTGTGTGTGTGTGTGTGTGTGTGTGTAATTACCTAAGTGTAGTTACAGGATGAGAGCTACGCTTGTGGTGTCCCGTTTTCCCAGCACTCTTTGTCATATAACGTTTGAAACTACTGACGGTCTTGGCCTCCACCACCTTTTCACCAAACTTGTTCCAACCGTCTACCACTCTTTTTGCGAAAGTGAATTTTCTTATATTTGTTCGGCATCTGTGTTTAGCTAGTTTAAATCTATGACGTCTTGTTCTTAAAGTTCCAGGTCTCAGGAAATCTTCCCTGTCGATGTTATCAATTCCTGTTACTATTTTGTACATAGTGATCATATCACCTCTTATTCTTCTGTCTTCTAGTTTTGGCATATTTAATGCCTCTAACCTCTCCTTGTAGCTCTTGCCCTTCAGTTCTGGGAGCCACTTAGTAGCATGTCTTTGCACCTTTTCCAGTTTGTTGATGTGCTTCTTAAGATATGGGCACCACACAACAGCTGCATATTCTAGCTTTGGCCTAACAAAAGTCATGAACAGTTTCTTTAGTATATCGCCATCCATATATTTAAAAGCAGTTCTGAAGTTAGAAAGCATAGCATAGGCTCCTCGCACAATATTTTTATGTGGTCCTCACGTGATAGTTTTCTATCTAGAACCACCCCTAGATCTCTTTCTTTATCAGAATTCTTTAAAGATTTCTCACATAATGTATAGTGTGTGTGTGTGTGTGTGTGTGTGTGTGTGTGTGTGTGTGTGGTGTGTGTGTGTGTGTGTGTGTGTACTCACCTATTTGTACTCACCTATTTGTGCTTGCAGGATCGAGCATTGACTCTTGGAACCCGCCTCTCCAGCTATCGGTTGTTTTCAGCAATGACTCCTGTCCCATTTCCCTATCATACCTAGTTTTAAAAGTATGAATAGTATTTGCTTCCACAACCTGTTCCCCAAGTGCATTCCATTTTTCCACTACTCTCACGCTAAAAGAAAACTTCCTAACATCTCTGTGACTCATCTGAGTTTCCAGTTTCCACCCATGTCCCCTTGTTCTGTTACTATTACGTGTGAACATTTCATCTATTTCCACTTTGTCAATTCCCCTGAGTATTTTATATGTCCCTATCATATCTCTTCACTCCCTTCTTTTCTCTAGTGTCGTAAGGTTCAGTTCCTTTAGACGCTCTTCATATCCCATCCCTCGTAACTCTGGGACAAGCCTCGTCGCAAACCTCTGAACCTTCTCCAATTTCCTTACGTGTTTCTTCAGGTGGGGGCAGTAGTATATTCGGAGCCAGATAGCCCCACTTAACAAACAATGAAATCAGAGGCGGGGTGACATATAGACCCACCTCGAATTTTAGTCTACGGTGAGCCCCCACCATATTTCACTTACTCTGGGTATCTCCACTATGTCATTATTTAGGAGTAATTAAAGGATATATATTCGAACAAATCTGAATGGCCCCTCCCTTATATAGGAGTATTTAAGTAGTATTAAATTATAAATCTCCCCCAAGGGTTAAAAAAAAGACATCAAATAATTTATTAAATGCTTTATTAGGTAAAAATACACAAAAATGTATAAGTAAATATGTTAGTTAATAATTGTAGTTTACAGTGTGCTCCTGCCATATTTCGCTTACTACAGCCCTCCCCCCCCCTTATCCCTCGTCCCCCTCCACCCCCCCCCCATCCTCATCTGAGTAGAATTCTGACATCTCTTCATCAGTGATGAGTGGGGGAAGGTCTTGACCCCCATCCTCCCCCTCTCTTGGGGGGGTGGGGTGAGTTGGGTGGGCACCTTTTGGTTGAGTTTCCTCTCTCTCATCGGGAGTGTTCTGGAAAGAGATGGGGAAATAATTTATAGTGATTAAAGTTTTTTTATAGGATTATATATTTATTAGAAAAATATTCTATTTTTCTCTAAGAACAATTAGTACATACCTCTCCCCCTGCAGGAGCGGCCTTGTGTCCTCTACAGCAGGCATCGTCAATTAGACTACGTAACAGCATCTTGTTTGGGGCAGACCCCCACATAGAATTACTACTCAACAAATGTGGACGGGTCCCAAGAACTGTACTGAAGAAAAACATAAGAGGTGAAATAGAGGATATACAAACATTTTTATTGAGGGAAATAAACATAAAATAAATCTATTAGCAGAAAGTGAGGGTAATACTAACCAGGTCCTTCAAGGACTTCAATCTTCCCTGCAGGTCTTTTTTGAGAGACACCTTCCATTTCGTAGGAGGAAGACAGTCTTCTGAGGGGGATGGGTGGGGGAGAGGGCTTTTTATAGGAGGCTACACTCCTTGTTAGGTAGGTTGCCTAGCTAACAAAAATATTCTCTACACCACCTATAAGAACCAACTCCTATACCTCTACAAAATGTCCTAACACAATGATGTTTCATAGGAAAATATCATCTCGCATAAGTGAGGGCACGTTTATCGTTTAATTTTAAAGTAACGCTGGAAAATACATTATGTAAGTAATGTACTGTTGAAGGCAAGCCCAGGTGGCTTATTCTATGAACAAATATGACGCAATAGAGGCCGCAGGCAAGAGTAAAATCACTCTGGAGTCTGTAGCGCATTCCAAACACCTTTCTTATTTTGTTAGTTTTAATAAATCCTTGAAAATGATGCCTGTAAGTAGCCGGTGATATTGCATAACTATAAAAAAAAACACCCAATGCTTAACTTTATCAACATAAATTCCTACCCAATGTCCCATAGTGATTCTGCTGTGTGATGGTAAAATATTAGTTATGAAAACAATAGGTTTTCTTGAGGAGATATTTAAATGTTCTATCTCATCAGCATTATAACATCCTAGGTAGAGCGCTCGATCCCCTAGATTATCTTTTAAATTAATAATTATATCATAACAATTCATTATGTTTTTTTTATGTTTGTACGTCGCATAGAACAGTTCTTTGCCCATCGGTGGATAGTACCCCAGTCGTTTCCCCAAACAGTAAAACCAGTCTGTTATATGTAACACCATTGCCAAATTCAAGCTCCATACGCAAGTTGCCAGATTTCTCCACAGGGAGGGAATCCTTCGTTTGAATGGAGGTTAAGTCAAAGGTGAATATTGATCTTCCCTTATTAAAAGAGTCATAGACCAGTAGTGAATTGCGCTCTAAGCCTAATGTCTTCAAAGTTTTGTAATAAAGGCGGGAATAATGGTTATCGAAATCGCCACCGATTCGGTAAATTGCATTATTGTTCAAATACATAGCAATACTTTTCAGTTTTGCATTTTCAAAATATAATCCATTACCTTGGTGAAGACCAGCGAAATAATTCATTGGAACGATT
The DNA here is from genome assembly GCA_020271785.1 of Procambarus virginalis. Classification (NCBI taxonomy): domain Eukaryota; kingdom Metazoa; phylum Arthropoda; class Malacostraca; order Decapoda; family Cambaridae; genus Procambarus; species Procambarus virginalis. Next base: position 29,423,295 of record WNGS01042707.1, read on the forward strand.
ACCATGAATATATTGTGAGGAATTACTTGTGCCCATGGTTGATCAATTAAGAGACTAGTTTGATTCCCTGCTAGGACATATGTTTTAGAAATGGTTCTATTGAAAGTATAATTACTGCAATGACAAGATCAGGAAGGGCTTCAAGGTCAATCACCAGCAGGGACGAGGAGGAGGACAGATTTGTAGACTAATTAATAGGTAAATTTGTAGAGAGAAGGAGCGATTGGATGGAGGATCTAATCCAAGGGATTAAAAGCGAGTTATTTCGGCAAATACAGGATGCGGTTGAGAGGCAGAAACAAGAGCTTATGCTCTATATGTGAGGGTACCACCTCTGGTGCCAATGTGGGGACCCATAGCCTCGGAGAAGAAAATAAAACGTATTCAGAGGAGACCTTGTGGTTTCTCACTGAACACTAATATTTTCTTCTCCTACCACCCCCATTCTTTTGTATGTACACATATATATTTGCTTTATTTGAACTGTGTTACAAAAAAGGAGTTACATATAGGTTACAAAGATGGTTATCATAGGTTGTCGAGTTCTTCCAGCTCCTCAGATGGGGGGCAGGAACCCTGGATGCAGTGCGCATTTCCCCTCTGTATCGCCACGCTGAGGCGCTGGAAAAGAAAGCTGGCAGCTCTAGGGTCCCTTGTTGTTTCAATGAGCCTAGAACCCAGTTCCTTCAAAAAACTGGTAGCACTTTTACCCCAGGCGCCGAGTGTCTCAGAAGCAATGGGGACAAAATTGTAGTGGTGATCAAGTTCTCTATACTTATGGGATTTGGCTGCTTCCCTGTGGGTGGCAGCGCCACCTGGTTGTGCAACACTGAGGTCAATGTAGGTGTTAGCCAGGGTTGATACGCACGTGTAGTCCCATACCAACTGCTTGCCATTCTTCCAGGGGTTCACTGTGATACCATCCGGGCGACCAATAATATATATATATATATATATATATATATATATATATATATATATATATATATATATATATATATATATATATATATATATATATATATATATATATATATATATATATATATATGCTATACCTTAGGGGCGGATATGTAAGACAGCCGTAACCGACCTCCCATCTTCAAAACTAACCATTCGCCCAAACTGATCTGTTATTTTAATACTTACTTTCTCCAACGTGTTAGTGTTTAATGTTTTGTACACTAGAGGGTGAGCCCCTCTAGAATATGAGTCATGATAATTGATTGCATCTGAGATATTTACAATCTGCCCCCCGTATCGTTCAGGCTCGATGACGTCACTATAAATGAGTAAATAGTCACAATCTCCGTCAATGTGGGGGGGTGATAAGGCCACAGTCCTGGAGGGTGACGTAATGTCATCTGTTTTTGCTCGATAAATGGTGTATTTGCGACTGCTGTCAAAACCAAGTACATTAGCTATTCAGTGTTTAAATTGAAAGTTGAGTGAATTTAATGAGCCAGTACTTCCACTGTTAAGAGTTGAAGCTAGTAATACCCTTTCTTAAGATTGGTCATAGGAGAGGATTGGTTCTTTATCTGAGAAGTATATTTTGAAATCATCCCTAAAGCTAAGCTGCATGTCAGTGGTTATTTGCCGACTAACCACGTCTGTAATGAATTTGATGTTTCTTGATAATATGTTGGTTTTTGGGTGGAAGGTGTATATTAAGTGTTCTGGACTCTTAGAAAGAGTTCCACATTTAAAAGTGGCATAGATATCTATGCCAGAGTCCTCCTCATCTTTGATGATGGCATTAATTCGCCTGGGAAGGAGTATGTTGACTAAAGTCACTTCATGTTTAATGGAAGGGTTTAAATGTAGTGTTGGGATGGTGTTTGTAAATGCTGAACTTGTGTTGTTGTAAATATCTCCTTGATCGAGACTGGTAAGATATATGTAATGTTCTTTCCCCATTGTCCCATTATGTACTGAATGGGTTCTATACAGGGGATGGGTTTTTGTAAGAAGGGTGAAAATAAACAACATTACTTATATTTTATTTTATTAAACTACTTAAGGAACTACGACAGGGGAAGATTCCCTCACATTTTTTTTAAGAATAGTGATTAACCACGTCCCCTCGCTACTACTACTGGCGCCGGCTGCTGCTGCTACTGCTGCTGCTGCTGGTGCCGCTGCTGCTGTCCCCCTGCTGGAGCTACTGTCGCTGTTGCTGCTGTTGCCGGTTGCACTACCTCTACTTCTCCCCTGGGGTGGTGGTTAAAGTGTTCTGGACTCTTAGAAAGAGTTCCACATTTAAAAGTGGCATAGATATCTATGCCAGAGTCCCCCTCATCTTTGATGATGGCATTAATTTGCGTGAGTAGGAGTATGTTGATTAACGCTACTACATGTTTAATGGAAGGGTTTAAATGTAGTGATGGGGTGGTGTTTGTAAAATGCTGAACTTGTGTTGTTGTAAATATCTCCGTGATCGAGACTGGTAAGATATATGTAATGTTCTTCTCCCATTGTCCCCTTATGTACCGATTGGACAATATACAAGGAAGGGGTTTTGTAAGAGGGGGAAAATAAACAACATAACTTATATTTTATTTTATTAAACTACTTAAAGAACTACAACAGGAGAAGATTCCCCCACATTTTTTTTAAGAAAAGTGATTAACCACACCCCCTCGCTACTACTGCTGCTGCTGCTGCTGGCTGCTGCTACCTCCACTGCTGCTTCCATCGGGGCTACTGTCACTGCCACTACCTCAACTTCTTTACTGGAGTGGCGGTTACAGCTTTCGTTGTTTTTTCGGGGGGGGGGAGGATAACAGGAATATTTCCTGTGACTCGCCATCGAGGATGGAGTCGATACGGCGATTTGCCTCTGTTTCAAAGTCGAGGAGTGGCTCAATCCTCCGTTTGACTGAGGTTGATGCTGTAGGGGGTGGTGGAGGGGTGGCGGTGGAGCTGGAGCCGTATTCCTGAGAGTGTTTCTTCTTCCTGGGGGTGTGTGGTGGTGCTGAAGGAGTAGAACGAGAAGAGGTTCTTGGGGTGCTACCACCCTCTTCCACCACGGTGTCGAGTGTTATAGTAAGATTATCAGCACTTGGGTCGTCGAACGGGAGGGGCACCACTGGAGGTGTGACACCTGCGGGTCGTTTGAGGATGACCAACTCTTTGTTGAGTTTGGTCAATTCCTGATGAAGAGAGAGCAGCATGGGTCCAATGTCCTTGTGCCAGTTGACCATACCATCACGGGAAGCCCCTAAGCCGTGGGGTACCACCAGTCGAGTCATGGTTGGGGTTCTCACCATTAGATTGCCCACCTTTGTTAGGGCCATCTTCACCCAGTACCTCCGGTTTTGGGCGGTATCCAGGGTGACGTTAGTGACGTAGTGAGTGTCGGCGGAAGTCTGCACTTGTTCCTGGGCTATTGGGTTTGACTCGAAGGGGGCTCCTGCCCCGAAAGCAGAACTCAAGCCCACGAAAGTCGGCCTGAAGTAGAGGACGGGCTCCTCTATGAGATCTTGTCCGTCAGAGCGGAGTGGGGCAATCTTCACATCAATGTCCCCTGGAGTAGCCCGACACCGAATTATTGCCCTATTGACTCTACCCAGTCCTTCACGTTCCACACGGGCATAGGGATAAGTCTTCCATATGATGGAAGCGTGGCCATAGGGACGCACAACGGCAGCTGATAACTCGTAGACGATGACGTCACCTACCCAAAGGTGTGGGAGTCAGTGATATCGTCACCGATGGTCTTGATACTCGCCAGCGACATGGCAAGAGGGTGGCTGTGAGGAGCGTGTCGACAACTGTAGTATAGTGTTCCAAGAGCAGGCGGTGGGCGGCCTTTAAATACACCTGCGACCCACCTGGGGGTAGTGGGATGTAGGGGTGACGGGTAGAGATCACCTTATGAGCCCATAGATACTCCGCCCAGACTCAAAGGCTGTAATCATGTCCCGATGTTGGAAGGTTAATTTTTCCATCTGCCAAATCTCTGTCTGGATCTCCAGAGGTGAATACTCTTCATACCTTTTCACCGTTTCTCCAAATGACTTAAAAAACCGTTCTGGGGGAGCACTCAACACAAGATGGTCATAACACTCCCATAAGGCATATATCAATCTACTTTTGTGTTCGACAAACTTGTAGTAACGTTGAGTAGCAACCAAATGCTTCAATAGGGGAGATTTTTCTTCCTCCTCTACCGTCGGAGGGGGGTTGAAGCTCGCTCCATGGTGGATACACAACTGAATATAATGACGTTTAAGATGTGGCTCATATAGGCTTTTCAATACGGTTCCCAATGAGGTCTCCTATGAATAGCCCTCCCCCTTTTAACTGTGTTCTGGCACGAGAATTACGTATAAAGGACGGGTCTATGCCAGCCACCTTCAGTAAAATCCTTACATCTGTCTTGTCAGCTGCCCTAAATTGTCCTTTAGAAAAGGCTAAAGTTTTAATTATATCTAACAAATTTAAATTTTGCACAGGCTTTAATAAATTCCCGTGACTATCCCATACCACCTGTTGGCTGTTTTGTTCAAACATGTTCAATAATGTTTTGACATGTGGAATTTCCCCTATTTTAAAATTCACATTTATTAAGTTGTCCAGACTTGGGTTTTGGGGGGTGGTAGTGGTGGTGGCTTTGGTATAAATACTGTTGGTATAAATCTCTCTTCTTCGGCCTCTTGGCATTTCTGTATGACTAGGTCCATCATATCTTGCACTGTTTTTTCCTCTAATTTCTTCCTCCCACTGCACTTCTCCAGATAGTCCCTTATCCTCCTATAGTCCCCTTTCCTGTAGTCAACTCTCCTTTTCCCAGATCTCTTGTCCCATGGTCATAATTTGAATTCCATCATGTAATCAAAGACTAGGACACAATGGTCACTGGCCCTTGAGTATTTCATGCTTCCAAATTCTCGATATCTTCTACGTTNCCTCTTCCCAGCACTCTTTTGTCATATAACGCTTTTGAAACTACTGACGGTCTTGGCCTCCACCACCTTCTCCCCTAACTTGTTCCAACCGTCTACCACTCTGTTTGCGAAAGTGAATTTTCTTATATTTCTTCGGCATCTGTGTTTAGCTAGTTTATATCTATGACCTCTTGTTCTTAAGTTCCAGGTCTCAGGAATCTTCCCTATCGATTTTATCAATTCCTGTTACTATTTTGTATGTAGTGATCATATCACCTTCTTTTCTTCTGTCTTCTAGTTTTGGCATATTTAATGCCTCTAACCTCTCCTCGTAGCTCTTGCCCTTCAGTTCTGGAGCCACTTAGTAGCATGTCTTTGCACCTTTTCCAGTTGTTGATGTGCTTCTTAAGATATGGGCACCACACAACCGCTGCATATTCTAGCTTTGGCTAACAAAAGTCGTGAACAATTTCTTTAGTATATCGCCATCCATGTATTTAAAAGCAATTCTGAAGTTAGAAAGCGTGGCATAGGCTCCTCGCACAATATTCTTTATGTGGTCCTCAGGTGATAGCTTTCTATCTAGAACCACCCCTAGATCTCTTTCTTTATCAGAATTCTTTAAAGATTTCTCACATATATAGGTTGTGTGGGGTCTATGTTCTCCTATTCCACATTCCATAACATGGCATTTATTAACATTAAATTCCATTTGCCAAGTGGCCTCCATGTACTTATTTTGTCCAGGTCTTCTTGAAGGGCATGACAATCATCTAAGTTTCTTATCCTTCCTATTATCTTAGCATCATCAGTAAACATGTTCATATAATTCTGTATACCAGCTGGTAGATCATTTATGTAGACAATAAACATCACTGGTGGAAGAACTGAACCCTGTGGTACTCCACTTGTGACATTTCTCCAGTCCAATACATTGCCTCTGATCACTGCCCTCATTTTTCTATCAGTCAAAAATTTTTCATCCATGTTAGAAGCTTACCTGTCACCCCTCCAGGTGACAATCTGGAAATTTTGGAAATCTTCCAGTTTCCAGAACAACCTCTTATGTGGAACTCTGTCGAAAGCCTTTTTTAGGTCCAGATAGATGCAGTCAACTCAACCATCTCTTTCCTGTAATATCTCTAGTACTCGATCATAGAAACTGAGTAAATTCGATACACAGGATCTTCCAGATCGAAAACCATACTGTCTGTCTGATATTATATCATTTCTCTCCAGGTGTTCTACCCATTTAGTTTTAATTATTTTTTCCAATATTTTGACTATTACACTTGTCAATGATACCGGTCTATAATTAAGGGGTCTTCCCTGCTTCCACTTTCGTAATTGGAACTATGTTACACTTTTTCCACACATCAGCTACAACTCCTGTAAACAGGGATGCCTGAAAAATCAGTTGAAGAGGAATGCTGAGCTCAGGAGCACATTCTCTCAGAACCCATGGTGAATCTCCATCTGGACCAACTGCTTTGTTCTTATTTAGCTCCTTGAGCATTTTTTCCACTTCGTCTCTAGACACCTCTATGTGCTCCATGTTGTTCTCTGGAATTCTTATTGTAACTGGTTCCCTGAAGATTTCATTTTGTACAAACACACTTTGGAACTTTTCGTTTAATGTTTCACACATTTCATTTTCATTTTCCGTGAATCTATTTCCCATTTTCAACCTCTGAATATTATCCTTTACCTGCAATTTGTGCAATTTGTTGTTTATGAATTTATAAAACAGACCTGGTTCTGTTTTAAATTTGTCTGCAATCCCTTTTTCAAAATTTCTTTCTGCCTCTCTCCTCACTGCCGTGTAGTTGTTTCTCGCATCTTTGTATCGCTGGTATGTATGTTTAGGGGTTTGGCCTCTTCCTGTATTGATTCCATTTTTGTGTCTTTTGGTCTCTGGCCCTCTCGCACTTTCTGTTGAACCAATCCTGTTTCCTAGTTCTGCTTCTCTGTTTTGGTATAATTTTTTTTGTGCCTTTACCATATATTTCACAAAACTTGACATACATCTCATTCACTTCCTTGCCTAGCAACAAGTCTGTCCAATTATACTCACTAAAAAATTTTCTAAGGTTGCCATAATGTCCTCTCCTAAAGTCAGGTTTTTCAATTGCATCGACCGTCATATTTTCTTCCAGATTATAAGGCATTGCATACTTTATTCACAAAAAGACATGGTCACTTTTACCCAAGGGAGGAAGGTACTGAATGTCAAATATTTCTTCCTCCTTCCTGGTAAATATCAAATCTAGCATGGAGGGAACGTCCCCTTCCTTCATCCTCGTAGCTTGTTTAACATGTTGATACAAGAATGTTTCCAGGACGAGATCTACAAATTTACAGGTCCAGAAATCTTCTGTTTTAGCTTCATACGCTTCCCAGTCTATGGATTTCAAGTTGAAGTTGCCGACTGTCAACAGTCGTGAACTATCGTTATCCGCTCTCACTATGATCTCTCTCATTATTGTTATAAGACCTTCTCGTTTACTATCTAGCTCCTCCTTTGACCATGTGCTGCTTATCGGTGGACTATATGTATTTATGATCATTAGTTTATCATCCTCATGGCAGATCTCCAGTGCTATTACGTCAACTTATTGTGGATTGGCAGTCATTATTTCGTTCACCTTTAGGTGTTCTTTCACCAGCCCAGCAACGCCACCGCCTTTCCTAATTTTTCTGTCCCGTCTCCAAATTGAGTAGCCCCTTGGGAATATGACCTCATTTAAAATAACATATTCAAGTTTTTCTCCGTGAGTGCAACAATGTCTGGTGTCTGCAGCTGTATTACATCACTTAACTGCAGTATTTTGATCTTACTCCATCTATGTTGGCGTATGAAATCTTCAGGAACTTGTTCCCCTCTTCTTATTTTTCACTCCCCCTTTCTCTAATGATTTTGTTGGTTTGCCTTTATGTACCACTTTACTGGTCTGCCTACCCCTATCACTTTGTAGAAAAAAGAATTGATGTGTGTGTGTGTGTGTGTGTGTGTGTGTGTGTGCGTGTGCGTGTGCGTGTGCGTGTGCGTGTGGTGTGTGTGTGTGTGTGTGTGTGTGTGTGTGTGTGTGTGTGTGTGTGTGTGTGTGTGTGTGTGTGTGTTTGTAATTACCTAAGTGTAATTACCTAAGTGTAGTTACAGGATGAGAGCCACGCTCGTGGTGTCCCGTCTTCCCAGCACTCTTTGTCATATAATGCTTTGAAACTACTGACGGTCTCGGCCTCCACCACCTTCTCACTTAACTTGTTCCAACCGTCTACCACTCTATTTGCGAAGGTGAATTTTCTTATATTTCTGCGGCATCTGTGTTTAGCCAGTTTAAATCTATGACCTCTTGTTCTTGAAGTTCCAGGTCTCAGGAAATCTTTCCTGTCGATTTTATCAATTCCTGTTACTATTTTGTATGTAGTGATCATATCACCTCTTTTTCTTCTGTCTTCTAGTTTTGGCATATTTAATGCTTCTAACCTTTCCTCGTAGCTCTTACCCTTCAGTTCTGGGAGCCACTTAGTAGCATGTCTTTGCACCTTTTCCAGTTTGTTGATGTGCTTCTTAAGATATGGGCACCACACAACAGCTGCATATTCTAGCTTTGGCCTAACAAAAGTCATGAACAGTTTCTTTAGTATATCGCCATCCATATATTTAAAAGCAGTTCTGAAGTTAGAAAGCATAGCATAGGCTCCTCGCACAATATTCTTTATGTGGTCCTCAGGTGATAGCTTTCTATCTAGAACCACCCCTAGATCTCTTTCTTTATCAGAGTTCTTTAAAGTTTTCTCACATAATATATAGGTTGTGTGGGGTCTATGTTCTCCTATTCCACATTCCATAACATGACATTTATTAACATTAAATTCCATTTGCCAAGTGGTGCTCCATATACTTATTTTATCCAGGTCTTCTTGAAGGGCATGACAATCATCTAAATTTCTTATCCTTCCTATTATCTTAGCATCATCAGCAAACATGTTCATATAATTCTGTATACCAGCTGGTAGATCATTTATGTAGACAATAAACATCACTGGTGCAAGAACTGAACCCTGTGGTACTCTACTTGTGACATTTCTCCAGTCCGATACATTGCCTCTGATCACAGCCCTCATTTTTTTATCAGTCAGAAAATTTTTCATCCATGTTAGAAGCGTACCTGTCACTCCTCCTCCACACTCCTTGTGTGTGTGTGTGTGTGTGTGTGTGTGTGTGTGTGTGTGTGTGTGTGTGTGTGTGTGTGTGTGTGTGTGTGTGCTTACCTAGTTGCTCATCTAGTTGTGTTTGCGGGGGTTGAGCTCTGGCTCTTTGGTCCCGCCACTCAACCGTTTGTGTGTGTGTGTGTGTGTGTAATCACCTATTTGTGCTTGCTGGATCTAGCTTTGTCTCTTGGATCCCGCCTTTCTAGCCATCGGTTGTTTACTGCAATTACTCCTGTCCCATTTCCCTATCATATCTAATTTTAAAATTATGAACTGAGTTTGCTTCCACAACCTGTTCCTTAAGTGCATTTCATTTTTCCACTACTCTCACGCTAAAAGAAAACTTCCTAACTTCTCTGGAACTCATCTGAGTTTCCAGCTTCCACCCATGTCCCCTAGTTCTGTTAATATTACGTGTGAACATTTCATCTATTTCCACTTTGTCAATTCCCCTGAATATTTTATATGTCCCTATCATATCTCCTCTCTCCCTTCTTTTCTCTAGTGTCGTAAGGCTCAGTTCCTTCAGACGCTCTTCATATCCCATCCCTCGTAACTCTGGGAGTAGCCTCGTCGCAAACCTCTGAACCTTTTCCAGGTTCCTTATGTGTTTCTTCAGGTGGGGGCTCCATGATGGCACGGCATACTCTAAGACTGGTCTCACGTAGGCAGTATAAAGCTCCGTAAAAGCCTCCTCACTTAGGTTTCTGAATGAAGTTCTAATTTTCGCCAGTGTAGAGTACGCTGCTGTCATTATCCTATTGATATGTGCCTCAGGAGTTAGATTAGGTGTTATGTCCACTCCCAGGTCTCTTTTTCGAATCGTTACAGGTAGGCAGTTCCCCTTCATTGTGTACTGTCTCTTTGGTCGCCTATCACATGATCCCATTTCCATAACTTTACATTTACTCGTGTTGAACTCCAGTAGCCATTTCTCTGACCATCTCTGCAACCTACTATCTATAGCTGCAACGTCAGCTCCTCCAGCAACATCATCACAAGGTACCCAGACGCCGACGCCTCTTCCATCGACAACTGCCACAGTTCCACCTCTCAGGTGCGAGCCCTCTCAACGTTCTAAATCAGCTGCATGTCCCTTGAAGCCTCAACAGGCATGAACTCATCCCTCAAGATCCACCGCCTCTACTTCTGAATCAGCCGACTCATCGGATGAGGACGTCTCGGTTGGAACACACCTCCTCCACGGAAGCACCCCTACACAACCGAAGATTTCCTGCTGGACACTACCTCCAACGACAGTCTCACCATGTCAACGTGTAGCAAGACCAACAGACCGGCCAGGAGGCCTGAGAAGAAGAAGAACACCGACGATCTGCGTCTGGGAAAATCAAGTAAACATTAGAACACCGACGAAATGCTGTAAGGAACACCACGACGAGAAGCCCTGCCTCCTGCAAGACACATCAGCGAGCAACAATGAACACTCCACCCTACCACAGCACCAGCTTCAAGTCTTACCCGCGGTGGTTGGATCACCGATCTTTTATCTCCCCTCTTCACCTCGTCTCCAGTTCCTCCCTCAAGATTTCTGCATCCACCCCAATTCTTCTCTTCCTGACTTACCAGTCCTATGGTCTTGAATCTGAAACTGAAACTCGTCTTATGTTAATGTAATCGTTCCCAGCTGTGTTACATCTAATCCTGTTGTTCTCTGTCCTTTATCTTCTGTACTTCCTCCACTCCCTCCTGCTTCTCACTTTTGCTTCCTGACACTGTCTATTAAACCATGGGTTATTATATTCCCTCCTACTTTTTTCCTTTACTGTTGTGATAAATCTCTCTTCCACCTCCTTGCATTTCCATATGACTTGGTTCATCATACCTTGCACTGTTTTTCCTCTAATTTCTTCCTCCCACTGCACTTCTCCCAGGTAGTCCCTGATCCTCCTGTAGTCCTCTTTTCTGTAATCAAGTCTCCTTTCCCGGACCTCTTGTCCTTTGGTCACAATTTTAAGTTTCTTCATGTAGTCAAAGATATGGACACAATGGTTACTGGCTCGTAGTGGTATTTCATGTTCCAAATGTTCGATGTCTTCTACATTCTGGGTGAAAATTTAGTCTAATAGGCTCGCGTATCCCCTCCTCTTAGCCTTGTGTCTTCCTTCACATGCTGTGTTAGGAAATTCCTGTCAATATCATCTACCAACTTCGCTCCCCACGTTTCGTCCCCTTCACGGGGATTCCTTGTTTCCGAATTTATCTCTCCATGATTTAGGTCCCCCATGAACAGCAGCTTCGCTCTCATTCTATGCGCTATAGTTGCTGCCCTCTGCAGTTCATCTATACATGCCTTGTTGCTGTCCTCATACTCCTGCCTGGGCCTTCTACTGTTTGGTGGGGGATTGTAGAGTAACAAGATTACAATCTTCTTCCCATCCACTGTCAGAGTTTCATGTATGGAGCTCGTGCTTTCACTGGTACCCAGATTTTCCAAGTCATCAAACTTCCATTTCCGCTTTATTAGGAGTGCCACTCCCCTGCACTGTCTCCATGTCTTTTCATTCCTTATCACCTGGTACCCCTCTGGAAAGATTACATCCGAGATCCTGCCATTTATTTTAGTTTCCACTATTGCAACTATGTCTGGGTCTGCCTCACTTACTCTTTATTTTATCTCTTCTGCTTTATTGGATACCCCATCAGCATTGGTGTTCCAAACCTTGGGACTCTTCTTGAAAACTCTGGTTCTAGAGTTGCCCCTTTCACTAGGGGCTGGGGGGGGGAGGACTGGAGGGTGTCTGGGGGGCGAATGGGGCCTGGGGGTGTCTGGGGGGCGAATGGGGGCTGGGGGTGTCTGGCAGGGGTGCTTGGGAGTGCCTGGTAGGCGAATGGGGTCTGGACATCTAGGGGGTAGGAAGGGCATAATGGGTCTGAAAGTTAGGGAGAGTCTGAATGGCATAGGGGGGTTGAGAAATAGAGTGAGACTGAGAGTCAGATAGAGGTTGAGAAGTTGGTGGGGGGGAGAGGGATATTGAGGGAAGAGAGCTGAGGGGAGAATGGGGCATGGATGCTGGGAGTGGAAGAGAGGGTGTATTAGCTAGGGGGGAATCAGGGGTAGGTGGGGGTTTTGGGGTAGAAGAGGGGAAGCGGGAGATGGGGGGAAGGTGTTAGGGTCACGAGGTGAGGGGGGGTTAAATGTGGTCTGGAGATGCATAGGAGGGGTGAGGGTTGGAGGCGAGGGGAAGAGGGGTGCAGTGGAAGCTGGGATGGAGCAGGTGGAATTGAAGGCAATGGGGTAGAAAGGGCAGGGGAGTAGGAGGGGGGAAGTAGGGGAGGGGGGTGGGAAGGTGAGTTTGCGGAGGGTATGGCTTGACCCATTTGGGTCGTTGACAGGTATGATGTAGCAGGGGCAGGGGAGTCGTTGGTGATGTGCAAATGCGGATGGGGCAGGGGGATTTTGGGGGAAGAGGCAGGGGGGAGGAATAGGGGGCAGAGGTGGGGAGGATGTGACCTGGGGGGTGACCTGGGAGGTGAGACTGCCTGAGAGGTTAGGGGTATGGTGTCGTGCTTGCCATCTATTCTTGTGGGCTATTTGTTCATCTTTCGTCATAACCCTCTCAATAAACACATTGTAATGGGGTTTCACTTCCTCTGAGTAAATACTTGTTCCTCATTAAGTACTCCACAGCCTCCTCATTAGAGAATTGCACCAGAACAGGTCTATTCTTGGTACAATTGTAAGGTCCAACCCGGCGGCTGATGTCCACCTCATTTTCTGCCATTCCTGCTCCAATACATCTGAATATCTCATGCAATTCATATTTTTCCGTCTCTATCCTTTCTTGTCTTGTTGGTGACCCAGATTCGAATAATCCGTATATTATGATAGTCCTTCTCCTCAGTGAGTCACTGTCATGCCGGTAGCCCCTCCCCTGGAGATTTCCCATCCCAACCGCACTCTCTAACCCATCCCCCTACAAATCCCCTGTCCTTAGCCATGCAGTTAATCCTGCCTAATTCGTTTGTGATCCAAGCACATTCCCTCTCCCAGTCCTCTCTTCCCTTACTAATCTCTTCCTGAATATAGAGCATAAGCTCTTGTTTCTGCCTCTCAACCGCATCCTGTATTTGCCGAAATAACTCGCTTTTAATCCCTTGGATTAGATCCTCCATCCAATCGCTCCTTCTCTCTACAAATTTACCTATTAATTAGTCTACAAATCTGTCCTCCTCCTCGTCCCTGCTGGTGATTGACCTTGAAGCCCTTCCTGATCTTGTCATTGCAGTAACAAACCTAGCCAAAAAGGTGCTCCAAAATACCTTGCACAATCTGTTACACAAAAGGCGAGAAAGTACTCCACGAGGCTCGTCAGGTGTGAAGTCCCGGCGTCTCGGCGTCACAGCTGGTGAGGTCACATCCACGCTAGTCGGCTCCACTATTCCACAGTGCCACGATGTACTCAACACTTATTATCAATGGTTCAATATTATCAATTATCAATTCTTGTGGTTTGAGTGAGCTTACAAGTTATTCAATCACTCATACACTTTTTCCACTTCAATGTGACTTGATTATTCCTCCCAAATCACTAGCTTCTCAAGAGCTTCCCAGACCCCACTTCTGCCCACCACTGCTGCCTGACCACACCTGCTGTGTGTGTGTGTGTGTGTGTGTGTGTGTGTGTGTGTGTGTGTGTGTGTGTGTGTGTGTGTGTGTGTGTGTGTGTGTGTGTGTGTGTGTGTGTGTGTGTGTGTGTGTGTGTGTGTGTGTGTTTGTGTACTCACCTAATTACTCACTTAATTGTCCTTGTGGGGGTTTAGTTCTGGCTCTTTGGTCCTGCCTCTCAACCGTCAATCAACAGGTGTACAGGTTCCTGAGCCTATTGGGCTCTATCATATCTACACTTGAAACTGTGTATGGAATCAGCCTGCACCACATCACTTCCTAATGCATTCCATTTGTCAACCACTCTGACACTAAAAAAGTTCTTTCTAATATCTCTGTGGCTCATTTGGGCACTCAGTTTCCACCTGTGTCCCCTATTGCATATGCCCCTTGTGTTAAATACCTTGTCTTTATCTACCCTATGAATTCCCTTGAGAATCTTGAATGTGGTGATCATGTCCCCCCTAACTCTTCTGTCTTACAGCGAAGTGAGGTTTAATTCCCGTATCCTCTCCTCGTAGCTCATACCTCTCAGCTCGGGTACTAGTCTGGTGGTAAACCTTTGAACCTTTTCCAGTTTGGTCTTAACCTTGACTAGATATGGACTCCATGCTGGGGCTGCATACTCCAGGATTAGCCTGACATATGTAGTAGATAAAGTTCTGAATGATTCCTTACAGAAGTTTCTGAATGCCGTTCTTATGGTGGCCAGCCTTGCATATGCCGCTGATGTTATCCTCTTGACATGGGCTGCAGGAGACAGGTCTGGCGTGATATCAACCCCCAAGTCTTTTTCTCTCGCTGAATCATGAAGAATTTCATCTTCCAGATGATACCTAGTATCAGGCCTCCTAATCCCTATGTCTATCTTCAATACATTACATTTGGTTGGGTTAAACTATAGCAACCATTTGTTTGACCATTCCTTCAGCTTGTCTAGGTCTTCTTGAAGTCTCAAGCAGTCCTCCTCTGTCTTAATCCTTCTCATAATTTTGGCATCGTCAGCAAACATTGAGAGAAATGAATCTATACCATCCGGGAGATCATTTACATATATTAGAAACAAGATAGGACCGAGTACAGAGCCCTGTGGGACTCCACTGGTGACTTCATGCCAATCCGAGGTCTTACCCCTCACCGTAGCTCTCTGCTTCCTATTGCTTTGGTACTCCCTTACCCACTGGAGCACCTTACCAGCTACACCTGCCTATCACTCCAGCTTATATACCAGCCTCTTATGTGGTACTGTGTCAAAGGCTTTCCGACTATTCAAGAAAATACTGTCTGCCCAGCCTTCTCTTTCTTGCTTAATCTTTGTCACCTGGTCATAGGTCTGTCTTTGTCACCTGGTCTATTAAGCCAGTCAGGCAAGATTTACTCTCCCTGAATCCATTTTGTCGATTTGTCACAAAGTCCCTTCTCTCCAGATGTGATAGTAGGTTTTGTCTCACGATTTTCTCCATCACCTTGCATGGTATACAAGTCAAGGACACTGGCCTGTAGTTCAGTGCCTCTTGCCTGTCGTTTTTTTTGTATATTGGGACCACATTGGCCGTCTTCCATATTTCTGGTAGGTCTCCCTTCTCCAGTGACCTACTATCCACTATGGAGAGTGGCAAACAAAGTGCCTCTGTGCACTCTTTCAGTACCCATGGTGAGATCCCGTCTGGACCAACAGCCTTTCTAACATCCAGATCCAGCAGGTGTCTTTTGACCTACTCACTCGTAATTTCGAACCCTTAAAAGGCCGCCTGGTTTTCTTCCCCTTCTCCTAGCATGGTAACCTCACCTTGTTCTATTGTGAAGATCTCCTGGAACCTCTTGTTGAGTTCTTCACACTGTGTGTGTGTGTGTGTGTGTGTGTGTGTGTGTGTGTGTGTGTGTGTGTGTGTGTGTGTGTGTGTGTGTGTGTGTGTGTGTGTGTGTGTGTGTGTGTGTGTGTGTGTGTGTGTGTGTGTGTGTGTAATTACCTAAGTGTAGTTACAGGATGAGAGCTACGCTTGTGGTGTCCCGTTTTCCCAGCACTCTTTGTCATATAACGTTTGAAACTACTGACGGTCTTGGCCTCCACCACCTTTTCACCAAACTTGTTCCAACCGTCTACCACTCTTTTTGCGAAAGTGAATTTTCTTATATTTGTTCGGCATCTGTGTTTAGCTAGTTTAAATCTATGACGTCTTGTTCTTAAAGTTCCAGGTCTCAGGAAATCTTCCCTGTCGATGTTATCAATTCCTGTTACTATTTTGTACATAGTGATCATATCACCTCTTATTCTTCTGTCTTCTAGTTTTGGCATATTTAATGCCTCTAACCTCTCCTTGTAGCTCTTGCCCTTCAGTTCTGGGAGCCACTTAGTAGCATGTCTTTGCACCTTTTCCAGTTTGTTGATGTGCTTCTTAAGATATGGGCACCACACAACAGCTGCATATTCTAGCTTTGGCCTAACAAAAGTCATGAACAGTTTCTTTAGTATATCGCCATCCATATATTTAAAAGCAGTTCTGAAGTTAGAAAGCATAGCATAGGCTCCTCGCACAATATTCTTTATGTGGTCCTCACGTGATAGTTTTCTATCTAGAACCACCCCTAGATCTCTTTCTTTATCAGAATTCTTTAAAGATTTCTCACATAATGTATAGTGTGTGTGTGTGTGTGTGTGTGTGTGTGTGTGTGTGTGTGTGTGTGTGTGTACTCACCTATTTGTACTCACCTATTTGTGCTTGCAGGATCGAGCATTGACTCTTGGAACCCGCCTCTCCAGCTATCGGTTGTTTTCAGCAATGACTCCTGTCCCATTTCCCTATCATACCTAGTTTTAAAAGTATGAATAGTATTTGCTTCCACAACCTGTTCCCCAAGTGCATTCCATTTTTCCACTACTCTCACGCTAAAAGAAAACTTCCTAACATCTCTGTGACTCATCTGAGCTTCCAGTTTCCACCCATGTCCCCTTGTTCTGTTACTATTACGTGTGAACATTTCATCTATTTCCACTTTGTCAATTCCCCTGAGTATTTTATATGTCCCTATCATATCTCTTCACTCCCTTCTTTTCTCTAGTGTCGTAAGGTTCAGTTCCTTTAGACGCTCTTCATATCCCATCCCTCGTAACTCTGGACAAGCCTCGTCGCAAACCTCTGAACCTTCTCCAATTTCCTTACGTGTTTCTTCAGGTGGGGGCAGTAGTATATTCCGAGCCAGATAGCCCCACTTAACAAACAATGAAATCAGAGGCGGGGTGACATATAGACCCACCTCGAATTTTAGTCTACGGTGAGCCCCCACCATATTTCACTTACTCTGGGTATCTCCACTATGTCATTATTTAGGAGTAATTAAAGGATATATATTCGAACAAATCTGAATGGCCCCTCCCTTATATAGGAGTATTTAAGTAGTATTAAATTATAAATCTCCCCCAAGGGTTAAAAAAAAGACATCAAATAATTTATTAAATGCTTTATTAGGTAAAAATACACAAAAATGTATAAGTAAATATGTTAGTTAATAATTGTAGTTTACAGTGTGCTCCTGCCATATTTCGCTTACTACAGCCCTCCCCCCCCTTATCCCTCGTCCCCCTCCACCCCCCCCCATCCTCATCTGAGTAGAATTCTGACATCTCTTCATCAGTGATGAGTGGGGGAAGGTCTTGACCCCCATTCTCCCCTCTCTTGGGGGGGTGGGGTGAGTTGGGTGGGCACCTTTTGGTTGAGTTTCCTCTCTCTCATCGGGAGTGTTCTGGAAAGAGATGGGGGAAATAATTTATAGTGATTAAAGTTTTTTTATAGGATTATATATTTATTAGAAAAATATTCTATTTTTCTCTAAGAACAATTAGTACATACCTCTCCCCCTGCAGGAGCGGCCTTGTGTCCTCTACAGCAGGCATCGTCAATTAGACTACGTAACAGCATCTTGTTTGGGGCAGACCCCCACATAGAATTACTACTCAACAAATGTGGACGGGTCCCAAGAACTGTACTGAAGAAAAACATAAGAGGTGAAATAGAGGATATACAAACATTTTTATTGAGGGAAATAAACATAAAATAAATCTATTAGCAGAAAGTGAGGGTAATACTAACCAGGTCCTTCAAGGACTTCAATCTTCCCTGCAGGTCTTTTTTGAGAGACACCTTCCATTTCGTAGGAGGAAGACAGTCTTCTGAGGGGGATGGGTGGGGGAGAGGGCTTTTTATAGGAGGCTACACTCCTTGTTAGGTAGGTTGCCTAGCTAACAAAAATATTCTCTACACCACCTATAAGAACCAACTCCTATACCTCTACAAAATGTCCTAACACAATGATGTTTCATAGGAAAATATCATCTCGCATAAGTGAGGGCACGTTTATCGTTTAATTTTAAAGTAACGCTGGAAAATACATTATGTAAGTAATGTACTGTTGAAGGCAAGCCCAGGTGGCTTATTCTATGAACAAATATGACGCAATAGAGGCCGCAGGCAAGAGTAAAATCACTCTGGAGTCTGTAGCGCATTCCAAACACCTTTCTTATTTTGTTAGTTTTAATAAATCCTTGAAAATGATGCCTGTAAGTAGCCGGTGATATTGCATAACTATAAAAAAAAACACCCAATGCTTAACTTTATCAACATAAATTCCTACCCAATGTCCCATAGTGATTCTGCTGTGTGATGGTAAAATATTAGTTATGAAAACAATAGGTTTTCTTGAGGAGATATTTAAATGTTCTATCTCATCAGCATTATAGCATCCTAGGTAGAGCGCTCGATCCCCTAGATTATCTTTTAAATTAATAATTATATCATAACAATTCATTATGTTTTTTTTATGTTCGTACGTCGCATAGAACAGTTCTTTGCCCATCGGTGGATAGTACCCCAGTCGTTTCCCCAAACAGTAAAACCAGTCTGTTATATGTAACACCATTGCCAAATTTAAGCTCCATACGCAAGTTGCCAGATTTCTCCACAGGGAGGGAATCCTTCGTTTGAATGGAGGTTAAGTCAAAGGTGAATATTGATCTTCCCTTATTAAAAGAGTCATAGACCAGTAGTGAATTGCGCTCTAAGCCTAATGTCTTCAAAGTTTCGTAATAAAGGCGGGAATAATGGTTATCGAAATCGCCACCGATTCGGTAAATTGCATTATTGTTCAAATACATAGCAATAATTTTCAGTTTTGCATTTTCAAAATATAATCCATTACCTTGGTGAAGACCAGCGAAATAATTCATTGGAACGATTACCATGAATATATTGTGAGGAATTACTTGTGCCCATGGTTGATCAATTAAGAGACTAGTTTGATTCCCTGCTAGGACATATGTTTTAGAAATGGTTCTATTGAAAGTATAAGTTATGGGGTCAGGGGATGCTAACAGTGAGCTGTTTAAGGCTATGTAAGCACTTGGGTAGGGGAACACCCGCGTTACCCATAACTTAGCATAATCCATATGCAAGCGATACTTAGAGCCATCGTCCACACTTGTATTTAGCACCCAAGCGTGTGGAGAGAGCTCCAATCTTAGACGCACATCTATATTATCTAATATGTATTGGTCTAGGGATGATATATCCAAAAGGAGAGGGAAACACATCGACAAACCTTTACTTTTTAAATCACCCATAAATTTTTTATACTTGGCAGTTGCTCCAGTAAAATAAGTATTTGTAAACTCATTAGTGATTATGCTATCGTACTCTCCAGTCCCTACGAAAGCCTCCAATTCTCCCCAAGGAAGACATTTTTGATGGAGGCATGGAGGTAATTAATTTAATAAACGACCAATAATTAAAATTAGTATTTGTTTCAACTATCTGCTCTCCTAAAAACACCTGAACACCTTTAAACATGGTATTTGACAACCCATTCACAAATTCCACATGGTCATCCTCTTCCAATTTTGTGGTATCGTCATCTTTCGTTAAAGATACCTTAAAATCTATAACAATATTAGCTAGATCTAAGAAGGCTCCCTGGGTTCCAGGGATGCGGAATTCTAAGTAATTATCCCCCTAATGTTGATTAATGGGGAGGTTGACAGGTAGAATGTCTATTTGCTGCGTAGAGGCAATTGAACTCTCCACATTACGTATCCTGTTACTTCTAGGATATTGGTCAATAATACTGGAGCTATAATATTCTAGTGGTATTTTCACCCCAGCTCCGCTAGGCTCCCCCATGATCCCCTCCGAAAGTTGAAGTATGACTGCTTACATTAGCGAAAACACATCATTTTTATACTCAAGACCTCGTTTACATTTTTTATTTTTATTTTTTCGTCTAGAGAGTCTTTTAATTTTACCCCCCATTACCAATTTCTTTCCGACACTCTGAAGAGTATCAATACCGTGAGTTCTCAGAGCAGTCTTTACATTCCGTTTACCACTGCTTAAATCACCAAGGACATTTTTCCCAAAATCAATAGCGCTAGGTGTTACAGCTTTCATGAAAAATGGTATGGCCCATCGAGCAATACCAGCCAAGGTCCCAAAGAAACCTCCTCCAGATCTGAGATAAGGTGCTTGGAATGTGCGTATGTCATTCATCGCCCCCTCTCTCATCCCGTGTCTCCTATGGAGAGGAGCGAATATCTCCCCGAACTCCCTCTGGGAAGGCGGGTGGAACGGTATACGCATTCTGAGGTCTCTTCATATAGTAACCTAAGTCGTGGGTAAACACTTATTTATATATATATATATATATATATATATATATATATATATATATATATATATATATATATATATATATATATATATATATATAATATATGTGAGGGTACCACCTCTGGTGCCAATGTGGGGACCCATAGCCTCGGAGAAGAAAATAAAACGTATTCAGAGGAGACCTTGTGGTTTCTCACTGAACACTAATATTTTCTTCTCCTACCACCCCCATTCTTTTGTATGTACACATATATATTTGCTTTATTTGAACTGTGTTACAAAAAAGGAGTTACATATAGGTTACAAAGATGGTTATCATAGGTTGTCGAGTTCCTCCAGCTCCTCAGATGGGGGGCAGGAACCCTGGATGCAGTGCGCATTTCCCCTCTGTATCGCCACGCTGAGGCGCTGGAAAAGAAAGCTGGCAGCTCTAGGGTCCCTTGTTGTTTCAATGAGCCTAGAACCCAGTTCCTTCAAAAAACTGGTAGCACTTTTACCCCAGGCGCCGAGTGTCTCAGAAGCAATGGGGACAAAATTGTAGTGGTGCTCAAGTTCTCTATACTTACGGGATTTGGCTGCTTCCCTGTGGGTGGCAGCGCCACCTGGTTGTGCAACACTGAGGTCAATGTAGGTGTTAGCCAGGGTTGATACGCACGTGTAGTCCCATACCAACTGCTTGCCATTCTTCCAGGGGTTCACTGTGATACCATCCGGGCGACCAATAATATATATATATATATATATATATATATATATATATATATATATATATATATATATATATATATATATATATATATATATATATATATATATATATATATTGCTATACCTTAGGGGCGGATATGTAAGACAGCCGTAACCGACCTCCCATCTTCAAAACTAACCATTCGCCCAAACTGATCTGTTATTTTAATACTTACTTTCTCCAACGTGTTAGTGTTTAATGTTTTGTACACTAGAGGGTGAGCCCCTCTAGAATATGAGTCATGATAATTGATTGCATCTGAGATATTTACAATCTGCCCCCCGTATCGTTCAGGCTCGATGACGTCACTATAAATGAGTAAATAGTCACAATCTCCGTCAATGTGGGGGGGTGATAAGGCCACAGTCCTGGAGGGTGACGTAATGTCATCTGTTTTTGCTCGATAAATGGTGTATTTGCGACTGCTGTCAAAACCAAGTACATTAGCTATTCAGTGTTTAAATTGAAAGTTGAGTGAATTTAATGAGCCAGTACTTCCACTGTTAAGAGTTGAAGCTAGTAATACCCTTTCTTAAGATTGGTCATAGGAGAGGATTGGTTCTTTATCTGAGAAGTATATTTTGAAATCATCCCTAAAGCTAAGCTGCATGTCAGTGGTTATTTGCCGACTAACCACGTCTGTAATGAATTTGATGTTTCTTGATAATATGTTGGTTTTTGGGTGGAAGGTGTATATTAAGTGTTCTGGACTCTTAGAAAGAGTTCCACATTTAAAAGTGGCATAGATATCTATGCCAGAGTCCTCCTCATCTTTGATGATGGCATTAATTCGCCTGGGAAGGAGTATGTTGACTAAAGTCACTTCATGTTTAATGGAAGGGTTTAAATGTAGTGTTGGGATGGTGTTTGTAAATGCTGAACTTGTGTTGTTGTAAATATCTCCTTGATCGAGACTGGTAAGATATATGTAATGTTCTTTCCCCATTGTCCCATTATGTACTGAATGGGTTCTATACAGGGGATGGGTTTTTGTAAGAAGGGTGAAAATAAACAACATTACTTATATTTTATTTTATTAAACTACTTAAGGAACTACGACAGGGGAAGATTCCCTCACATTTTTTTTAAGAATAGTGATTAACCACGTCCCCTCGCTACTACTACTGGCGCCGGCTGCTGCTGCTACTGCTGCTGCTGCTGGTGCCGCTGCTGCTGTCCCCCTGCTGGAGCTACTGTCGCTGTTGCTGCTGTTGCCGGTTGCACTACCTCTACTTCTCCCCTGGGGTGGTGGTTAAAGTGTTCTGGACTCTTAGAAAGAGTTCCACATTTAAAAGTGGCATAGATATCTATGCCAGAGTCCCCCTCATCTTTGATGATGGCATTAATTTGCGTGAGTAGGAGTATGTTGATTAACGCTACTACATGTTTAATGGAAGGGTTTAAATGTAGTGATGGGGTGGTGTTTGTAAAATGCTGAACTTGTGTTGTTGTAAATATCTCCGTGATCGAGACTGGTAAGATATATGTAATGTTCTTCTCCCATTGTCCCCTTATGTACCGATTGGACAATATACAAGGAAGGGGTTTTGTAAGAGGGGGAAAATAAACAACATAACTTATATTTTATTTTATTAAACTACTTAAAGAACTACAACAGGAGAAGATTCCCCCACATTTTTTTAAGAAAAGTGATTAACCACACCCCCTCGCTACTACTGCTGCTGCTGCTGCTGGCTGCTGCTACCTCCACTGCTGCTTCCATCGGGGCTACTGTCACTGCCACTACCTCAACTTCTTTACTGGAGTGGCGGTTACAGCTTTCGTTGTTTTTTCGGGGGGGGGGGGAGGATAACAGGAATATTCCTGTGACTCGCCATCGAGGATGGAGTCGATACGGCGATTTGCCTCTGTTTCAAAGTCGAGGAGTGGCTCAATCCTCCGTTTGACTGAGGTTGATGCTGTAGGGGGTGGTGGAGGGGTGGCGGTGGAGCTGGAGCCGTATTCCTGAGAGTGTTTCTTCTTCCTGGGGGTGTGTGGTGGTGCTGAAGGAGTAGAACGAGAAGAGGTTCTTGGGGTGCTACCACCCTCTTCCACCACGGTGTCGAGTGTTATAGTAAGATTATCAGCACTTGGGTCGTCGAACGGGAGGGGCACCACTGGAGGTGTGACACCTGCGGGTCGTTTGAGGATGACCAACTCTTTGTTGAGTTTGGTCAATTCCTGATGAAGAGAGAGCAGCATGGGTCCAATGTCCTTGTGCCAGTTGACCATACCATCACGGGAAGCCCCTAAGCCGTGGGGTACCACCAGTCGAGTCATGGTTGGGGTTCTCACCATTAGATTGCCCACCTTTGTTAGGGCCATCTTCACCCAGTACCTCCGGTTTTGGGCGGTATCCAGGGTGACGTTAGTGACGTAGTGAGTGTCGGCGGAAGTCTGCACTTGTTCCTGGGCTATTGGGTTGACTCGAAGGGGGCTCCTGCCCCGAAAGCAGAACTCAAGCCACGAAAGTCGGCCTGAAGTAGAGGACGGGCTCCTCTATGAGATCTTGTCCGTCAGAGCGGAGTGGGGCAATCTTCACATCAATGTCCCCTGGAGTAGCCCGACACCGAATTATTGCCCTATTGACTCTACCCAGTCCTTCACGTTCCACACGGGCATAGGGATAAGTCTTCCATATGATGGAAGCGTGGCCATAGGGACGCACAACGGCAGCTGATAACTCGTAGACGATGACGTCACCTACCCAAAGGTGTGGGAGTCAGTGATATCGTCACCGATGGTCTTGATACTCGCCAGCGACATGGCAGAGGGTGGCTGTGAGGAGCGTGTCGACAACTGTAGTATAGTGTTCCAAGAGCAGGCGGTGGGCGGCCTTAAATACACCTGCGACCCACCTGGGGGTAGTGGGATGTAGGGGTGACGGGTAGAGATCACCTTATGAGCCCATAGATACTCCGCCCAGACTCAAAGGCTGTAATCATGTCCCGATGTTGGAAGGTTAATTTTTCCATCTGCCAAATCTCTGTCTGGATCTCCAGAGGTGAATACTCTCATACCTTTTCACCGTTTCTCCAAATGACTTAAAAAACCGTCTGGGGGAGCACTCAACACAAGATGGTCATAACACTCCCATAAGGCATATATCAATCTACTTTTGTGTTCGACAAACTTGTAGTAACGTTGAGTAGCAACCAAATGCTTCAATAGGGGAGATTTTTCTCTCCTCTACCGTCGGAGGGGGTTGAAGCTCGCTCCATGGTGGATACACAACTGAATATAATGACGTTTAAGATGTGGCTCATATAGGCTTTTCAATACGGTTCCCAATGAGGTCTCCTATGAATAGCCCTCCCCCTTTTAACTGTGTTCTGGCACGAGAATTACGTATAAAGGACGGGTCTATGCCAGCCACCTTCAGTAAAACCTTACATCTGTCTTGTCAGCTGCCCTAAATTGTCCTTTAGAAAAGGCTAAAGTTTTAATTATATCTAACAAATTTAAATTTTGCACAGGCTTTAATAAATTCCCGTGACTATCCCATACCACCTGTTGGCTGTTGTGTTCAAACATGTTCAATAATGTTTTGACATGTGGAATTTCCCCTATTTTAAAATTCACATTTATTAAGTTGTCCAGACTTGGGTTTTGGGGGGTGGTAGTGGTGGTGGCTTTGGTATAAATACTGTTGGTATAAATCTCTCTTCGGCCTCTTGGCATTTCTGTATGACTAGGTCATCATATCTTGCACTGTTTTTCTCTAATTTCTTCCTCCCACTGCACTTCTCCAGATAGTCCCTTATCCTCCTATAGTCCCCTTTCCTGTAGTCAACTCTCCTTTCCCAGATCTCTTGTCCCATGGTCATAAGTTTGAATTCCATCATGTAATCAAAGACTAGGACACAATGGTCACTGGCCCCTTGAGGTATTTCATGCTCCAAATTCTCGATATCTTCTACGTTCTGGGTGAAAATCAGGTCTAACGGCATGGTGCATCTCCTCCTCTTCCCTTGTGTGTTTCCTTCAATGCTGTGTTAGGAAATTCTGTCTATAACATCTACTAATTTTGCTCCCCACGTTTCGTCCCCTCCATGGGGATTCTTGATTCCCAATTCATCTCTCCATGATTTATGTCCTCCATGATCAGCAGCTTCGCTCTCATTCTGGGGATAGTGTTGCTGCCTTCTGCAGTTCATCGAAATGCCTTGTTGTTGTCATCATACTCCTACTGGGTCTTCTACTGTTAGGTGGGGGATTGAGATTACCAAGATCACAATCTTCCTCCCATCTACTGTCAGAGTTCCATGTATGAAGTTTGTGCACTCATTGGTAACCGATTTCCCAGGTCTTCAAACTCCGTTTCCGCTTATTAGAAGTGCCACTCCCTCCCTGTCTCTGTGTCCTCTCTTTTCTTATCACCTGGTACCCTTCAGGAAAGATTGCATGTGAGATCATGTCATTAATTTTAGTTTCCACAATTGCAACTATGTCGGATCTACCTCACTCACTCTTTCTTTATCTTTTCTGCTTATTAGATACCCCATCAGCATTGGTGTACCAAACCTTGAGATCTTCATGATAACTCCTGTACCAGAGTTCTCTCTTTCTCTGGGGGTCTGGGGGGGATCTGGGGGGTGT
>WNGS01042707.1:29486123-29504521 GCA_020271785.1 Procambarus virginalis
TTTGAAACTGTGTATGGAGTCTGCGTCCCCACAACACTGACTAATGCATTACATTTGTTATACCCTGACACTGAAACAAATTCTTTCTAATATCTCTGGGCTCATCTGAGTACTACGTTTCCACCTGTGTCTCCTTGTTCGTGTCCAACCCGTGCTGAAGAGTTTGTCTTTGTCCACCCTGTCAATTCCCCTGAGAATTTTGTAGGTGGTTATCATGTCTCCCCTTACTCTTCTGTTTTCCAGGGTTGTGAGGTTCAGCTCCCTTAGCCTTTCCTCGTAACTCATTCCTCTCAGTTCCGGGACCAGTCAGGTGGCATACCTCTGAATCTTCTCTAACTTTGTCTTGTGTTTAACTAGGTATGGACTCCAGGCTGGAGCTGCATACTCCAGGATGGGGTCTTACATAAGTGTATACAGGGTTCTGAACGATTCCTTACACAAGTTTCTAAAGGCAGTTCTTATATTGGCCAGTCTAGCATATGCCGCTGATGATATCCTTTTGATGTGGGCCTCTGGGGAGGATTCGGTGTGATATCGACCCCCAGATCTTTCTCTCTATTTGACTCTTGTAGGATTTCACCTCCCAGATGGTACCTTGTGTTCAGCCTTCTGCTCCCTTCGCCTAATTTCATTACTTTACACTTTCCTGAGTTGAACTTTAGCAGCCATTTTCTAGACCATTCCTCCAGTTTGTCCAGGTCGTCCTGTAGTCTCTATCTTCATCTGTTTTGATTCTTCTCATAATTTTTGCATCGTCAGCAAACATTGAGAGGAATAAGTCTATACCCTCTGGAAGGTCGTTTACATAACATAGAAACAGGATGGATCCAGTACTAGCCCTGTGGAACACCCTGGTGACATCTCGCCACTCTGATGTCTCCCCCCTCACCGTTACTTCCTGTTTCGTTTTGCTTAGATACTCCCTTATCCACTGGAGCACCTTACCTTTTACTCTGTCTGCTGCTCCAACCTTTGTAACAGCCTTTTGTGAGATACTGTGTCAAAGGCTTTCTGACAGTCCAAGAAAATGCAGTCTGCCCACCCTTCTCTTTCCTGCCTAATTGTGTTGCTTGGTCATAGAATTCTATTAGGCCTGTGAGATACGATTTACCATCTCTGAACCCATGCTGGTGGTGTGTTACAAAGCTGTTTCCCTCCAGATGCTCTACGAGCCTTTTCCTCACAATCTTCTCCATCACCTTGCATGGTATACAAGTTAGGGAAACTGGCCTGTAGTTCAGTGCCTCTTGCCTGTCACCCTTTTGTAAATTGGGACATTAGCTGTCTTCCAGCTTTCCGGAAGGTCTCCCGTTTCCAGTGACCTGTTATACACCATAGAGAGTGGCACACTTAGTGCTTCTGCACCTTCATTTGGCAGTTTTGGTTGGGTCTTAGCTTTACTAGCGATGTCATTTTCGTACTGCCTCTCTGCTTCTCTCCTATCTCTGATGTACTCATTTCTGGCCCTCTGGTATCTCTCCCTGCTCTCTGGTGTTCTGTTGTTCCTGTAGTTTCGCCATGTTCTTTTACTCAATTGCTATGCTGCTGCACATTCCTGGTTGAACCACGGATTCTTCTGTTGCTTTTCATTTTTCACTTTTTGGACTGGGATAAACCTGTCTGCAGCCTCCTGACACTTCTGAGTGACATAATCCATCATATCTTGTACAGTCTTTTCTCTGAGTTCTGTTTCCCATGGTATTCCCGTTAGGAAGTTCCTCATCTCGTCATATTTTCCTCTTCGGTAATTTAGTCTTTACCTTCCAATCCCATCCTTGGATAGGTTATCCCTATTTCTACCAGATACTCAAATATCAATACACTGTGGTCACTCATTCCTATGGGGGCTTCATATTTGACTTCCCTTATTTCTGAGCCATTTAAGGTGAAAATCAGGTCGAGTCTAGCTGGTTCGTCATTTCCTCTCATTCTTGTGGGTCCCTTGACATGTTGGCTCAGAAAGTTCCTTGTACTCACTTCCAAAGTTTAGATCTCCATGTGTCTTCACCTCCATGTGGGTCCCCATTCTCCCAGTCTATCTTTCCATGGTTGAAAATTGGCCATGATTAAAGTCTGGATCCATTCCTGCAAGTAACTGAAGCTGTTCTCTCTATGTTAATGGTAGCCATGTTGTTTCTGTCGAACTCATGTCTGGGTCTTCTGTCATTTAATGGAGGGTTGTAAATGACTGCCACTATTATCTTAGGTCCACCCATTGTCATAGTTCCTGTTATGTAATCACTGAATCCGTCGCAGCCCGGAATTTCCATCTCTTCAAAGCTCCAGTCCTTCCTTATCAGCAGAGCCACTCCTCCTCCTCTCCCGTCTCTCTCTTTCCTTACTATAAAAAGTCCTTTGGAAACACAGCATTTGTTATGACTCCTGACAACTTTGTTTCTATGAGTCCTATTACATCTGGGTTTTCTTCCTGCGCCCTTTCTGCCAGTTCACTTGCTTTGTTGGTAATCCCATCGATGTTTGAGTACATTACCTTGAAGCTCACTTTCCTATGTCCATTTTCACCCACCCTCCCCACTAGTGCAGGAAGCTGTTCCATGGGCATTACTGCTTGGGTAGGCTCATCCTCATGTGGGGTAGTTACCAGGGGTTCTGAGAAAGGTGAGGGTGGGGGGGGAAGGAGGGGAAGGGGGAGGATGGCTTAGAACTGGGGTGGGGGATGGAGGACTTAGTTCTTGTCTGGCCTGGCTTGGGGCAGAGGAAGACCAGGGGGTGGGAAGGAAGGGGGTTCTCAGGGTAGGGAGGGAGGGTGGAATTGGGTGGAATGGTGGAACTCCCCACCTATAGGGTGGTGAGTTGGGATGGTGCAGTCCCTTTGGGGTTCCCGAGGTGCTGGGTTGGGGTTCCACACTCCCCCTGGGATTGCTGGGTTGGGGGTTGAGGTTCTCTGGCTTCCTTCCCTCTGCCTGCGCCTTTTCCTGCATCTGCTGCCTGTATTATCTCTGTCCTGGTCATGTCCCTTTGAAGGAATACCTGTCTGTAATTCGTTACATATTTCAGTTTGCTCTTTTTGCTAGTATGTCGTCTTTGATGCACTCGTTTTGAGCACTACCTGGATCACCCTGTCTTTGTGTTTGTTGTACTGGCCAATCCGGAAAAAAAACTTTTCTATGTCTGTTTCAGCCCCTTCCAGACCTATCTTCTTTAGTATCCCTGCCACTGCAGCTTTGTTCTTAGACCTCCATTCTTCCCTTGTGGAACCCTCTTGTTCCTTAACACCTACCACTACTACAGCTCTTTTCTTTCCAGTAACTGGCTCGTGCATCTAGCTGCCTCCTGTGAGGTTACTGCTTTCATTACAACTTTCTTGACTGTGGACATTGCTCCTGGGCTCTTCAGCATTTCAGCAAAGGTGGCACCCATTGTAGGGGTCCCTGCCATTGCTGCATCTCCTGGTACCTGGGGGTTGGTCCCCTGGGCCACAGTCTGAGGAGATCCTTTTTTTTTAGGTTTGTTATCTCCTCTTGCGCTGCCTTTAGTTCATTTTGCCGTTTATTTATGAGTCCTCTCATGTCTTTCAGTTCCTCAATGATTTCCCTTCATGCGCGAACAGTCATCTCCATGTATGACTCGTCCTGTTCCTCTCCTCCACCTGTGTTCTGTTTTCTTACCATCCTGCTTGATCCCTTTTCTTTTCCCTAGCGTTTGTTAGTCTACACTAACCCCAGTGTGTGTGGGGGGGGGGGGGGGTGGGGGGAGAGGGAGAGAGGAGAGAGGGAGATCGGGAAAGAATTATATATTATTAACATCTTTATTGACAAAATTAATTACAATTTTGCCTAATCTGAGGATTTTGATAGTCTGATTAAGTGAGGATAATGCTAGTATTCACTGTCACGCAGGACAGAGGGTCATACATAAGACAATAGGTCTAAACTGTAGGCTGAAGCAAATATATATCATGGTTACAATCAATGTTTTAATATATGGATATGTGAAAACAACTTTCTATTGTGCACTGCCACACAAGGGCAGGGATGGGTTCATAAGTGATGCAGCTTAGAAGTAATATAGATAAAAATTGTTCTTCATTCTTTAAAATGGACAAGCAAATTTTGGGTAAATTGTTAGGATGTCGTCCAGAACACCTGAGTCAATAAAATAGTTACACAGTTGGTGGTACAAGAGGCCAGGAGGTCTAAAGTCCTTTACGGTTTCACATTCATCAATGTAGTGTTCTAGTGAATGCATTAAAGGTTTATCACAGAGTTTACAATCTGAGTATTCTGGTAGTGGCTCAGCCTCACTAACCTGCCAGATGTGTCTATAGCCAAGGCGAATTCGCGCAATGACTACATCACATTGCCTGGTTCGGTTACTGTGCTGACCATACAAATACCTATTATTACAAAACTTGTCATAACTTTTAATACTGCAGCTTTCAGGTCTCTGGGCATTTCTTAGTTCTTCTAAATCTGAATTAATTTCTTTAATTTGTATGTTTCTAATAACTGCATTAGATAGTCCAAAGTCATAATCAATGTTTTCTTTCCTGCAAGCCTCATTGGCCAATCGATCTACGAAGTCATGTTTTCCAACTCCAACATGGGATGGGATCCACACAAATTTTATACAAGAGTTATTATCATTGGCAAAAATTACATTCCATTTAATATTACAAGCTACTTCCGACATACATTGTGATGGGTTATTTAAGGACTGCAGAGCACTTTTAGAGTCACAGAAAATAACTCCACCACCATTGAGCTTAAGGTATTCAGTGGCTAGATAAATGCCCATAGCTCGGTCTGTGTCGTGCTAGCCCAGTTGTTCAATCTCTGTGTACTAGACATGATCATTTCATTCCCTTTATACACTGCACATGCACAACCTGTTCTACCAGTGCCTAACTGCACAGAGCCATCAGTAAAGGCATAGGATTCAGTCGGTTTGAGAATTTGAAGATGACTGTCAATAGCTTCTAATGTTATACATCTCAAAATGTCAGTGTTATACATTTGTTTAACACTGATGGGGTATAATGCAGAGAGACCTCCACATCTTTCCAAGGGGGAATATAGTGAACAGTTTTATCAGGGTTAAGAGACACATTCAGTTTCTGAAGATTATAGGCACAACAACTGAGCCACACACTGTAGGGAGCTTTTTGCGGCGGATTGAGGGAACAGTCAGAATTGTTTAGAATGGATCTCAATTTAATTTGAATAGAGCTGGGGGACCATTATTTTTCAAAGTTTTGGCGCAAAACATAGTACTAAGTAGAACTATTCTTTCGTAAATGGAAGGTAAGTTTAGTTCCTTTCTCATGTTAACAATTCTGACAGTTCTAGGACAACCCAGGATGATGCGCATGGCATCATTCTGTACTACATCTAGGCCTTGTAATTGTTTAGGAGAAAAATTAAGAAGATGCAAGGCATAATAATCAACAACAGATCGTATAAAGGCAATATAAAAACTACGAGCATATTTTATGTTAATGCCAAATCCTTTGCCAACAAGAGTTTTGAGAGGTTTAAGACGCTCAACTAGTTTTTTGCGCAGGTTGCTGACGAGATTTGTATCATTAACCTCGACTCCAAGATATTTATAAGACTCGCAAGTCTCCACGGGCACTCCATTAATAGTATAGTTAACATGAAGAGAATGGGGAATAAGAACCCTTGTTTTATCAACAGAGATTATGAGGCCACATTCTACTACTTTCTTGGAGAATGCATCAAGTAACACTTGTAGCCTTGGTTTACTGTGTGCCATAATACAAATATCATCAGCATAACATATAACAGTTTCCGTAGGTTGTACAGGTATGTCATGGATAAGTTTGTGCATAAGTATATTGAAGAGCATAGGGCTTAGGACACCACCTTGAGGTGTGCCTAGTTCGAATGCATCTGTCCTTGTACTTTTAACTCCTTTAAATAGGACACTAGCACGCCTGTTGGATAGGTAGCTCTTTATCCAACTCAGAAGATTACCTTTGATTCCAAATTCAGCAAGTTGCTCTAATATTATTTCGCCATTCGCTACATCGAAAGCTGACTTTAGGTCAATAAAGGCTGCCTGTGTCCCATCCTGGGAGTTTACAAAATATTCAGCAAAGCATGTTTGTGTGCTACACTTGGGCATGAACCCATATAGGTTTGGGGCCAGTTTTTCTTTGACCTGAAACATGACACGATTGAGAACAATTCTCTCCAAGACTTTACACATGCAAGATGTAAGAGAAATGGGTCTGAATTTTTGAGAGTTAGGTTTAGGAATTGGTATTATGAGACTTTGTGTCCATTTCTTTGGCAAGATACCTTGTGAGAGACTCATTTGATAGAGGTCAAGCAGAGGGTGGCTAGGGACATCATTAAGTAAGCTCAAGGTGTTATAAGTTATACCATCCTCACCAGGGGCAGTTTGCTTAGGTTTCCCTAATGCTGATGTTAATTCAAAGGGGGTTATAGCAAACTGATCTGTTAAATCTGGTGAGGAGCGTGCTATTTCATTATTAAAGTTTCTGTTAATGTTGGTATGTCTTAAATGTTGCTGTATATCTGGGGGTAAGGAAGAAATTTGTGAGACACTAGACCATTGAACTAGGAGCATGTCAGCATATTCTGCAGGAGTATGATGAAGCTGAACTGGGGCTGAAGGTTTGGTAATGTTTTTAATTTTGTTCCACATTTCTAATAATGTTGTAGTTCTATTGATACCTTGTAGGAATTGTTCCCAATATGTGTTCTTAACTTGACCCTAAGCTTGCGAAAATCTCTGTTGGCATTAAGGAATGCAAGTAAATTGTCAGGTGTTTTGTCTCGTTTATAAGAGTCAGCAGCTGAAGTACTTTAGCTCTGCAATGATAATAGGATCCTCTGTCCATGAGGAAGAACGAGTGTTCTTTTTTTTTTCTTAATTTAACCCAGGTATCATAATAACTGGTAATGATACTGACGAGATCATTGTAAAAGTGGTCCACTGATACAGGTGTATACCCAGTGTACCACTTGTGTACATAAGCCTTAAAGTGCGGTTTAAGATTCTCTGGTTAGGAGGGCAGGAAGTTCTCCTAAGGTTTCATAACAACATAAAAAAACCGTTGATTGAAAGTTTCCTCTCCTAACCTAACAGCCTAAGTCAGAGGACCCAAAACAGAAAACGGGACATTACGTCACTTTCGCGTTATGTAATAATCTAAGATGAGGTCTGATAAAAGACCTTTTGTGCCCTCTGTATAATGCTTTTGCGCTACCGCTCACAGGATGAGTATGGGGTGAACAATAAACTAGCAAATCAATTTCAATTTCAATCAAATCAATTTCGTGAGCCGATTTTATTTTGAATTACGTCGATTTCTAGCCTGAGTGCACATACGAGCGAAAAACGACGCAATAGCAAGAGGACGGGTTGCTCTGGGACGGGCGCGACGTTTGTGCTCCGAGATTTGTTTTCTTCGCCAGAGAGAACGGCCTTCTTGTTCCGGGTTGGGTATTGTCTCACGTTGTGGTCTGTGGCTTGAGGATAGTTCTAGTCCTACCGAGCCTAGCTTCTACAGATGCTAATTTAGAGTTACGGTTTCTAACTGTTCTCTCCAGCTCTGTGAAGTGTTAGTTTATACGTTTCCATTTCCGTTTTCATCAGTTTATTATTAAAAGTGTTGAGTTGTGGTGTTGGGAGAGTGGCCGCGCAGGCTGATGCTCACCTGCCAGTAGGCTCAGGTCTGAGTAAGGTCTATGTGTAATATTATGTTGTTATTTATACATACAAGAGTTGTTACGTTCTTGTACAGGCACTAGTGGGCGTAGCGTTTCGGGCAGGTCCTTAATCCTATGGTCCCTGGGATACGACCCCCGCGAAGAATTGTTTTACAACCAAGTACACATTTTACTGTTGCGTTAAACAGAGGCTACAGTTAAGGATTTGCGCCCAGTAAATCCTCCCCGGCCAGGATACGAACCCATGACATAGCGCTCGCGGAACGCCAGGCGAGTGTCTTACCACTACACCACGGAGACTGTGAACTGTGACGGAGACTTTTTGAGGACACTGTGACTGAGACTTTCTGAGGAGACTGTGACTGAGACTTTCTGAGGAGACTGTGACTGACACTTTCTGAGGAGACTGTGACTGACACTTTCTGAGGAGACTGTGACTGACACTTTCTGAGGAGACTGTGACTGACACTTTCTGAGGAGACTGTGACTGACACTTTCTGAGGAGACTGTGACTGAGACTTTCTGAGGAGACTGTGACTGAGACTTTCTGAGGAGACTGTGACTGAGACTTTCTGAGGAGACTGTGACTGACACTTTCCACATTGTTCCATGTTAGGCGCCTTAAGTTGAAGTCGCCAAGCAAGATGATGTTCGGGGCTGGCTTTGTGAGGTTTTCCCGAGCAGTGTTCTATTTTCTTTAGTTGGCCTTCAAACACCTGAGAATTTGCCTGTGGTGACTCGGCGTCGTGTGTTCAGTCACCCCCTTGTTTACATGGTAGTTGGTTGTACTGTGTTCACAATAGTTCAAACATTGTCAGGGGCAGTGGCTAAAGGCGACGAGTCACAATAACGGGGCTGAAGTATGTTGACCAAACCACACACTAGAAAGTGAAGGGACGACGACGTTTCGGTCCGTCCTGGACCATTATAAAGTCGATCAGACCATTCTCATTCTCACAATCGACTTAGAATGGTTCAGGGCGGACCGAAAACGTCGCCGTCCCTTCCCTTTCTAGTGTGTGGATTGGCGTGGGACAGTGGGTAAAGGTGTTTGTTGGCTGGAGATGTGTCGTGTCCACAGTTACGTCTGACACTCCTGCCTTAATAACCCCATTTCCACACTGGTGGTTGGCAGTTAACGTTGTGACGTATTATTGCGTCCCCGCCTAGATGGCTCCACCAAGACCACCTGACTACTGGTGCCATCTGCCCATGTGTAGTACACCACCCTCCACCAGGTGGTGTGTCACCCTCCACCAGGTGGTTGTGTCACCCTCCACCAGGTGGTGTGTCACCCTCCCCCAGGTGGTGTGTCACCCTCCTCCAGGTGGTGTGTCACCCTCCACCAGGTGGTGTGTCACCCTCCCCCAGGTGGTGTGTCACCCTCCCCCAGGTGGTGTGTCACCCTCCACCAGGTGGTGTGTCACCCTCCACCAGGTGGTGTGTCACCCTCCCCCAGGTGGTGTGTCACCCTCCCCCAGGTGGTGTGTCACCCTCCACCAGGTTGTGTGTCACCCTCCACCAGGTGGTGTCACCCTCCACCAGGTGGTGTGTCACCCCCCCCCAGGTGGTGTGTCACCCTCCCCCAGGTGGTGTGTCACCCTCCACCAGGTGGTGTCACCCTCCCCCAGGTGGTGTGTTCACCCTTCACCAGGTGGTGTCACCCTCCACCAGGTGGTGTGTCACCCTCCACCAGGTGGTGTGTCACCCTCCACCAGGTGGTGTGTCCACCTCCACCAGGCGGTGTCACCCTCCACCAGGTGGTGTGTCACCCTCCACCAGGTGGTCAAATCCCCACAATACTCCAACTGAATTTCTCACGAAGGTGAAGGTAAACAAGTAAAAAAGGAATAAGGAAAGAACAGTGGACCTGCAAAAGAAGGGAGGAAGGGAGAGAAGAGAGGAGAGGAGATGAAGGGAGAGGAGATGAAGGGAGAGGAGAGAGGAGAGGAAGGGTAGAGAGAAAAGAGTAGAGAGCGTGCCAGGAGAGACTTTACCCTCAAGGTAGGAAGGTTGTACGCATGAGAGAAGGTAGAATATGGAGGGTAAATATGACTAACGGAAATAATATTAAGGAAAAGAGAAGTGTGTGTGGGTGATCTCGTGCACACGTCTCACACTTCTCTTCCTCTGGTGGAGTGTCTACCTCAACTCTCCACACATGAAGGTGACATATATGGAGGCGTCACACACGTGTTGTGTAATATTGGTGTAGTGTAACAGTGTAGTGTGTAGCGACTCCTCTCACATTCTCCACTCTTAACTTGTCTTAAGGTGAAGATGTAGACGGAATGTGAAGGTGGCGGCAGGTGAGGGTGACAGGGACGTGAAGGTGACGGGGACATGAGGTGGAGGTGAGGAAGGTGAGGTGGTGGTGAGTGAGGCACCTCAAGCCTCACGTGTTGAGGCATGAGGTGAGACAAAAGATAGAGGTGGGGGGGGGGGCGGTCGATAACTGCAGAAACAATGTAGTGGCCATTTGTTGCCGCCGTCCCCGCCTGCTGGTCACCCGTCTCATTATTGTATGGAGGTTGGCCAGATGGTGGCCCAGGAGCTAGAGGGCGACCACCGAGCTGCAACAAGGCTGCAAGTTGTCACTCCGCCAGATCTAGAACGGATTATAGCTGGTTACCTCCACTCATAAGTCCATTAGTGGAGGCCCTGCCGGTGTGATGCCTTGTATTCCACGCCCGCCTCTGTTCCATCCCTGCCTCCACCACCGCCACCCGTCAAGGGCTGGAACGGAAGCGGGTGTGGAGTGATGTCTCTCTCCTGCTGATGATGATGTCTTCCTCCCGTGGTGTAAACATTGTCACCCCCACCAGTCAGTCACTCACCTTCAGGGACTAGTCCATCACAAACAAGCCCAAATATCTCCTCCATTTATCGCTGTATGTTCACTGAAAATCAACTTTATTCCCGAGTTCTGGTGTGGAGAAAATGGTGGCCTTAGAGGTGAGTGAGGTAGAGTGGTAGTTAATGTCTCACTACATGTGCGTCTCTCACCACAACACCTCACCTGCCGGGGACTTCCCTACCTCTCCTCGATCAATGTTGTTATCCGCTCCCAGTTTTCCAGCCTCTCCTTACCTCTCCTCTTATCGTTCTCCATCACTTCCGCCTGTGTTGTCATCTTCCTGCACAGTGTTGTCATCTTCCAGCAACACCTGGCCATCCCTCCACAACCCGTCACCTGCCCTCAAGCACCAACACTACTCCCGCCCTCTCACAAGATCATTCTCTAACTGTACGCCAAGTCTGGCCAAGAGTTCGTATAAATTATAGGCTCCTTCTGTGTGTGTGTGTGTGTGTGTGTGTGTGTGTGTATTTACTAGTTGTATTTAATATTTGTTTCGGCACAATCGAGCTATTTAGCTCTTGGACCCCGCCTTTCTAACGAATCTATTTTTCCTCTTTATGTCTACTACTGTTACGCCACTATGGTTCGCAACCGGGTTCTTTTCTGTGGTACTAAATTTCTGGTATCCGGCCCCAAGTAAGAAGTGGCTTTCAAGGAGTGAGCTCGGTAATGCAAGGTAAAACAAAAGGGGGTTGTATTGAATACTACACTTCATAAAATGTCAATATATTTACATATGATAACTTTTTACATCACCTCTTAAATAATCCTAACAAAAGTAGTAGTACACCTAATATGTACAAAAGTGTCTCATGGAACCACTAAGCGCTCTTCGATACTGGCGATGCAGTCTTGTAAGCATACCGTGTTTCCTCATCTGTAGTACTGTCCTCCGCAGGAACCGGGAAACAACAATGAGTCTACCCTGGCCATGGGCCAGCCAAACCTCAGTTTCACTAAGTGCTTCCTCGTGAAGGCCCACAATCACAGTCCAGCCTGATGCTGGCAGATACCTTCAGCCTCACGCTGCTGGGCCACTTCCCGTGCAAATACTAGGGTAGCGAACCTAGGCAGGAGCTTTGTGCAACTCGCTGGTTACTCTCCCCTTCAGCACCTTAGTCAGTAGTCTCTTCTATTAGCCAGCCCCAGGTACAGCAAACCCCGTCGCTGCCACTCCACAGGCAGACAGTAGAACACTTCACAGTTCTCTTTCGGCGGCGGCTCACTGCTTCCCTAAAGCAGACTGTAGAGACCTTGGCTGCCCTGGGTAGGCTGCCCTGGGTAGACTAACTGTCATCGTACCACTGCAGCCCTACATCGACTCTGTGGATACAGACACGTCAGCAGTACACTGGGACACTAGGAAACGACACTTACTTCATCTGACATAGACATACAACTCCTTGTTACGGCCACAATGGGACGCAACCGGTTCTTTTCAGGTGGTACGAAAGTTCTGGTATCCGGCCCCAAGCTAGTAGTGGCTTTCAAGGGGTGAGCTCAGTAATGTAAGTAAAACAAAAGGGGGAGGTACATTAAATACACAAGTTCGTCACTTCAACCATATATAATTAGTCTTCCCATCACCATATATATATAAAAGTCTTAAATGGAAAATATTACTACACTATGTACATCATCGTCTCTCTCTGAAGACACTGAACACTCGGCGAAGCTCACTCCGTGCAGTCTTTTTACCCGGGTTTCCTTATCCGTGGCACTACCCTCAACAGGTACCAGGAACCAACGATGAGTCTACCCTGGCCACGGGCCAGCCAAATCATAATTCCACTAGGTGCCTCGTCGTGAAGGCCAACAAACCACAGTCCAGCCTTTTGCTGGCAGGTACCAATCAGCCTCACGCTGTTAGGCCACTTCACGAGCGAATACTAGAGTTGCGAGCCCTAGGCAGGAGCTTCGTGTAGCTCGCTGGTTACTCTCCTCTGTCGGCACCACAGTCGGTTGTCGCTTCCACCAGCCAGCCCCGGGTACTACGAATCCCGGCACTGCCACTCCTCAGGCAGACAGTTGAACACTCTACAGTTCTCGTCCGGCGGCGGCTCACTGCTTCTATAAAGCAGACTGGTGTAGGAGACCTTGGCTGCCTTGGGTAGAACTGACTCTTCGTACATCACAGTAGCCCTACGTTGACTCTGTGAATACAGACACGTTATCAGTACAATGGGACCACTAGGACATATCACTTACTAGCTTACAGCTACAAACGTACACCTTCTTGCTCCATAGATGGCGCTGATTGTCTAATCGTCACCTCACCAGAGGTCAGCACCCGGCTACCTCACGAGCCGAATAGGGCAGGAATCCAGCGCCTATTACCGGTATATTCCCGTCATCACTAGATGGCGTTGGCCATGTTGTGGGGGTTTTCTCACAGATGGCGTTGACGTAACTGCTCCGTGTTCCGACGGTGGACTTGGGTTCGTAACACTCCTTTCAATAGATGGCGCTGATTGTCTAAGCGCCACCTCACTAGAGGTCAGCACCAGCTACTTCTTGAGCTAACTAGGATAGGAATCTAGTACCTCTTGCTGGTGTAATTCTGTCATCACTAGATGGCGTCGTCCATTTTACATACGCTTCTGGGGCAGTACGGGGGCGGACTCGTAGATGGCGCTGAAGCTGCCACCCTACTCCCCCCCCCCCTGACAAGGGTGACGACGGGTGCGGACTCGTAGATGGCGCTGAAGCTGCCACCCTACCTCCCCCCCCCCTGACAAGGGTGACGACGGGTGCGGACTCGTAGAGGGCGCTGAAGCTGCCACCCTACCTCCCCCCCCCTGACAGGGTGACGACGGGTGCGGACTCGTAGATGGCGCTGAAAGCTGCCACCCTACCTCCCCCCCCCCTGACAAGGGTGACGACGGGTGCGGACTCGTAGAGGGCGCTGAAGCTGCCACCCTACCTCCCCCCCCTGACAAGGGTGACGACGGGTGCGGACTCGTAGATGGCGCTGAAGCTGCCACCACTACCTCCCCCCCCCTGACAAGGGTGACGACGGGTGCGGACTCGTAGATGGCGCTGAAGCTGCCACCCTACCTCCCCCCCCCCTGACAAGGGTAACGACGGGTGCGGACTCGTAGATGGCGCTGAAGCTGCCACCCTACCTACCCCCCCCCCCTGACAAGGGGACGACGGGTGCGGACTCGTAGATGGCGCTGAAGCTGCCACCCTACCTACCCCCCCCCCCCCCTGACAAGGGTGACGACGGGTGCGGACTCGTAGATGGCGCTGAAGCTGCCACCCTACCTACCCCCCCCCCCCTGACAAGGGTGACGACGGGTGCGGACTCGTAGATGGCGCTGAAGCTGCCACCCTACCTACCCCCCCCCCTGACAAGGGTGACGACGGGTGCGGACTCGTAGATGGCGCTGAAGCTGCCACCCTACCTACCCCCCCCCCCTGACAAGGGTGACGACGGGTGCGGACTCGTAGATGGCGCTAAGCTGCCACCCTACCTACCCCCCCCCCCCCCTGACAAGGGTGACGACGGGTGCGGACTCGTAGATGGCGCTGAAGCTGCCACCTACCTACCCCCCCCCCTGACAAGGGTGACGACGGGTGCGGACTCGTAGATGGCGCTGAAGCTGCCACCCTACCTACCCCCCCCCTGACAAGGGTGACGACGGGTGCGGACTCGTAGATGGCGCTGAAGCTGCCACCCTACCTACCCCCCCCCTGACAAGGGTGACGACGGGTGCGGATTCGTAGATGGCGCTGAAGCTGCCACCCTACCTACCCCCCCCCTGACAAGGGTGGACGACGGGTGCGGACTCGTAGATGGCGCTGAAGCTGCCACCCTACCTACCCCCCCCCCTGACAAGGGTGACGACGGGTGCGGACTCGTAGATGGCGCTAAAGCTGCCACCCTACCTACCCCCCCCCCCCCTGACAAGGGTGACGACGGGTGCGGACTCGTAGATGGCGCTGAAGCTGCCACCCTACCCCCCCTGACAAGGGTGACGACGGGTGCGGACTCGTAGATGGCGCTGAAGCTGCCACCCTACCTACCCCCCCCCCCTGACAAGGGTGGACGACGGGTGCGGACTCGTAGATGGCGCTGAAGCTGCACCCTACCTACCCCCCCCCCCTGACAAGGGTGACGACGGGTGCGGACTCGTAGATGGCGCTGAAGCTGCCACCCTACCTACCCCCCCCCCTGACAAGGGTGACGACGGGTGCGGACTCGTAGATGGCGCTGAAGCTGCCACCCTACCTACCCCCCCCCCCTGACAAGGGTGACGACGGGTGCGGACTCGTAGATGGCGCTGAAGCTGCCACCCTACATCCCCCCCCCCCTGACAAGGGTGACGACGGGTGCGGACTCGTAGATGGCGCTGAAGCTGCCACCCTACCTACCCCCCCCCACCTGACAAGGGTGACGACGGTGCGGACTCGTAGATGGCGCTGAAGCTGCCACCCTACCTACCCCCCCCCTGACAAGGGTGACGACGGGTGCGGACTCGTAGATGGCGCTGAAGCTGCCACCCTACCTCCCCCCCCCCCTGACAAGGGTGACGACGGGTGCGGACTCGTAGATGGCGCTGAAGCTGCCACCCTACCTACCCCCCCCCCTGACAAGGGTGACGACGGGTGCGGACTCGTAGATGGCGCTGAAGCTGCCACCCTACCTACCCCCCCCCCCTGACAAGGGTGACGACGGTTGCGGACTCGTAGATGGCGCTGAAGCTGCCACCCTACCTACCCCCCCCCCCTGACAAGGGTGACGACGGGTGCGGACTCGTAGATGGCGCTGAAGCTGCCACCCTACCTACCCCCCCCCCCCTGACAAGGGTGACGACGGGTGCGGACTCGTAGATGGCGCTGAAGCTGCCACCCTACCTACCCCCCCCCCTGACAAGGGTGACGACGGGTGCGGACTCGTAGATGGCGCTGAAGCTGCCACCCTACCTCCCCCCCCCCCTGACAAGGGTGACGACGGGTGCGGACTCGTAGATGGCGCTGAAGCTGCCACCCTACCTACCCCCCCCCCTGACAAGGGTGACGACGGGTGCGGACTCGTAGATGGCGCTGAAGCTGCCACCCTACCCTCCCCCCCCCCCCCTGACAAGGGTTGACGACGGGTTGCGGACTCGTAGATGGCGCTGAAGCTGCCACCCTACCTACCCCCCCCCCTGACAAGGGTGACGACGGGTGCGGACTCGTAGATGGCGCTGAAGCTGCCACCCTACCTCCCCCCCCCCTGACAAGGGTGACGACGGGTACGGACTCGTAGATGGCGCTGAAGCTGCCACCCTACCTACCCCCCCCCTGACAAGGGTGACGACGGGTGCGGACTCGTAGAGGGCGCTGAAGCTGCCACCCTACCTACCCCCCCCTGACAAGGGTGACGACGGGGTGCGGACTCGTAGATGGCGCTGAAGCTGCCACCCTACATCACCCCCCCCGTGACAAGGGTGACGACGGGTGCGGACTCGTAGATGGCGCTGAAGCTGCCACCCTACCTCCCCCCCCCACTGACAAGGGTGACGACGGGTGCGGACTCGTAGATGGCGCTGAAGCTGCCACCCTACCTACCCCC
Source organism: Procambarus virginalis (assembly GCA_020271785.1). Lineage (NCBI taxonomy): Eukaryota > Metazoa > Arthropoda > Malacostraca > Decapoda > Cambaridae > Procambarus > Procambarus virginalis. Next base: position 29,502,226 of record WNGS01042707.1, read on the forward strand.
CCCCCTTGACAAGGGTGACGACGGGTGCGGACTCGTAGATGGCGCTGAAGCTGCCACCCTACCTACCCCCCCCCCTGACAAGGGTGACGACGGGTGCGGACTCGTAGATGGCGCTGAAGCTGCCACCCTACCTCCCCCCCCCTGACAAGGTGGACGAGTCCGTAACAACTACATATATTTCTCTCTTACACACTCGCTCACACACACACACCCAGGAAGCAGCCAGTAACAGCTGTCTAATTCCCAGGTACCTTACTGCTAGGTAACTGGGGCATCAGGGTGAAGGAAACTCTGCCCATCTGTTCCCGCCATCGCCGGGGATCGAACCCGGATTACCCTGGATCACGACCCCAGCGCTGTTCACTCAGTCGCACAGTCCCCCTATGTGTGTACTCACCTAGTTGTGTCTTGCGGGGGTTGAGCTCTGGCTCTTTGGTCCCGCCTCTCAACCGTCAACCGCGCGTGTGTGTGTACTAACACATTTGTGCCTGCAGGGTCGAGCTGTAGCTCTTGGACCCCGTTTATATAGCCGTTTGCCCGGGAGTAGTTGTGTGTGTGTGTGTGTGTGGGGGGGGGGGAGGCATGCTTGCCTCACACCACTAGTGTTCTCCTCACTATTACTCCAGCACTCACACACACACACTCATCACTCGCTCCTTGTGGCATTACGTGAGCAATGTTCCTAATACAGTTATTTAGCGCAGTGGTCGGTGGCGGCGGCTTGCAACCGGAGGCACGTTTGAGCGCCTTTAGCCTCCCCTGGCGCTTCTGTTCACTTAACAGTACCCAGGAGTTAGGTAACTGTTGTGGGTTGCATCTTTGACAAGTTGAGCCATGTCTGCAGGTCTGGGTTGTCATATACTGACAGTATATGATAATGTTGAGAGTGCGGGGTGGGCGTGGTCACGTGACCCCGCCCACCGGCCCGCCCCCTCCTGGGCTCCTCATACACCAGCCAATTACCCAGTAAACCATCATTACATTGTTCCCTCAGAATAATAACAATACCATCCCCGGCTCGTTAAGAGATAACCTGTGGGTATTAGCGCTCCAGAGAGAGGGGGGGAGGGAGAGAGAGAGAGGGGAGGGAGAGAGAGGAGAGGGGAGGGAGGGAGAGTGGGGTGAGAGAGAGGGGGGAGGGAGAGAGAGAGAGATAACACCACAACACACACAGGGACCATGATGGTACTGGAGGTCAACAATACGCTGAGAGAGAGAGGAGAGTGTGGCTGTGAGTGGCACTAGTCGCTGGACGAGTGCCAGGTCCTCGTGTTGCTGCACTACACAGTGCTGGCGCCTCTGACCCTCACCCTAGGTCCTCAAACCCCTCCCCCCCCCCCCACCCCACACACACACTAAATATGGAACTACCTTCAAAACCAAGTAAGAGTTCAATGGATATATCAGCAGATCTAAAATACAAAAATTGAATTCAAATTAACCAGCAAAACCAAAAACTCTTACTGAACAGAACTGCAAGATAAGAAAGTGGCACTTAGTAAATATATAACAAAACACAGTTGAACTTACGTAAAGTGGTGAAAATAAGTCAAATTTTACGGTCTTCAACATTGATATTGCAAGGTAATTCAAAATTACTACTCCAAACATTGGAACAACTTATACAAAAAGCAACAAATAACACCTAACTTGTGTATTACCAGTTGAGCTGGTTGTAAGTCAGAGGAATATTACACAATACCCAACACCCAATGTTATTGTCAATGTCATAATTACACAAATATAACTGTAACAAGTCGTCACTCAAAATCAGTATCTGGGAGACAATCAGGGGGAACTAAAGCATATAATAATGAGATCTACGTAAACTGTAAATGGAAACAAAAGGTTTACTGTGATTTACACAGTTTACATCTGGGCAGCTGAGCCATTATTATTATTTAGCTGAGGCGGCACTTCTCTCATATATAAAGAGCCCATTATCTCATACCGGACTGACCATTCCTGCATGTCTTCAAGAGTTTAAACTCGAGTTCCAGAAGAGAATGATTCAACCCATTACAATGATTCCTAATATCTGAGAATAACCTCGATTACAGTCCAAAACGTGTATGAATACACTCTGCTTCCTGTCCCCCGACACAAGTGAATTATATGCTTTAGTTCCCCCTGATTGTCTCCCAGATTCTGATTTTGAGTGACGACTTGTTACAGTTATATTTGTGTAATTATGACATTGACAATAACATTGGGTGTTGGGTATTGTGTAATATTCCTCTGACTTACAACCAGCTCAACTGGTAATACACAAGTTGGTGTAATTGTGCTTTTTGTA
>WNGS01042707.1:29528877-29541182 GCA_020271785.1 Procambarus virginalis
ACCAGGTGGTCAAAAATCCCACAATACTCCACTGAATTTCTCACGAAGGTGAAGGTAAACAAGTAAAAAAGAATAAGGAAAGAACAGTGGACCTGCAAAAGAAGGGAGAGAAGGGAGAGAAGAGAGGAGAGGAGATGAAGGGAGAGGAGCATGAAGGGAGAGGAGAGAGGAGAGGAAGGGTAGAGAGAAAAAGAGTAGAGAGCGTGCCAGGAGAGACTTTACCCTCAAGGTAGGAAGGTTGTACGCATGAGAGAAAGGTAGAATATGGAGGGTAAATATGACTAACGGAAATATATAAGAAAAGAGAAGTGTGTGTGGGTGATCTCGTGCACACGTCTCACACTTCTCTTCCTCTGGTGGAGTGTCTACCTCAACTCTCCACACATGAAGGTGACATATATGGAGGCGTCACACACGTGTTGTGTAATATTGGTGTAGTGTAACAGTGTAGTGTGTAGCGACTCCTCTCACATTCTCCACTCTTAACTTGTCTTAAGGTGAAGATGTAGACGGAATGTGAAGGTGGCGGCAAGGTGAGTGGTGACAGGGAGTGAAGGTGACGGGGACATGAGGTGGAAGGTGAGGTGAGGGAAGGTGAGGGTGGTGGTGAGTGATGGCACCTTCAAGCCTCACGTGTTGAGGCATGAGGTGAGACAAAGATAAGAGGTGTGGGGGGGTGGGGCGGTCGATAACTGCAGAAACAATGTAGTGAGCATTTGTTGCCGCCGTCCCCGCCTGCTGGTCACCCGTCTCATATGTATGGGAGGTTGGACCGATGGGGGCCCAGGAGCTAGAGGGCGACCACCGAGCTGCAACAAGGCTGCAAGTTGTCACTCCGCAGATCTAGAACGGATTATAGCTGGTTACCTCCACTCATAAGTCCATTAGTGGAGGCCCTGCCGGTGTGATGCCTTGTATTCCACGCCCGCCTCTGTTCCATCCCTGCTCCACCACCGCCACCCGTCAAGGGCTGGAACGGAAGCGGGTGTGGAGTGATGTCTCTCTCCTGCTGATGATGATGTCTTCCTCCGTAGTGTAACTTGTCACCCCCACGCAGCTAGTCCCTTCACCTTCAGGGACTAGTCCAATCACAAACAAGCCCAATATCTCCTCCATTTATCGCTGTATTTCACTGAAAATCACTTTATTCCCGAGTTCTGGTGTGGAGGAAAATGGTGGCCTATAGAGTGTGAGTGAGGTAGAGTGTGGTATTAATGTCCACTACAGTGCCGTCTCTCACCACAACACCTCACCTGCCGGACTTCCCTACCATCCCTCGATCAATGTTGTTATCCGCTCCCAGTTTTCCAGCCTCTCCTTACCTCTCCTCTTATCGTTCTCCATCACTTCCGCCTGTGTTGTCATCTTCCTGCAAGTGTTGTCATCCCAGCAACACCTGGCCTCCCTCCACAACCCCGTCACCTGCCCTCAAGCACCAACACTACTCCCGCCCTCTCACAAGATCATTCTCTAACTGTACGCCAAGTCTGGCCAAGAGTTCGTATAAATTATAGGCTCTTCTGTGTGTGTGGTGTGTGTGTGTGGTGTGGTGTGTATTTACTAGTTGTATTTAATATTTGTTTTCGGCACAATCGAGCTATTTAGCTCTTGGACCCCCTTTCTACGAATCTATTTTTTCCTCTTTTATGTCTACTACTGTTACGCCACTATGGTTCGCAACCGGGTTCTTTTCTGGTGGTACCAAATTCTGGTATCCGGCCCCAATAAGTAGGGCTTTCAAGGAGTGAGCTCGCGGAATGCAAGTAAAACAAAGGGGGTTGTATTGCCCTTATAATCCATGATCGATATATACATATTACATATGTAATTTTTCATCACCTCGTAAATAATCCGAACAAAAGTGTATTAGTAACACCATATATGTACAAAAGTGGTCTCAATGGAACACTAAGCTGCTCTTCGATACTGGCGATGCAGCTTCTAAGCTACTACCGTGTTTCCTCATCTGTAGTACCATGTCCTCCGCAAACCGTGGAAACAACAATAGTCTACCCTGGCCATGGGCCAGCAACCTCAGTTTCACTAAGTGCTTCTCGTGAAGGCCACAATCACAGTCCAGCCTGATGCTGGCAGATACCTTCAGCCTCACGCTGCTGGGCACTTCCCGTGCAAATAAGGTGTAGCCGAACACTAGGCACGGAGCTTTGTTTGCAAACTCCTGGTTACTCTCCCCTTTCAGCACCCTTAGGCAGTAGTCTCTTCATTAGCCGAGCCCCCAAGGTACAAGCAAACCCCGTCGCTGGCCCACTCCACCAGGCAGACATAGTAGAACACTTCACAGTTCTTCTTCAGGCGGCGCTCACTGCTCTCCGTAAAGCAAGAATGTAGAGCTACCGTTGGGCTGGCCCTGGGGAGTAATGACTGTCCTCGTACCACGAGCCCTACGTCGACTCGTGGATACAGCCACTCACAATACTGGGACACTAAAAAACAACACTTACTTCACTGACATAGATCGATACAACTCCTTGGTACGGCCACCAATGAGGACGCAACCGGGTTCTTTCTTCATGGTAGGACGATAAGTTTGGTATCCCAAGGCCCCAAGGCGTAGTAGTGGCTTTTCAAGGGGTGAGCTACAGTAATACAAGTAAAACAAAAGGGGGGGAGGTACAAGAATTAAATACACAAGTGCGTCCACTTCAACCATATATACATTAGTCTTCCCATCAGCCATATCTATATATAAAAGTGTTAAAATGGAAAATATTACTACACTATGTACAAACAATCGTCTCTCTCAGAAGGACACTGAACACTCGGCGAAGCTCACTCCGTGCAGTCTTTTACCGGGTTTCCCGCTATGTCCGTGGCACTACCCTCAGCAGGTACCAGGAAACAACGATGAGTCTACCCTGGCCAAGCGGCAAGCCAAATCATAATTCCACTAGGTGCCTCCTCGTGAAGGCCAACAACCACAGACCAGCCCGTAGCTGGCAGGTAACGATCAGCCTCGCTGTTAAGCCACTTCACGACGAATACTAGCGTTGCGAGCCCTAGGCAGGAACCTCGTGTAACTCACTGGTTACTCTCCTCTGTCGGCACCACTGTTGGTTGTCTCTTCCTCTAGCCAGTCACGGGATACGCCGAATTCTGTCACAGCCACTCCCGCAGTGCACAGACGAGTTGATACACTCTACAGGTCTCGTCACGGCGTGCGGCTCCACTGGCTCTATACAAGACAGACTAGGTGCTAGAGACCCTTGGTCTGCCTCTGGAGTAGACCACTGAACTCTTCGTAGACATCACTAGTAGCCCTACGTTGGACTGCTTGTGAATACAGACACGTATCAGTACAATGGGACCACTAGGACATATCACTTACTGGCTAACATAGACGTACACCCTGTCACTCAATAGATGGCGCGATTGTCCTATCGGCACTCCACCAGCGGTCAGCACCACGGCTACCTCACAGTAGCCGACTACGGGCAGGGAATCCAGGCCGCCTATTACCGGTATATACCCGTCATCACTAGATGGCGTTGGCCATGTTGTGGGGGTTTTCTCACAGATGGCGTTGACGTAACTGCTCCGTGTTCCGACGGTGGACGCTGGGTTCGTAACACTCCTTCAATAGATGGCGCTGACTGTCTAAGCGCCACCTCACCATCACTAGAGGTCAGCACCAGCTACTTCTTGAGCTAACTAGGATAGGAATCTAGCGCCTCTTGCAAGTATCATCCTGCCACCACCAGACAGCGTCGTCCATTTACATACGCTTGCTCATGGGTTCACCCTATGCCCCTGTTACCTAACAGTAAAATAGGTACTGGGTGTTAGTCAGCTGTCACGGGCTGCTTCCTGGGGGTGGAGGCCTGGTCGAGGACCGGGCCGCGGGGACACTAAAGCCCCGAAATCATCTCAAGATAACCTCAAGATAACCATAGCTCGTGGCAAGGCTTAACCACTAGTCTCCCTGGAAGACCAGCCGCTAACAGCTTCAACCCGGTACCCAATTAATCATGGGTAAACAAAGGCAAACAGTTAAGGATTGGCGCCTAGTCAATCCTCCCTGGCCAGGACTCGAGCCCAAACCCAATCGCTGGCGAGGTGAGTGTGTTACCACGAGGTATGGTGTCAGGATGTTCCTCAAGTTCCTTTCTTATTCAGTTACGTCACGTTGTTGAGCGATAGTGGTAACTGCAGGTCCTAGAACTGTGTGTATGTACTCACCTAGATGTAATTACCTAAGTGTAGTTACAGGATGAGAGCTACGCTCGTGGTGTCCCGTCTTCCCAGCACTCTTTGTCATATAACTCTTTGAAACTACTGACGGTCTTGGCCTCCTCCATGTGCCTGCCGGGTCGAGCTAGGCTCCTGGCTCCGCCTTCCCAACATTCTTAGACTAATGTTATGACTCATTTCTCACGCTTTTATCATATATACATTTAAAACTTTCAATAGAATTAGCTTCAACACCATCTACGTCTATCCAGTTCCACTTATTGACAGCTGTGACACTGAAAAAGTTTTTTCTGACGTCCCTGTGACTCATTTATGACTCGAGTTTCCATCTATGACCCTCGTCCTGCTGCTGCTAGCTTTAAACAATTCTGCTTTCTCTACCTTATCAGTTTCCCTTACAATGTTATATATCATATCCCTCTACCTCTCCTTTCCTCCAGTGTGGTAAGGTCCAGTTCCCTCAGTCTTATAGCTTAATGCCTTTCAACTCTGGAACAAGTCTTGTTCTTAGATCTGGACCTTTCCTCGTTTATCCTTGTCCTGTTATAAGTAAGGGTTCCATGCTGGGGCTGCATATTCAAGTGTGGGTCTCACCTTCGCTGTATATAGGGCCCGGAAAGCCCCTTTCTCTCGATTTCTGAAAGATACCCGGATGTTGGCCAGTATGCCATATACAGCTGTTTATATTGTGCTAATGTAGGCTTCTTGCATCAGGTTTGGGGTTATGTCCACTCCCAGGTCATTCTCCTTCTCTGGATGAATCTGACTTCATTTCATCCTGTGCTGCTGCTCTGGCCATCACTCTCTTGCTCCAATCCTCATAACTTTGCATTTGGCTTGGTTAAATTCTACCAGCCATTTTTTCAGTCCACTTCTGGAGTATGCCCAAATGCGCTTGCAATGCCTCACAGTCTGTCTGTCCTGTCTCTTCTAATCAGTTTTGCATCATCTGCAGACATTGATATGAAAGAGGCAGTTTCCTGTCAGGCCGTTGACATAGAAACAGTTCGGGTCCTAGAACCTACCCTTGTGGTCATCCACTTGTGTGTGTACTCATCTAGTTGTACTTGCGGGGGTTGAGCTTTGTCTCTTTGGTCCCGCCTCTCAACCGTCAATCAACTGGTGTACAGATTCCTGAGCCTATTGGGCTCTATCATATCTACACTTGAAACTGTGCATGGAGTCAGCCTCCACCACATTACTGCCTAATGCATTCCATTTACTAACTACTCTGACACTGAAAAATTCTTTCTAACGTAACAGCACACGCTTAAGACCGCATACTTACAGGAGTGTACCGACCATGAGGGAGTCTCTCCCTCTCCTTTATGGTAAACCTTGCCCTTCTAGTTTACTCTGGACCTCGACCTGTCAATAAGTTTACAACCAGGACCCCAATTATTGCTGGGTAAAGAGGGGCGAACAGTTAAAGATTGGTGCCCAGTCGAGCCTTTGTCCAGGGCTCGAACTCGGCGGAAAACACTCATGAGGCGCAGGACTAGTTTGCTACCACTGCGCCACAGAGATGTGCTGGTGGCCCTGGTACGTTGCTATAGAAACGCGATCATAATCCACTTTTGACATGCACGTATAGTGTGTGTGTGTGTGTGTGTGTGTGTGTGTGTGTGTGTGTGTGTGTGTGTGTGTGTGTGTGTGTGTGTGTGTGTGTGTGTGTGTGTACTCACCTAGTTGTGCTTGCGGGGGTTGAGCTCTGGCTCTTTGGTCCCGCTTCTCAATCATCAGTCTACTGGTGTACAGATTCCTGAGCTTCTCAAGCTCTATCATATCTACACTTAAAACTGTGTATGGAGTCAGCCTCCACCACATCACTGCCTAGTGCATTCCATTTACTAACTACTCTGACACTAAAAAAACTTCTTTCTAATGTCTCTGTGGCGCATTTGAGCACTCAGCTTCCACCTGTGTTCTCTTGTGCGTGTACCACCCGTGTTAAATAATCCATCCTTGTCTACCCTGTCAATTCCCCTGAGAATTTTGTATGTGGTGATCATGTCTCCCCGGGCTCTTCTGTCTTCTAGCGACGTGTGTGTGAAAAACTTACACACAAACACACACACACACACACACGGGTTTTCAGTTCCGGAAGCCATTTTGTAGCATGCTATGCACCTTTTCCAGTTTCTTTATGTGCTTCTTGAGATTTGGCCACCATACAACTGTTACATTTCCAATTTTGGTCTCACAAAAGTCATTAACAGTTTATTGAGTATTTCACCATTTATATAATTTTAAAAGCAAGTTTGAAGTTGGAAAGCGACGCATACGCTCCTCTCACAATGTTCTTTATGTGTTCCTCTGGCGACAGCTTACTATCCAACACCACCTCTAGGTCCCGTTCTTTAATAGAATTCTGGAATTCTTTTTCACATAATTTGTAAGTTTTGTGTGGTCTATTTTCTCCGATTCCACATTCCATAACATGGCATTTATTCACATTGAATTCCATTTACCACTTGACGCTCCAAGCACTTATTTTATCTAGATCGATTTGAAGGGCACTACATTCGTCTGCGTCTCATATCTTCCCCAGTATCTTAGCATCATTTACAAACATGTTCATATAATTCTGTATTTCTTCTGATAGATCGTATGTAGACGATGAACATTACTGGTGCAAGAACTGTACCCTGTGGTACTCCGCTAGTAACACTTCTCCACTCAGATATATTGTCTCGGATTACCTCCCTCACGTGGTTGTCAATTAAAAATTTTGTCATCCATGTCAGATGTCTCCCTGTCACTCCTCCAGTATGTTCCAGTTTCCAGTACAGCCTCTTGCGTGGGACTCTGTCTAAAGCCTTTTTTTAGGTCCAGATAGACACAGTCAACCCAACCACCTCTTTCCTGTAGTATCTTTGTGGCTCTTCATAAAAACTAAGTAGATTTGTTACACAGGATCTTCCTGTTCGAAAATCATACTGTCAGTCTGTTATTATGTCATTACTCTCTAGCTGTTCAACCCATTTGGCTTTAACTATGGTTTCTAGTGTTTTGACTACCACGCTTGTTAATTATATGAGTCTATAATTTAGAGGTTCCTCTTGACTACCATTTTTATAGATTAATACCATGGTACTGTTATATAGATTGGAACTATGTTTGCCTTTTTCCATATATCTACTAGGATTCCTGTGCACAAGGATGTCTGGAATATTAATTGGAGTGGAATGCTCAACTCAGTTGCACATTCTCGCAGCACCCAAGGTGAAACTCCATCACGTCCAACTGATTTATTTCTTCCTGACCCTTTGAGCAGTTTTCCACCTGGTCTTGAGATACCTCTATGTGGTCTATGGCGTACTCTGGAATTTGTATTGGGTCCGACTCTTTGAAATCCTCATTTTGTACAAACACACTTTGGAACTGTTCATTTAGCATTTCTCACATTTCTTTTTCATTCTCGGTAGTTTACCATGTCGTGGTGCAGTCGACTAGAGCGCGACTGGGAACACCCAGCGCATAGGCTCGAACCCTCATCACGGTTCCTGTGGATTTGTTCATTGATATATCACGTTAATGTGTTAATGTCTCTGTGTATTTTCAGTAGTGTTGTTACCCCTTTCTCAGTCTCTGGATTTTATCCTTTATGTGCAGCTTGCTTTTAATGAATTTATAGAAAAGGCCTGGATGTTTTACATTTGTCTGTTATACCTTTCTCATAGAGTTTTGCTGGGTTTGCAGCCATGTTGGTGTCTCTTTAAATGAGCGTGCGGATGCTGCCGTTAAGGAAGCTATCCGCACTTGTCCCATCTCCCATAAAGGTATTCCTCATTCCGACTTTTACCCAGTTATTCATTCCTCCATCCTTGCCCGTTGACAGGGTTGTTGGTCTTCTGTTACTGGTAACAAACTGCGTACTCTTAAAGAGTTGTGTGTCCCTGTGGCCTTTCTCCTACCATCGTAACCAGCGGTGGGAAACGGCCCTGGCTAGGTCACGTATTGGCCATACATGTTTAACTCACGGTCACTTAATGGAGCGCCTCCCTGATCCTTATTGTCCAAATTGCATTGTACCTCTTACGGTCGTGCACATTCTTGTTAAATGTCCTGACTTCCAGGACGAGCGTGTGTCTTGCTTTCCGACCGTCCCTCGCGGTCAATTGTCCCTCGATAGAACTCTTGGTGAATCGGATGCTTTTGATATCGTTCGCCTTATGCGTTTCTGTTCTTGTATTGGCATCCTTGGTGATATTTAGCGCCCTCTGATTATCCCGCACATTTGATGGCGCACATAGCCTTCCCGGTTTGGTGCCTTCTATTGATAATTACTTACTTACTTTCTCAGAGTTCTTTTCTGCCTCTCTCCTCACTGTTGTGTAATTGTTTCTTGCTTGTTTGTAGCTCTGGTTTGCGGGTTAGGCCTCTTCCTATATTGATCCCATATTATTGTCTTTTCCTCTCTGGTCCTCTCAATTTATGTTACCAATCCTGTTTTCTGGTCTGGCATATCTTTTTTGGTATGATTGTTTACCTGAGTGTACCTGAGAGCCCTAACACTATTGGCCTCGACGAGGACAGGAAGCCGGCGGCTTGTCGAATGTCCCCCTCATTTGCCTTGATGATCTTTTCCAGCTGTACTTTAAAACCCAAAAGTGTTTAGGCATTTACAGCTTCGGCGGGTAAGCAGATCCAAGGGTTAATAACCCTGTGGGTGACTAAGCATCTCCTGTACCCAGTACTATATTGTGGCTTGTTGAGCTTGCAACCACTGCTCCTTGTTTGTGTGTTATACCTGATCTTTTGAAGACATTTTCCGGATCAACATCCTTCAATTTGTTCAGTATTTTAAACGTTTCCATAAGATCCGCCCTGTCATGCCTGGTTTGTTGTGTTGTTAGCCTTCCTGTGTTTGTGTGCCTTCATCGTATATTTCGCAAAATTTAGCATACATCTCATTTTCTTCAACCAATTAAACTCACTCAAAAATGTTCAAAATTCCACATAGTGTCCTCTCTTGAAATCGAGTTTATCAACTGTTTCAATGTCCCCCATTCTCTACTAGATTATATCGCAAAGCATATTTAATTTCCAACAAGCCATGATCACTCTTTCCCAAGGGAGGAAGGTACTGGATGTCAAATATCTCTTTTTTCCTGGTGAATATTAGATCCAGTACTGACGGAACATCCCCCTCCCTTACCCTTGTGGCCTGCTTCACGTGTTGATACATGAATGTCTCCAGAATGAGGTTTACAAATCTGACTGTCCAAATGTTTTCCGTTCTTGCTTCGTAGGCCTCCCAGTCTGTTGCTTTCAAGTTGAAGTCCCCCAGTACCAGCAATAGGGATTTATCTTTATTTGCCCTTATTATAATCTCTCTCATGACCATTATGAGGCCCTCTCGTTTGTCATCTAATTTCTTCTTGCATGTGTTGCTTGCTGGTGGGCTGTAGGCATTTACGATTATCAGTTTATCATCCTGGTTCTAGACCTGCAATGCCATTATGTCAACTTCTTGAGGGTTTTCGGTTATTAAATCTCTTACTTACAGGTGTTCTTTCACCAGCACAGCCACTCCTTCTCCCTTCTTAGTTATTCTATCATGTCTCCAAACGGAGTAGCCTTTGGGAATACGACCTCATTTAAAATATATTCTTCAAGTTTTGTCTCTGTGCGACAATATCTAGAGCCTTAAGTTGAATTATATCTGCTAGCTCCAATATTTTCTTTTTATCTCACTCTATGTTGGTATATACAATTTTCATGAACATGCTCCCTCTCCCTTTAGCCTTTACTCCCCATTCCTCTAATGATTTTGTTGCTTTGTTTTTATGTAACATTTCACTGGCGTTCCAATCCTTAACACTTTGTAGAAAAAATATTGCTGTCTTCATTTCTGTTCCCATTTAGACGTTTCATTTCAATGAGATTCATTTTCAACTTTTCTCTATCTTCCTTTGAGAGGTCTTGTCTTATTGACCAAAGTTTGTCAGTCTCATTACTGTACAATTTCCAGGCATTTCTAAGCACTTCCGTCATTTGTTTCACTCCATTAAATGTCAACCTTAAGAAGCGGTTCTTGGCTTTCACATATTTTCCTATCCACCTAAAATCATTGACATTTTCCTTTGAATTTAGACCTTGTCCTAATCTACAATTTTCTGTATGATTTTCATCTCTTCTGCTGCTGTGTCCACCATACATGATATTTCCTTTTCTAAACACCCTAAAATTATTATGACATTCTGTTTTCAGTGTTTTGTACTAATTTGCTGTTGGTAAACAGTTCTTTCCTTTCCTCTGTACTTTTCTAGTTCTTTATTAACCTCCTTTAAGTGAGTTTTCAGTGAAGTTTCTCTTTGCATTTGGTTGCCTACCTCTATGTTAGCCCTCAGTGTTCTTTGGAGTTGTTCACTATATGAGTCTATTTTCTTGTTTGTCTTCAAATTCACCACTCTTTACTTTCCATGCCTCATTATCTTTCATTAGTTCCTTGATGTGTACCTCCTGCAGCCTTACCTTATCAGTTAAGCTGGTAATTTCCTTACCTTGCTAGAAACTACTTTCTTTTAAATTACAAAACTCAATCTTGAGACCTTCAATTTCTTGTTCTAATTTAATTTCCTTTTCTTCATAATTCTTTAGCAGGTGCTCAATACTCACTTACCTGCCAAGAAAACCACCTGTGGCGGGGGCGGGGAGGTGGCGTGGGAGGGAAGGTGGCGGGGGAGGGAAGGTGGCGGGGAGGAAGGTGGCGTGGGAGGGAAGGTGGCGTGGATGGGAAGGTGGGTCGTGGGAGGGAAGGTGGCGGGGAGGGAAGGTGGCGTGGGAGGGAAGGTGGGGTGGGAGGGGAAGGTGGCTCGTGGCGATTTGGGAGATGGTGGCGGGGGAAGGGAAGGTTTCGGTGGGAGGGAATGGTGGCGTGGGAGGGAAGGGGCTTGGTGGGAGGGAAGGTGGCGTGGGGGGAAGGTACGGCGTGGGGGATGGGTGAGGAAGGTGGTCGTGAGGGGGAAGGTGGGCCGTGGCGAGGGAAGTGGCGTGGGAGGGAAGGTGGTGTGGAGGAGGTGCGGGGAGGGAGGTGGCGTGGTGAGGAAGGTGGCGCTGGGAGGGAAGGTGGCGGGGGTAGGGGATGGATTTTACGTTGGCGTTTGTTAAGATTACAGTAAATATTACTGAAATCTTAAGTTATCAAATATCTCTTAAACACGTGTCATTAGTACGCAGCTAACTCCTGGATGGATTTGAAGACAAGTATAAAGTGAAAACTGGAACTAGCAAGTCCATTGTTTTATCACAAATAAATACGTGTCAAGTGAGACATGTGTATGGCGGCAAGTGACAACATCAGCAGACTAACAGACTCTTGTCACAAAATGATGTCTTGACAATAACTCTTGACTACAGGTATCTCTGGCTGTCGGGCTTGTACAGGGATAAAGATGATGTACAGTGTACGTGTGTGGACAGCCACAGGGACACACTATAGTACTACTTCTTACAATGTGAGCGTGCAGTGTGTACTCAACAGCTTCAACGTGTAGATATGATAGAGCCCATGAGGCTCAGGAAACCTGTAACATTAGTTGACTGACAGTTGAATGATGGGGGACCAAAGAGCTGAGCTCATAAATTAGTACCCAAATGAGCCACAGAGACATTAGAAAGATTTTTTTCAGTGTCAGGTAGTTAAAAATGAAAGCATAGGCATGAATGGTGGAGGCTGATCCATACACAGTTTAAGTAGATATATAAAGTCAATAGGCTCAAGATCTGTACACCAATTGAGAGGCGGGACCAAAGAGCCAGAGCTCAACTCCCGCAAGCACAACTAGATGAGTACACACAAAGGAAGGGAGCACTAGGAGGCAGGAGTCACACTGACCAGGCTACAGGATAAATCCAATTGCCTAATATTGGGCAGAGGCTGAGGGCTGTAGTGGTGTCCCAGGATACAGAAGCTATAGGGAATTTGAAAACAAACTCAGAGACAAGAAATAAGTAAATGAAAAATCTGGGCTAAAAAAGTTGACCTTCCAATACAGCAAAATGTCAACAACAAAGATGGCCGCCACCACAGGGGAGGACAAAACACCAACAGGTAATGTTTTGAAGTCTTCTCACACAAGACTAATGAA
>WNGS01042707.1:29614037-29649423 GCA_020271785.1 Procambarus virginalis
CAGAGGGGGAGACATCTCCCGCCAACACATCACAAGGAGCAGTGTGGTCACAATGCGACCCAAACGTCTTAAGGTCAGAGCGACTCCACTTGACGGTCATGCTATCGGGAGAAGCAATACTTTAAAGGTCTGAAGGACGTTACTGGCCTCGAACCCGCTGACATTAGTCAGAAAGGTGAAGATATCGTGCTCTTCTTTTCATGTGAAGAGGAGCTAGAAAAAACTCCTCACTAACGATGCCATTCTTCGCAAAGAGCACCACCTACATCCTCACTTCCCACGTCAGTTCCTGGCCGGAAGAACTGTTTTTACCAGCAGAACCAGCCAGTGGATCGCTGAGCGACCTCAACATCATATCATGGACAATATCGAGGACGAAAATCCAAACCTGTCGGTATTCAACCTAGAGTTCTGCAACACCGACAAACATCAATGAAGATTACGTTCACCACCATAGCTGCGGCCACCCAGGCTGCCACACAAGGATTCTACTGCTTCGGCCTAAAAATACCACCCCACCAAATAAAAAAGGAACGATACCATGAGATCCAGCAGTGCGTTAAGTGCTACGAGCTCTCCCACCCGACCAACAAGTGTCAGCACCCTGTCCAGAGGTGCAGCCTGTGCGCACTGGACCATCACTACTCCATATGCAAGGCAACAGTCCATCGCTGCTTGCTCTGTGATGGCAATCACCCCGCAATTTCCTACCGCTGCCCCCGCAGACAGGAAAGCATCAAGGCCCAGGTTGAAGCCAAGAGAAACAACCCTTCTACCTCCTCGACCAGAGCCCCAAGCGTTCAACCCACCACCTTAGCTCTCACTAATCGACCAGAAGACTTTCCGGTCTTACCAACATGTGGCTCCTCCCAGCAGGCGACACAGTCTTCTCATTGGGGACCCAAGGTCCCACATACTCCTTCACAGCTCCCTGCATCACGTGCAGGCATTATCTCTGGTCTTATTAGACTAGCGGAAAGGCTTGCAGGACCTGACAACCAGCGCTTTGTCAGTGAACTAAACGCATTATACATAGACAATGGCCTGGCCCCCATCATAGCCACTGGCGTAAATCTCACTGCCTCCTCTACCATTCCGGAGACTACCACCAGGGCGACCAGGCGGTCAACTTCAACACCGAATACAGAACCGCCCATGACCCAGGCGACACAAAGAGGTAATTCCTTCTCCAGCTCCCAACACGCCTACCATCACTATCTCAGCAGCCGCGCTAGCAGACGTGCTGTCTACAAACGATAACAGCACCACCAGCGCTCGTGAAATAGCTACAACCACCAATCAACGACACCTAAGCCTACCTAAGGCTGCGAGGCGAAAGACAAAAACACCCACTACGGAGGTTACGGACTCCTCAGACGAGGAAATCATAGTAGGAGCTCCACCGCCGCATCACAAATACGACACCTACACGATTCAAGACTTCCTCATGGAGGCCACGTCACCAAACTCCAACGACAGCACTGCTCAGCCAAAGTCGCAGGCAAAGAAAAAACGGAAAACCTAGAGGTCTACACTAATCCCACCAGTTCCGTAACTGGTATAGCCAGCCCTCCAGGCTGAAAACCATCATGAAGACCCCATCCATCGCCAGATCTCTAGTATCAGCCACTGATACAGATAATAGGCTCCAAAGAGTCTGCACATAGGGCTCACCATAGCCCGTGCTACTGGAACTTATTGTTCTGAGTAGCTGAATCTAAAACAACAACAACAACATGCCTAAAGCCACTAATACGAACAGCGTTTCGGGCAAGCACAGCTCGGAGCAGATTTAGATCATGTTATTATTGTATTATTAACAAGCTTTTTGGGTTGACACCAGTGTGTTACTGCCATATTCTAGAACTGTCGCAGAGATAGCTGTAAGTTCTCATAATATCACAATCTTACATGATGGTTAATTATACATGGAGACAAATTATGAGATGCGAGTACTGAGTCTGGTCCATTAGATTTCAAGAGACAACTTTAGGCAGAGTGAGAGAATTAGGAATAGTGAATATATGAGGGGAGGGAATTATCAGGGAAAGCGCCAAGCCATTTCGACTATATAGCACTTGCAAGGGGGGTCAGGATAAGGATTTGGGATGGGACGGGGGAAGGAATGGTGTCCAACCACTTGGACGGTCGGGGCTTGAACGCCGATCTGCATGAAGCGAGACCGTCGCTCTACCGTCCAGCCCAAGTTGTTGGACTGAGAATTAGGAAGAGTACCCGGCGGTGCCCAGGATATATTTCCTGGTTACATCGCACGTTGCACAATATCCTTTAATTCGTTGTCTTCATCTACTTCAAACACTGAACAATTTACCTGAATTTACCTTTATAATAATAGTTAATTGTGTCGGGGGACAGGCAACCAGAGTGTATGTATACACGTTAGGCTTATATAGAGGTCTCCCACCCCTCAAGGTCAAACTACTGATCCCATCCAGGATGCAACCCCACAGCCATCCTCATAAAAGAAGGCCAAAGTTCATTCCACGCACCCGCTAACCCCCTCCCCCTATTTATGAATGAAAACGGGTTTACACACCTTTTTTTTGTTTACCTCGACTCACAACTGATGACGTTCGAACACTTTAATAACAAGTGCTTCGCTGACGACTTTTGTTCGAACCACAACGCTGTAAATGCAGCCCGTCCTCCAAACAAAGGCCCCAAAGTCCATTCCATGCACCCACCAAACCCGCTGTCCATTGATCTAGACCACTAATTATTTAAAGGGTCAGATGTAACACAAAAAGGCACAATGGTTTCAAGATCAACAAGCCACAATGTAAGACAGAACACATGAGATTCTTTTTGTGCGTCGGGTGAAACAAAACACCACAGGCGATATAAGATTTTATTAATTTTAAATATTAATAATAACATATTTGCAACGGCAAATTGCATGGAATTGTTGCAACTGCAGTTGCTAGTAATTTGCAACTGCAGTTGCATCCTATGGTGGGCATGTGCAGGGATACATGTACAGGGGCCCGGTAACCTGGTGGATAGCACGCAGGGCTCGTAATTCTGTGGCGCGGGTTCGATTCCCCGCACTACGCAGAAACAAATGGCAAAGTTTCTTTCACCCTGAATGCCCCTGTTACCTAGCAGTAAATAGCTAGGTAACTGGGAGTTAGTCAGCTGTCACGGGCTGCTTCCCGGGGTGTGTGTGGTGTGGAGAAAAAAAAAGTAATTTTTTAAAAGTAGAAAAAACAGTTGATTGACAGTTGAGAGGCGGGCCGAAGGAGCAATGCTCAACCCCGTAAACACAACTAGGTGAACGTTAAGTGACCTTAATAACTATACCTGTCTACATAAGTAGGAGCACATGCACTCGAACATAGTAGTACGTAAATAAAGTATACGAGGTTAGAGAATTCATCCCAAAATTATAAATGGTGTATTTAGCAGTAATAACGAAAGATGCATATAGCCTGCTTTCTGTCATCATTGGTACCACTAAATAGTGACCTTCGTGTCAGTTGTGGTAAATATTGTTAGATGTCACCGTAGAACTAGCCAATTAAGGTACTGTGAACTATCTCTATCACAGAGTTACAGAAACAAGAGAGGAAAGACCTAGTAGTAAAAACAAAAAGCATTTATTATAAACTCTGCAACATAACTGTTAGATATTTTTCAAGTCAAAATAAAAAGACATGAAAATACTTTCCTATATTACAAACCACATCATAAAATTTACAACCGACACAAACATTTATGGTAAAGTAGGAAATGATATGATACTGAAACAAATCTACAATAAATCTACAATATCTATACAAATCTACAACTAATATACAAATAAAATCTACAACAAAGAAATCTACATGAACTCCACAACTAATCAAAAGACTGGCAAATGCTTTTTAATATTGATAAGTGTAAGACCCTGTATGAGGGGCATTACTAACAACCCACGCCACAACTACCACATTAATAACATTACATTACAGCACACTGATGAAGGAAAGGACCTTTGAATCAAAGTCCACTACACAATAAACGTTGTACAGCAGTTGGGGCAGCAGTCAAAAAAGCTAACCAAACCCTTGGAATAAGCCTGCCATTTGATTTTCGCCAACGAACCTAAACACTAACCTAACCTATGGCTATATATGCACATATGCTAATATATTATAATAATACGTACGATTAGAACTGAATATGCCGAGTACTACATTCTTGCGGTTAAAGAGGTGAGAGCCCAAGAGAGCCAAAAGAGCCCAAGCGTCTGTACTGCAGTTATCTGACTCACTGTGGAAATTATCTGCCGTCTATTCATGTTGTTGTGTTATAATTCAGCCACTCGGAACAAGTTCCAAGTAGCACGGGCTATGGTGAGCCCATAACTACCTGGCACAGGAGTGGGGCAAGTAGCACGGGCTATGGTGAGCCCATAGTGGACTTACCTGGCACACGAGCCGTGCTGGAATGTCGTGCGCTATTCGATGATGATGTGATTGATGAAGATTAAGCCACCCAAAAGGTGGCACGGGCATGAATAGCCCGTAAGTGGTGGCCCTTTTGAGCCATACCAGTATCAAGAGATGATACTGGAGATCTGTGGAGGTGCGACTGCACCCTGCGTGACGGGAAATGTCTCCCGTGTCTATCACTTCAGGCCAGGGTTGCCAGCTCCAAATTGCTGAAAGTAGCGAGCTGACGGTCTAAAAGTAGCGAATTTAACTGTCAATTGGTATAAAAATGCTTAGGCTAACTAATCCTAATCCTTGCACAGAAGCCCTCCAGAATTTTTATTGAAGATCAGCATTGTTCCAAATGGATAACAAAAACTGGAATCAACTCAGAATGTATGGGGTTCATGATTTGTACCAAGAAACAACAACGGCACTTTCCTGCACCGTGGGAGGTTACACCCTTTCCAGTTTTAATCCCTCCCTTCCACCCAAGAAGCAAATTAGAGATAAGCCCAAGCTTCGTCTTGAGGCAAAGCTCAACGCCTTAAGCCATATTGATGCTCTGTCCACAGAGCATTCTCTCTCTCAATCAATACACTGATGGTTCCCTACACCGCACCACGGGTGCAGCTGGAAGTGCAGTTGTTCTGACAATGGGCGATGGCTTGTACTTTGAGTGGGGAGTCCGTATAAAATTGGGCCTCTACCCTTCAGACCGAACTATTGCCTTGATCCTTGCACTGAAATGTGTACAAGTCTCCAAACTTGATACATTAATTGTAAGTGACTCCTTATCATCCTTAAATGCTCTCAACTCTTTAAGACATAACTGTAACATGCTCGTGTCCGAAGCTAGACACAAATACAACAAAATTATTAAGGATGGTAACAGAGTCCATTTCATGTGGTCTCCATCTCATGTTGGCCTCCGAATGCATGATAGAGCTGATAAGTTAGCCAAAGAATCTGCCTTTAAAGGAGCCGTTGAGTGTAACCTTGGATTGTCAATGAGCAATCTGAGAGCAGCAGTACACCAAGAACTTCAACAAGATCTTGTAGATCTGAGGCAAAGTGAAATTGACACCAGTAATTCCATCTATCATCATACTATCATGCAAGAGGAGCCACACATCTATGGATCATCCAATAAAATCAGCAGACTTCTAGATGTTACTGCTGCTTGGCTTAGACTCGGTTACAAGTATCTCTGGGAATTCTCATTATCTGCCGATGTAGACCTGACCAAATGTAAACTGTGTCAACAAAATTATTCGCACACCCTCCGTCACTATGTGATGGAGTGCGAAAAGATACGTGAATTTAGAGACAATTCTATAACCAATGTTCCAGCGATGTGTAAATATTTCATTCAAAATGATCTGCTACCAGAAATTTTAGCCAAATATCCCCAGTTTGCTAACTGTAGGTAGTAACTGAGTGATTGTAACCTATCCACCGCTGCCCACTGGATGGAGGGCGGTGTGCACGACAAACATATCAATTGTGACACTAGCTCTTCACATGTCAGTTGCTTAATTTAGAACCTGTACTTGAGGTCGATCTCGAACCCATTGTTGATGTGACGACTCATATTGAATTTTGTAACTAGCTCATCAAGATTGTAACTTGCTTAGCTAAATGAATTGTGGGGTTCAGTCCCTGAGCCCATTTTGTGCCTCTGTAACCCTTTCCACTACCGCCCACAACATGGGTATGGGGTGCATAATAAATGAACTAAACTAACTCTGTTAGATTAAGGACCTGCCCGAAACGCTGCGCGTACTAGTGGCTTTACAAGATTGTAAATACTGTACTAGTCAATGTATTCTCACAAACCCAATGTACCTTCTTGTATATAAATAAATAAATGAATAAAAATAACTAAATAAATTCAGGTAAAATCTCAAGAGTATTAACCACAGAAAACGTAAACTTTGTAACAATAATAGAAGCGACTACAAACGTGACGGTAAAATCAACACAAAACTTTAACCATCATGCTTGGAGAGAAGGCTTTAGAGCTTATTAAAGAGCTAGACAGATCTAAAGATGGCCAGTTACCAGCATTTAATGTAAGTTAAAAACAAATTAAATGTGTTTTCAGTGCCTCCCTGCTTGTATAAGTTTTCCAAATAGTGTTACCTCTTGGAGTGTCTTACACATCTTGCTACTTGTGCTTCAAATGAAGTGTGATTGTAGTGCTTGAGAGCCTGTGGTGTAGTCTGAGCTTGTAGGGATTGCAATTGTATCTTTATATTTGCGGTGGCCTGTGATGCTTGCAAGAAGCAACAGCTTCCAGCTCAACAAGCCACAATGTAAGATAGAAAACCGGAGATGTTTCTTCCCCCATGGGGTAATAAAGCCATGGAATTACCAGCCCAACGAAGCTGTTTACGGTATATATATAATCAAGATAATACTCAAGTTTATAATTCAGCTGGAAAAAAATTCTTAGGAAATAGTGGGGAAGCTCTGACGAGCTGGTAACTTACCGTCCCCAATTGAGGTCACATGTGCCACATGCCTCAACTGTGCAGTTAGTTCTTGCAGCCTCAATTGAGGCCACAATAACTAGTAATTATCCAAAGAAGGAACCAAGCTGAGAAAACTATAATTATAGTTTTCCTAGCTTGGTGCCTTTGGATAATTGGGCACATCAGAGCACAGTGGTGGTTGTACCTCAAGGTTACTACTTTGATTTAATTATAGTAGTTGATTATTTTGTTGCTTTCAACTTTTCTGTTTTTTTTTCTTGGAGTAGAATCTGTGGTGAAATGGTAAATGCAATAGGGTCACAACTGAAAGGTCCAGAATTCAATTCCTTCTGCAGGACAGAAGCATTTGGGGGCAATGTTTGTTTTCACTTGATGCCCTGTTTATCCTAGCAATAATTAGGTACCCTAGAGCTAAGCAACTGTTGTGGGTTGCATCTTGGAAAAGGTCAATAGATGACCTATGGGGACCTTGAAAATCCTAACAGGCTTTATGTCCCCAAGTATGGAAAACCATACGTGACCCCTGGGCTGTCCTCATCCTGCAGAGGAAGCCAGATACTGGTGCTGGCTCCTGGTAGGCAGGGTGGGTCTTGGAGGATGGTGTGATTTACTAAGGCTTGAGCATACCAGTGCTCAGTATGGGCCTCTCAGTTATTAGTACTCACGGTCATCTCACGGTATTTCAATAGCTCAGAGCAGGCGAAGAGTCACAATAACGTGGCTGAAGTACGTTGACCAGACCACACACTAGAAGTTGAAGGGACGACGACGTTTCGGTCCGTCCTGGACCATTCTCAAGTCGCTTGTCATTCCATTCACAAGCGACTTGAGAATGGTCCAGGACGGACCGAAACGTCGTCGTCCCTTCAACTTCTAGTGTGTGGTCTGGTCAACAATAGCTCAGAGAGCTATTGAGAGCTCTAGAGAGCTATTGAGAGCTCTGAGAGCTATTGAGAAACCCCACACAAAAAATGGGTATTTCATTACATTCAGTGATTGATTTTTACTATATTACTGTATTTGTCTAGGGGATTAATTTATTAATTTTCTCAAATGTATCAAATCATTGCACAATACAGAATTTTATTTCCATTTTTTATATTCAAAATAGTTGTATATAACTATAAAAATATATATACGGTATTATAATAGGCCATTTTTTATTGTCTTTTTTCTTCAAAATTTTTAAGATATCCTTGTGTGGCATATATAGTTATGTACAGCTTAGGTCTACTGTATTAAGGTTTGGTATTCCTTTATCAGACACAGGATGTGCTTTTTCATGTATTGATATCACATGCTTTCTGGTACAGTACTTCAATATTGTTAACATAAAATAATTGTATATACAGTACATACAGTATCTTAAAAACTTTGTCAATGTATTTTTAGGAGGACTCTATTAGAATGGTGCTAGAGGAGATGACCACACTCTTCGAGCAAAATCAGCGGGATGTGTAAGTTACTTTCAAGACTTTTATATTATCTTTCTTATAATGTGCCTTTGTATCGGGTAGCTTACAACCAGTTATATGCTACAAGCGCTGTATATAAATGATTTTGTAAAAATAAATGTATCTTGAACCATATTTAAAAAATCTAAATTCAGTGCATCCGTGCTTTAACAAACTTCACTCTTAACGAATTCATGGATGGTCCAAACAAAATGTATTCGGTACAAATTGTTCAGTGGAACATAGAAATGTTTGATTAAGTGAGGAGTGTTCATCCAAACTGTCGCTAAGACCAAACTTGGGTGGTGGCTGTGTTATCTCCATGATCCATCTAATCAAAATGTAAACTATTGTACAGCACTTGAAAACTTTTCATAAAAACTCAAAATTATACACAAAATTAAAAAGAAAAAGTTGTAAAAGTGCTTGGATGCCACGAATTAGTACATGTGCTCAAACACCATTGCTAGTTGGTTGGCTTCATCATAGACGATACAGTATTGTCAATTATTGTATTAATGGCACTATAATTTGCCTTTTTTATTAGCAAGGTGTCTTACTGGAACAATCATAATGCTGAAGATTGTAATAAAAATTGGAATACATTTTGATGAGGTGAAAATTAACAATAAAATTAAACAAAGAAGTACCTAATTTTTTCTTCATAGTATCTCACCTTGTGCTGTTAGCTCTCACAGTATTTTGTGTTGATAGCTCACAGTATCTTGTGCTGTTAACTCACACAGTATCTTGTGCTGTTAACTCACACAGTACAGTATCTTGTGTTGTTATCTCTCACAGTATTTTGTGTTGATAGCTCACAGTTTCTTGTGCTGTTAACTCACACAGTACAGTATCTTGTGCTGTTAACTCACACAGTATCTTGTGCTGTTAACTCACACAGTATCTTGTGCTGTTAACTCACACAGTATCTTGTGCTGTTAACTCACACAGTATCTTGTGCTGTTAACTCACACAGTACAGTATCTTGTGCTGTTAACTCACACAGTATCTTGTGCTGTTAACTCACACAGTATCTTGTGCTGTTAACTCTCACAGTATCTTGTGCTGTTAACTCTCACAGTACAGTATCTTGTGCTGTTATCTCTCACAGTATTTTGTGTTGATAGCTCACAGTATCTTATGCTGTTAACTCTCACATTATCTTGTGCTGTTAGCTCACACAGTATATTGTGCTGTTAACTCACAAAGTATCTTGTGCTGTTAACTTTCTCAGTATCTTGTGCTACTAACTTAACTAGTATTTTACAATCTAGAAACACTACCTAATCAGTGAAATATATTGTATTACCAATTTATGCTGATGTAGTAATTATGTTAATTCAAAATTAAATATTCCTCCTCTGTATAGCTTTAGGGCCTGCGCAAAATACATGTTACGCATGTTAGAAGCTTTGCAAGAATGTTCCACTAATCACCAAGGTATGTACTCTCCCAACCCCTTGTACCTTTCATTGTATAAATAAATCTAAAGTTCCTGGTGGTGGTTGGTGGGAGGTCCATATGGGTAGAGGTACAATTCATAGGTTCAGTAGTACCAATATGTAGGCACTAGAGAGCTACTGTAGTCCTTCCAGAAAATTGTTTCATAACAACACTTAACACTTGATATATGTTTTTTCTCTGTTAAAGGAATGCAACAGTAGCTGGTGATGTTCGATTCTTTTCTGGAGTTCATTTACGCCATGCTGCTCTAGAGAGAAATAAAAGATGTTTGTTGGCTTATCTGTAAGTAATTAAAAATATATGTCTTATAAAATAAAAGGTGCATTATATTGTGTGGATATAATCAGATTACAATTTCAGGTCTGTTGTAATTAATTAGAAATACAAAATTGGGTAGTTTTCACAAATTAATTTGTGTTTGATAAATTTAAAGTTCAAGGTTTTGTCTGCTTGTTTTAATTATAATTGCAATACCATAACAGAAAGTGTTGCAAAAAAAAACAGGTTTGGAACCATCTCTTAGCTGTGTATTAATTTGTGCTTTATTATTTATATTGTTGAAACTTTCTGAAATATTAGGTAAAGTTAAATGTTTCTTGGAATAAATAGGATATAAAATAATTATTGAACACTTTTTTGTCCAAACTGAACCACCTTTTCCAGTTTCTCACTCATATGGAAAATGTTTATGTTCATTTTATGTTGACATACTGTATCTATTTATAGGGCATGAACATTGGTATTGTTATTAAAAGATTAAAAACTTAAGTGTTTTTGATTAACAATCACATAAATAAATCGGGTAATAATGGTAGGTGCTCTGGGATCTCTATGGTAATGTTCATAGATAAGTGATGCTGGGTTTGTTACACTTGGGGGAACAATGTGCTTGGTCATGCTTTATTTGTATCACTTTCAACCCCCCTAACATGTGGCTATTGATAGGAATGCGTGTCTGCCTATGTTTGTGAAAAAATTTACTGTATATATTTTTTCCACATTCTGTAGAATTATTAATTTGGTTTCAAAAGTTATGGAAAACTGGAAATAAATTGAATATCTACATCATGTTCCCATCCACTCAAGATTCAAGGATTGGCTGGGTTTCAGAGTGGGGCACCTCTTGTTTAATTTTCAGGCTCTTCTGAGGGGTTGAACAGGACATTCACCAAATTGACCTGGAGTGATATTTTAGACTTTGTTCTGGCCTGCTTCAATGTCTAGTTGGTCTGGTTACTCAGTCATTCTTCCTGTCAACTGGAGGAAGTCTCAGTTCGTGCCTTCTTTGATTCAGATTTGGTTGGGCCTAGTCTGGGATACCAGGATAGCCTCCTCCTTCATATTACATTCAGCCCTGTAGTAGCTGAGACTTTGTCTCAATCTGATGTTGCATAGTGTCTGATATTTCTGTCAATCTCTCTAGCATCTGGGGAGCCTGAATTTTCCCTGAGTGGTTTAACCCATTGGTCATGTCTGGCTAAAGGTTTTGTACCACTTTCTTTGGTGTCTTTTCTCGTTCAGCTAGCTCAATATTTTCTTGATTCGTCATTTTTTTCTTTTTGTGCCTTTCAGTCCCAAGGTGCCTTTTCCTGCTTTTGTTCAAGCTGTTAATAGGTGCATCAGACCTCAGCTTGGGGTTATTCTCCAGTTGTCACCATGCTGGTTTGGGAGTTTGTGATAGCCTGGTTGACTGGGACATGTGTGTCCCAAGGGGCTGCAACTATCTGGCTTCACTTTACACAATGGTTGTCTGTTGTCTCAACTGGTGAGGCTCGGTTCTTTTTCGTTCCCCTGTAGAGCTGGAATTTGCAAATAGCCCAGTTTCTCTTCCTAGGATTTAATCCTTAATGCCTGTCATGTTTGGGATATATCAAAATATGCTTGTGGGTGATCTCTCCTGCCTCCATCCAATAGTGATGGAGTGGTTGGTGGATGTGGCATCCTTCCTCTGGCTTTATGAGATGTTCAGCTTTCCACAGATGTTCTTCTGTATGGAATTAGAGGCTCCCAGTCTATGTACAGCAGTAGCTCCATTACCTGACTGCGAAGCATTCGCTACCGATGATTTTCGCCTGAACTGGTCCTTACCTTGAGGATACCTTGAGGCCGCGGGGCTTAGCGTCCCCGCGGCCCGGTCATCGACCAGGCCTCCTGATTGCTGGACTGATCAACCAGGCTGTTGGACGCAGCTGCTCGCAGCCTGACGTATGAGTCAGTGTGCTTTTCTGTACATCTTCTCTCCAATCCAGCTGCTGCTTTCCATACTAGCCTAGCTGGCGATATATACAGACCAAGTCCTCTTCCTGCCTCTGTAGTGGCCAGTTCGACTGTTGTTTCCAGCCCTTCAAGCTCAGTCCGAAATCTCTCGCCTCTACGGAGCTAAAGTGGCAGACTTTCTCTTGTTGCATTTGTGGCTTTCTTCATGGTGGCAGTATGAGGTTGTATGGCAGGCCTTCTGTCTCTTTCTCTCACTTTGGTGTTTGTCTTCTGTATCAACTCCTGCGGTGTTGTCATTTCTGTCATGGCTTTTCTTGGACTGACATTTGATGTCTTATACTGCAACATCCTATTGTGAATGAGTTGTCTGGTTGGCTGAGACCCCTGGGTTACACATTTGTTTGCATTGTCATCATCAGAGTTACACATTGTTTTCCAAGCTGTTGCTTGTTTTGGAGTGCGCTCTCTTTACTAGTGGGATTTTCTTGATACTTTGTTATCTCTGATCTTCAGACTCTTCACTTCTTTGTAGAGGCCAGATTCTGTTCCTAGCCTCCTGTTTGCATTTGTGGGTCCCAGAGGCTTAGTGTGGTATCCAAGGCATGGTTGCTTCCAGGTTGCAGCATCAGGGAGCTACTAAGTAGCTCACAAAACACACACACACACACAAAAAAGTGACATTATTATATTCAACTCTAGTCCTTTGTATGTTCTGCACATTTGCAAATATTGCTTTTCAATCTTGTTGAAATTGCTCACATATGTGGCAAACAATGGAGATCAACGGGCTTTGTTCTTTGATTGATAAAATAAAGCAAGTTAGCCAATATAAAATGTAAGATGCAAGTGTATTATTATTAATTACAGATACAACAGGTTGGAGAGAGTTAAAGCCATGCGATGGGAATTTGGTAGTATTTTACCTGCTGAAATTCGAGCCAATATATGTGAACCCGAGGTCAGTCAATTTCTGGTTTCCATATATCCATCTGAGTGTTATTATTTTTTGTATGTTTGATACAATTTATTTAAAGATTTTGTTTAACCTTTTACATTTTCTCATGTGAATGGTCATGCTTCTACCACCCAGAATTATGTTGTTAAGACATGTTAAAACTATATATAGTATTTCTAGCAGAATACTGAAGGGTAACATACAGTATGAAAATTAGCATTTTATACTCAAATACACATTTACTCCAACTATTGATATTACAGGCGAGTTTCTGGCTCATGCCTCCTAGCCATTTCTCAGATTTTGCCAGAATTATTCATAAATATATCTTCTTCAAATGTTTATTCCTATTTGTTTCTAATTAACTCATAAAGTTGATACTGTAATAAGTCTTAAAGCCTATTTAACAATGATTATTACAGTACAGTACCCAGCTTTCCACATTAATGTGGTAGAGCAGCATAAGCATGAAAGAAATATGAGAGCAATATAGAAAAGGATGATTATAGACACTCAAAATACACCTCATCCATTCACTATACTGTATCTATATTACATGCTGCAACATCATGTAAAATCAACACCATGACACTCTTGTCCTCCTTCCCTCACCCAGTATCATCTCTTGCTGATGATACCCAGGTGACGTAATGCAACCTAACTTAATCTGATCACCTTAAGTAATAACGGCTGCTTAAACACCACTGCCATATGCAAGGAACAGTTTGGAGCTCAAAGTGATGCTTGGGAAATTATCTGCATGCCCATAAAAACTGACATGTGTTGTAAAAAACATTGATAAACATGTGCATGGTCAAGAACCAGCACTCTGTGGGATGTCTCACTCTGAATGATCACACCAAACAGAGTCAGGGACATTCACCAAACTCACTGGCTGCACTTAACACCACAAAATGTGAGTAATAAACTGTATGAAAATAATTAGTTTTCTTATTCAACAGTCACACCACACAATCATATGTGCGCTTCTTCTGAGCTGTTGCTAAATGCATAGAGAGATGCATCTAGAGTTAGCACTTGTAGCTGTCGAGGGTGATGATACTCAGGAGCTCAAGAGAACACAAGTCCTGTTCAACGCATAGCTTCACAGTGAATGACCACAGGAACCTCAGAGCGAGATGCTGAATTCATGCCTTGTATCACTTAAGTTACAGGCCTTTTCCTAGAGCACAAATCAGAATGCAGTTTCAACCATACGTATCTGATTGGGTGAACTCTGGGCTTCTCTGGCATTGTTTGGGAGTGAGAGGAAGGGTTTACCAAAACTGTTAGTGAGGGTCAGATCACCTGTGACTTTTTCTCCTACCTGCTACACCCAACAGCTAAACTTGCAACTGTGGGAACCACCCACGATCATTCAGACGAGATGTATAACTGCCATTTGCTAGTATAATCAGATGTCGTTTGTCACCACACACGCTAGACCTGAACTGCTCGTGCGGTCCCCAATCCATAGACACCCTACATAAGGTACTTGTGTCCTTTGATAAAGGCACTAACCAATGCTCAGTTCACTGCACAGTGCAGCAGTCATGGGGTACAAGTCTAGCTGAGAGATCACCATTCTCTCACACTATCTCCCACCTATCAGGCATGGCTTATTATTATCCCATATTCACAATGTATTTGCTTGTACGGTACTATCTCTCTAATAAGTCAAATAAATAATTTCACATTTGCATTCCAATAAAACTTAATATGTAGAAAACTTGCAGTAATTTAATTGTGTTTATGTAATAAACATTAAACCATGAGTTCAGAATTATTTCTAATTTTAATTTTTTTATTAATGGCTCTGAAAAGTATGCAATTTCTGGCATCATATCATTAGAAAAATACAGTAGTAGTACTGTATGTGCTTCTGTTCATTATGGGGTCTCAATGAACGTAGTAGTTGTAGAACTAGAAATCTATTCTGATTTCTCTATCTGAGGAAGTACTACTGTAATATCAGTCTCATATGTTGACAGTGTAGGAACAGGGCAGCTTAGACAAATCTCATTTGGGCCCCATGCTAAGGTAATCTGCTATAGTCTTGTCAAGTAAAGCTGCCTTCTAACACGGCCAAACCTGTAAAGTCTTGTCATAAACCAACACAAACTTGTAAGCTAATGTTTATGTCTGTTGAATTCTGTATGGCAGAATACACATGTGAGTTGGACATTAAGTACAGCATGCCTTGTTTGCTGTATGAGTGACACCTTTAATGTTTTCTTTATTTTCAGGGTTCCATAGATACAGGTAAAAGTCTAAGGAAGAGTGACAAAATATTTAAGTGTCAAAATAGCAGGAGTTTGAACTAACACAAAATCCTAAAAGACTTTGCAGAGAAAGAAAAAAGAGAGAGAACTATTTTATATTTTAAAAGTGTTTTTAGAGCTCCAAGAAAAATAATTTGTTTCCAACATTTCTGTTCATTTACATTTTGAATGTTTTTTCTAAATAAAAATTAAATTAATATTTATGTGGGGAGTCCCATCAGCTCCCTGAAACTGTCCGAACTGATATAGTGCTATATTAGTTTGGGGTCATCAATCACAGGAATCCTTTGCCAACAGGGGACCATGAGTCAGATAGGAGATGGGAGCAATGGCCCCTAAGCACTTTACATTTAAAGTACAGTATGTCATAATTGCCATTGTCTGGGAAAGGACCCAGAAAGGTAGGCAAATCAAAACAGACCACTGTCTGGTTACACATGCAATCTACATCCTAAACAATCAAAATATTTCCCCTAGCAATAAGACAAACAAGCAACACCTTCTTGTAACTAGCACTCCTGTTTGTTAACGCTAACACCCTCCCGCCCTGAAGGGGGAGGGGGTCAGTGCTAGCACCCCGTTTCCCCACCCCTGCTTCCGGCTCCTGTACGCCTGAGGGTTTCGGAGTCGGTGCGGGGTTTAGCTCGGGTGGTTTCGGGGGCTGCCCCTTCTGATTCGGGCACGGAGGTGGTTGAGCCCGATTTTCCCACCTGGGCTTCTGCTGCAGACACTGCAGCAGATTCGACTTCCTAGGGGTTTGTTGATCCGGCTTCATTCGGACTGCTTTCCCGTGGGTCATTTCTGTGGCCCTTTAGGGCTTTTAGTCTTGGGTAGACGTAGTGGACGGTCGATACCAATTACCTGGTTTGACTTTGCCGGACGTATGGGCCCTCGGAGGTGGACCTCTTCACATCTGCTTGGTCTCTGCATCTTCCATTGTACTTGGCACCGTTCCCCATTTGCATGGCACACAGTCGTTGCTTTTCTGCAGGACGGGTCGAGGTGGGGGTTCCTGTACCTCTTTTCCACGGTCCAGCTGTTGCTCCGAGTTCTAGCTCAGCTGGAATCCTATTGGGGAGTATGCTTCTCTTGGTTCCATGGTGGCCAGCCCAGCCTTGGTTTCAGGTGCTGATTGCTCTGTGTCTGAACCCGGGTGTTTTTCCACAGCTTCACCTCTTTCAGCAGGTCGGGCCGGTGAGGTACCTTACTGGTTTGACTTACTCTTCCGTTCTATGTGTCTGGTTTTGCTGATGCAGGTGTATTGCCATTTGTGTGGTGATCAGGTGGCTTCTTTGTTGGTGTTTCCCCTGCGGTCTTCGTTTTCAGCGACAGTACTGTATGCAGTTTCTTGGCGGTCTTTCCGTCTTTTCTTTCTCTTCAGCGGTTTCAGACAGGGTTGTGTTGTCTTTTCTTTCTTGGCTTTTCTGGATTGGCATCTCATGCCAAATACTGTTGCTTCGTCTTGTGCGGCGTTGGCGGAGCCGCTGTAGCTTGCATTTGGGGTGGATATCACTTCGGCTCTGTTCCATAAGCACTCTCGTGCATGAACAAATCCACAAGGGCTGTGATGAGGGTTCGAACCTACATCTGAGAGGATCCCAGATGCGCCTTAATCGACTGTGCCACGACACAGTTAAAAGAATTACAACCGGGAATTCATCTGCCCTCACACGGATCCTGCAGTGTCTCCGAGACACAAACCAGGGTTTTTCACAATTTTCCTGTGCACCCAAGCTTTGTCAATAAGCTGTTCTACCTCTTTGCCCTTAATTCATTACACACAATCACATCGGGGAAATTGTGTAAAACCCTGGTTTATGTCTCAGAGAGACTGCAGGAGCTGTGTGAGGGCAGATGAACTCCTGGTTGCAATTTTTTTGAGCATGTCATGGCACAGTCGATTAAGGCGCGTCTAGGATCCTCTCAGACGTAGGTTCGAACCCTCGTCACGGCCCTTGTGGAATTGTTCATTTGATGCATCACGCTATTGTGATTTCTGTGTGTAATTCACGTGCATTTTTCACCTCCGGCCTTCTCATGCACCATCTGAGCCTTCTTGGTCTTTTTACCAAATTCTTTCCTTTCTTTCTTTAACTCAATTTGTCGTGACCCCTTCGGTTTGTAATTGCTTTTGGACAGCTTTGTTTTTGTTGGCTTTGGCCTCTGGGAGTCAGGTTGGGAGCTTCATGCTCTTTTCCGGCACCAGGGGTTCCGTTTGTTTGGTCCTGGGGGTCGTTTTGTTAGTTTGCAGCCTCCTCCTCCTTTTCTGGCGTAGAATGAGATGGCGGGCTTCCGGAAGAGTCCGTTGGTTGTGGTTGCTTGGTTGGTTCGGCAGGGGGTGCATCATGTGCTGTGTCTGGTGGCGGCTTTACTCTGCTACCTTCGAGCCACTGGTTCCATATCAGTTGACGAGCTCTGGGTGGTTCCGGTTTCTCTGGTTTCCTTTTCCAGGGCTTGTGTGTCTTGGGGTCATTAAGTCTAACCAGCCTGCTGGTCTACCCTCATGCCCATGATGTTCGGAAGTACTATACAGTATGCTGCCCTTGGGGCTGTCTTTGGGAATATGTCTTGGGTCAACATTCAGGCACATAAGTTTTGAAGGTCGAACAGGGTTCTGGCTGCCAGGTATTTTGTGACTGTTCCGGGCCCTCTCCAGTCTTGTGTTGCTTTGGGGTGCCTGTTGGGACCGTTTGTCTCTTCCTCGCCTTGAGACTTGCAATGCTGCCACCTCCCGGTTAAGTCCCTGTTTTTCCTTATCTTTGGGTAGTTAGCTTCAGGGAGCCAATGGGCCTCCCCACAGAAAACCAGCATTAAATGTAATGAAAAGCCATTTTCTGAGTGAGCCCCGAAGGCTCCCTGACACCCTTCCTCCCTCCGGTCAGCGGTTTTCATGGAGTGGTCGCTGCCGACTCACCTGAGCCGATTCCCCCTCCCCCTTGTGGGGGGGATAGTGCTAACGAGCAGGAGTGCTAGTTACATGAAGAAACCAGACAGTGATCTGTTTTGATTCACCTACCTTTCTGGGTCCTTCTCCAGTCTATGACAATTATAACATGTACAGTATTTTAAATGTAAAGTGCTCATAGGCCATTGCTCCCTGCACCTCTCTGAGGGGACCAGATTCTGGCTCGTGGTCCCACAGGCAAAGGACTCCTGTGACTGATGACCCCAAACTAATATAGCACTATATGAGGTCTGATAGCTTCAGGGAGCCTCCGGGGCTCATGCAGAAAATGGTGTTTCATTACAGTCAATGCTGGTTTTTAATAAATCATTTCACTAAAACAGACCTTGGTTGTAAACTTGGGGGGCCCCCATAATTTTTTTTTCATAATTGGGCCTTGCAACTCCTAAGGCTGGCCCTATGTAATAATAGGGATGATATGATTGGTCATTAAGGACACAGACATAATAGGAATTTTGTAACATTCATCTTTGATTAACTATGCTGCTATGGGTTCATGTCAATATTCATATCAAGTGTTAAGCATTGCATAGTTTAATCAAGAAATAAAAAGTTTAATCTGTTTGGTTGTGCTATATGATCACAATAGCTTAGTACTTTCTCATTATTTCTTGTGTCAAGTTAAGAGATTTGATAAAATGTTATATTTCAGATTCAGTGGTTCAACAGATACAACAAGAATCTTGCATTATACATGAGGTCACTGGGCGAAGGAACTGGATTAGACCTTACACAAGACACTAAACCACCAAAGAATTTGTATGTTGAGGTTAGTAATTACATCTTAATCAAGTATGAAGTAATTTAATGTCATTAAATTACTCTTGGAAGGTACATTAGTTATTACGTGACATTATCATGTCATTGAAGTTATGCACAGCTAGATAATTTAACAAATATTATATATTTTAATATGAGTTAAAACAAGTTGCATAATAGTTTGTTACTTGATAATTTATCATATAATTGGTAGTAAATTTAAGGAGTTGATTAATAGTGGTAAAGCAGACAGAGATGTTGATGATGGATGCAGTGGGGTGGCAGATCATGCTCTACTACATCACTCTTACTTGAAGCCCTGCTTTGGTCAAGATTATGCTCACATTTTATAGCACCTGCTTAGTAATATACTCTAATGCTTGTCTCCTACAATTGTGCACACAGCCCAGTCACTAGGAGAAATTAGAACAGTGCAAGAGTTAAGAAAATTGCATGAGAAACTGCACAGGAGCTGTGATGAGGATTCGAATCTATGCTCTGGGTATTCCCAGGTGCACGCTCTAAACGACTACGCCATGACATGGTCAAAAGAATTGCAACCTGGGGTACTACTGTGCCCACGAGGATTCCCGAGGCTTCCACTGAAGCCAAACCAAGGTTTCACACAATTCCCCCATGCACTCTGTCTCTGTCGTCCAGTAATTCTACCTCTGACACCTCTCTTTCAATACACAGAGAAATCTGTGCATTTGTTTACATAAATCTGCATATAAAGAGGGGCATCAGAGGTAGAATTACTGGACCACAGAGCCAGATTGGATGGGGGGAATTGTGTGAAACCCTGATTCGGCTTCAGTGGAAGCCTCGAGAATCCTCATGGGTACAGTAGCACCACAGGTTGCAATTCTTTTTGACCATGTCATGAAGTAGTCGTTTAGAGCGTGCATCTGGGAATACCCAGAGCATAGGTGTGAATCTTCATCACGGCTCCTGTGGATTTTTTCAATGATATATCACGGTAATGTGATTTCTCTGTGTAAGAAAATTGCATATTTAAATGTTTTCTGTATGTTGTGACATTTAATAGCTACTGTAGTTTTATTTTCTAGTATTGTACACTGTTTAATGTCATTTATTCTTTCCTGCATAGGTGCGTTGCCTCAAGGATTACGGTGAATTTGAGATCGAAGAGGGAGACATCGTTGTGCTTCAGAAAAACACAACCCACTACCTTCCCATGTCTCACTGCCAGCATCTTATTCGGCAAGGCATCCTTGAACAAGTGGAATGAAGATAGAAGATAACTATAAAATAAAAACATGCTCTGATGTAGACCAGTTGGCTTTGGTCACCTTTGAAATGAGGAGACAAGGAGTCACAATAACGTGGACGAAGATACGACGACCAAACCACAAACCAAAAGATGAAGCGACGACGACGTTTCAATTCGTCCTGTACCATTATCAAGTCAATTGTCATTATCACTATCACATTCCATTATCACAATCGACTTGATAATGGTCCAGGACGGACCGAAACGGTGTCGTCCCTTCGTCTTCTGGTTTGTGGTCTGGTCATCACTTATGAAATAACCTTGAGGAAAGCAAAGGTAGAAGTGGTTCTTGTCCTCGTACATTCTACAGGGACATTTTAAGGTCTGCTCTTTCTCAACCTTATATTGTCTTTTCACAGACTGTTGATTTTTCTATTATTCAAAATTTATATTAAATATTTCTTTTGTATTAATAATTTTTTTGTGTTTTTCACAATTGTGTTTGTTGGCAATCCACAGCTCATGTACACATATTTCTGAGGGCAAGCAAGTGGCAACTGTTTAATATATGTTATTGCCAAATCAACATTCAATTGCTTATGTCTTATATACTGTAGTTCCTTCAAAAGGTAGCTGCAATGTAAGGAAAAAGTTTTTGCATGAAGTGTACTCAAAAGATGTGCACCTTAAGAACAAGGCAAAAAATTAAAATACTTTAGAAAATTTTGGTGAATGGGAACCAATTGCTTAGATTAAAAGCATTTGAGTGGATACTAAGAATTTTACTTTTTATACAATTTTGATAAGAGAATATACAATTTTGCACCGAAGAAGTGGAAATGTTATTGTCCTTCAGTTAGTTTCGTCATTTCCACATAGCCAACCATGACATATCAGCATTAGTGTATACAACCACTACTACACTCTCCACATCCACTGCAACAACATATGACCACATACAGACATAATATGGTATGACTATCATTGTGTACTAACTCCACAGCTTACCACTATCATCACATACCACTCCTTCCACCACATACCTCCCCTTCATCACATATTGCACAACATGCCACTACTGCCACAAAACAAAAACACGATCATATATTATCACATACCACCACATATGCTTATTTTCTGTATTTATGATATTTTACACATTTGGAACATACACTTGGCCTGATAGTTGTTTGAACATTTTTGGGAGGGCACCTGATGATGGCTCCTCAGTGCTTGCTACCTGGGAAGCTGCACCCAATTCGACCCACACTCTCTCAAGGGGTGCGAGGAGCAGGGGATCTGAGAGCACCCTAATGAAGCGAAGGTAACCAGAATGGTGGATAAACCAAAACATACAAGCAGCAAGGTAAACAAAATATAAAAAAAACAGCTCCTCCCTGTCTGGGTTTGCCCAGGCAGGGAGGAGCTGTTTGTAAGATGCAGCTGTACTCACCTAGTTGTGTTTGCGGGGGTTGAGCTCTGGCTCTTTGGTCCCGCCTCTCAACCGTCAATCAACTGGTGTACAGGTTCCTGAGCCTATTGGGCTCTATCATATCTACACTTGAAACTGTGTATGGAGTCAGCCTCCACCACATCACTTCCTAATGCATTCCATTTGTCAACCACTCTGACGCTAAAAAGTTCTTTCTAATATCTCTGTGGCTCATTTGGGCACTCAGTTTCCACCTGTGTCCCCTAGTGCATGTGCCCCTTGTGTTAAATAGCCTGTCTTTATCTACTCTATCAATTCCCTTGAGAATCTTGAATGTGGTGATCATGTCCCCCCTAACTCTTCTGTCTTCCAGCGAAGTGAGGTTTAATTCCCGTACATCAAAGCTGTATGATGTCTCTTAGTTGGACTATATAACCAGACTCAAATACCTTGGCCTAGAGGTTCCACTGTATGGCCACATTGAAGTTAGACTGGGTCATCAATGTAGAAAGAAGCTCAGTGCTTCAAGGTAGCAACTGGCTATCATCCCCTTGGCACAATGTGAGACTTGCAAAAATTATGTACTTTTCATATATTCAATCATTAATAAGTTAAGAAGCTCTTCTGCTTGTTCTAACCCTGAAAGATTGCTTGGAGGGCTGGAAAACATGCAAGACAAAGCTGTGTGACTATCTAAGGATGCCCTCATACAACTAACTTACTAAACATAAGAAACTAAATATCCCACGTGTAGACGATTCAATAACAGAAATCAACACTTTAATTGGTATCAAGATGCTTGGGCTAGCACATCCCCACACCTGCACTGATGCTCTCCAAGCCTTCTTTACTGAAGGTCAAAATCCCTCAAAATGGATTACAAAAAATACAACTTTGCTCATAATGTATCATGCTCATGATCTCTCTCAAGACAAAGAACAATGGCACTTCCAAAATTCCCTGTAACATGGGAGATTACCTCTTTCAAATTACTATCCCTCACTTCCCACCCAAGAAGATGATTAAAGAACAACCCATGCTTTGACTTGAAGTAAAATACATTGTTTTAAACTACATTGATGCTCTGGTCATAAAGCACTCCCTCTCCCAAACTATTTACACTGACAGTTCCGTACACAAGTTTGTGGTGGTGCCAGAAGTGCAGTTGTTGTGACAGTGAAAGATGGCTCCTATTCTGAGTCGGGAGCGCGAATAAATAATTAGGCCTCCACTTTTCAGACAGAATTGTTTGCCATACTCTGCACTCAAATGAGTGTGTTTCTAAAGTTACATGTTTACTGAAAATAACTGTACTGTATTACTGATTGCACGCAACTGTTTGAGACATAACTGTGACGTGCTTGTGTCTTGAAGCAAGGCACAGATAAAATGCAATAAACAATGATTGAGTCAAAATCTGTTCTTATTATTCTATCCATATTGNAATTGCTAGACTATTCCAACATTAGGTGAAGTGATAAGATATTTTTCAGGCAGCAGGCCAATAAAAATGTTTCATGAATCAACTGCTAAAAATCTAGGATTGCTAATTCTGAGGGACTGATTTTCTCCACACTTTGTTACAAAGAATGCACATTTTCACATACATTACTTTCATCTATACAGATTTTACAATTTACTTTTATTTACAATGATTTTTTTTTCATAAAATCTGTCCTGCAGTATGAAGATTTATATACTGACTATACTGTATGCATCTTTGCCAACACTAATTGCTTCACCTCAACCTCTTTAAACACTCCACACATCACATGGAATGCATTAACATGAATTACTTGTAAGATGCTAGAACAACAATATGGTAATCAGAAAAAAAAACATTTGTGCAGTATTTTCATAACAAGCACAACATGGCTTCATAAAGAGGGAAATCATGCTTAACAAACCTATCTGAAGTCTGTAGCAGGGTCACCAAAATAAGACACGAGAAGGAAGGATGGGTAAACTGCATATTCCTAGATTACTAAAAGGCATTTGATACAGTTCCTCACAAAGGACTAATGCACAAGGCGGAGAGACAAGCGAGGATGACAGGAAAGGCACGGGACAGGGTGTGGAGAGTACCTGACAAGAGAGGCACTGGACAGGGTGTGGAGAGTACCTGACAAGAGAGGCACTGGACAGGGTGTGGAGAGTACCTGACAAGAGAGGCACGGGACAGGGTGTGGAGAGTACCTGACAAGAGAGGCACGGGACAGGGTGTGGAGAGTACCTGACAAGAGAGGCACGGGACAGGGTGTGGAGAGTACCTGACAAGAGAGGCACGGGACAGGGTGTGGAGAGTACCTGACAAGAGGGGCACTGGACAGGGTGTGGAGAGTACCTGACAAGAGGGGCACTGGACAGGGTGTGGAGAGTACCTGACAAGAGAGGCACGGGACAGGGTGTGGAGAGTACCTGACAAGAGAGGCACGGGACAGGGTGTGGAGAGTACCTGACAAGAGAGGCACGGGACAGGGTGTGGAGAGTACCTGACAAGAGAGGCACTGGACTGGGTGTGGAGAGTACCTGACAAGAGAGGCACTGGACTGGGTGTGGAAAGTACTTGACAGGACACGGTGTCTTAATGAAGATACGTCAGGCTGGAGAGAAGTGAAAAGTGATGTACAACAGGGGTCTTTCCCAAGACCACTGCTGTTTGTAATTTATGTAGATGACCTCGCAGAGAGAGCGAGCTCGAACATGTCAATGTTTGCAGATAATGTAAAGTTAATGAGTAAGAACTGAAGAGGACTGTAGGGTGCTACAAGAAGACCTTAACAAACTTCAGGAGTGGGCAAGTAAATGGCTGCGGTAAAGTAATGAAAATGTGTAATGGAGATAGAAATCTGTATTTAACTATATCACAAGGGAAAAGCAATTACAAGAAACCACTAAGTGAAAAAGCCCTGGGTGTAGACATAATCCCAACTAACACCAGAAGCTCATGGAACAGGGTATCAGCAGCAGCATATGGGAAACTACCAAACACAAGAGCATCATTTAAGAATCTAAACAAGGTGATTTTCAAGTCAATACACACTGCCTATGTGAGACCATTACTCGAGCATGCAGCACCAGCATGGAACTCAGATCTTGTGAAGCAAACAAACTTGAGGAAGTTCAGAAATTTGCACTATTGTATATTAGTACCAGAATTGAGAGACCTCGGGTATGAGTACAGGTTGAGAGAACTCTCCCTCATCCTTAACCCTTAAGTTGCGCAACACATCATATGATGGGTTGAGTGACTTGCTATAAATTGCGCATCCCATCATATGATGTATTGGAGTACTACGCAAGATTTAAATGGCCCGCAGATACACAGGGTTCACCTCACCTATATCAGGGCTCTTGTAAACAGACGCCATTTTTTTTTTTAAATCGTAAGTGAAATTCCCGGGTGTGAGGGCCTCAGTATTGAGTAAGCAACCAAGCCTGATGCATGCAGCATGCGCTCACAGCACTGCTGTTCAGCTTGTGACCACAGCATTGCATAAAAATGCCATAATATATATGTTCATGATATTATTTAGTGATGATGATATTACAGAAGACCCCTGACTGTGACAAAAATTAACAGGATTCTGATAATAGCAAGATTGTTGTAATAATTAGCGCTGTAGTGGGAGGAGTAATCTTGGTGGGGAGGGAGGTAGCATTGTCTGCTGACTCTGTGTGACCAACTTTTACTGTCTGGACTCACTATACCAGCTTAGTTGTTCGCTATGGTAAACAAAACATGCAGATACTTATATATAACATCTGTATATTAAAGCAAAAACAGTATGGTGGGAGGAGAATGGTGGCAAGTCAGGTGAGGTGAGGGAGGGAGGGAGGGAGTGGCAGGCAGTGGCAGGCTGCCACTACCACTCAGCATACCAACTTAGTGGTTCGTTATGGTGAACACTAATGTAGATACAATGGGGCCTCGACTTACGATGCTAATCCGTTCCCAGAGACAGACGTAACTCGAAATATCGTAAGTCGAAGCGATTTTTCCCATAAGAAATAAAGGGAATTGAATTAATCCGTTCCCCACCCTCCAAAATATTAACATACAAACACATTTTACACTGAATACAATGCTTTTTTCTAACTACAATACAGTACCTAAGTTGATCTTACCTTTATGGAGGGCTCTTGATGGCATATGGAAGATGGTGATAAGGGGAGAAGAGGAGAGTTGTTACTGTTTGGAAGGGGAGTCCCCTTCCATTATCACATCAAGCAGTAATGTTTTCTCTGGGGTACTCTCTCTCTCCTACGATTTGCCTGAATACCACTAGGACCTGGTTGTGGTTCAGTGCTTGTTTGTCTCACTACAAATTTGTCAAGAGACATTTGTTTTTCCCTTCGTTTTAACATTTGTCTGTAATGATGCATCAGTCTCATTGAATAGGTTAAGGCAACGACCTACTGCAGCTTGATTTGGGCGAGTCGTTTCAGACAAGATTTGCAATTCTTCCTATGCTGCACACATTTTCTTAAGTGTTGAGGAAGAGACATTCTGTACTCTTGTTTCTGCTTTATGGTCATCCTTACATGGGTTTTCATATGTTGAGCCTTACCACTGACTTTCCTGGGACTCATGGCGTAATATATGATAATTACTTTAATGTCCAAAATGCAAAAAATCACCACA
This sequence comes from Procambarus virginalis, assembly GCA_020271785.1. Taxonomy (NCBI): domain Eukaryota; kingdom Metazoa; phylum Arthropoda; class Malacostraca; order Decapoda; family Cambaridae; genus Procambarus; species Procambarus virginalis. The sequence goes on from WNGS01042707.1 coordinate 29,640,379, forward strand.
AATGCGGAATTTCTTATAGGGGCGATCGTCACTAAGCGGGCAGCTGTAGTAAACTGAGCCAGGTCAGACCGTGTGACCGGGAACCACGCGCTCAGTCGACCCGAAGGTGTACCAACGAATATCAGAAGTCGACGACACCATCGGATGTCGAGTCGCATTTTTCGATGAAATTTACATTGTAACTCGAAATTATCGTAAGTAGGGGCAATCGTAAGTCGAGGTGCCACTGTACTTTTATATAATGTGTATGTACAGTGTAATAACAGCAAAAAGAGTGTGGGGGAGAAGCCATTTTGGTGATGGGTGTGGCAACATCTGCATGATTTGTCATGTTGGTAGGGGTGGCCACTATGCTCTTTGGGCATTATACTGGCTTAGTTGAACAAAACATGTAGATACTTATATTTAACGTCTGTATATAGGGTAATAACACCACAAACAGTATTTTTGGGGGTGAAATATTTAGTGTGTCTGACCTTGAATGTGAGAGGGAAGCAGCCACCACATGACTGTGTAGCGACATCTATATAGTGCCTGAACTAACTATATCAACTTAGTTGTACAGTTGTGGTGAACAAAACATGTAGATACTTATATATAACGTCTGTATATAGTGCATAAAAGCAAAAACAGTATTGTGGGAGGAGAATGTGGGCAAGTCAGGTGAGTTGAGGGAGGGAGGAAGTAGCAGCCAGTGGCAGGCTGCCACTGGCTGCCACTGCCACTCAGCATGCCAACTTAGTGGTTCGTTATAGTGAACACGAATGTAGATACTTATATATAACGTCTGTATATAGTGAATAAAAGCAAAAACAGTATAGTGGGAGGAGAATGTGGGCGAGTGAGGTGTTGAGGGAGTGGCTGGCTGGTGTGTGGCGGTCACTCCTCGTTACTTTTTGACTCATAATACCAACTTAGTGGTTCGTTATGGTGAACAAAACATGCAGATACTTACATATAACCTGTGTATATAGTGTAATAACCAACAAAGTATTTGTTCACTGTTTGATGAACATAATTGAATCAACAATATGCACACCATATTTTCGAGTACAGCGATGATTCACTCATTTTATTATATAAATATATCACACTACACACCATTGAATAACATTACAGCAAAAAACTACGAAAAATCATTCAGAAACATTAAAATAATTAGGTAATTATCTCTTTGTGGCCACTCTTGCCTGACAGCTGGGAGCAACAAACCGCCTGGGATGCACGCTGAGTCAGCGCCTGTTTTTTGCCAGACTTCCCCCGCCCTATAGCGGGCAATATATGCCACTTACGATTTTTTTTATTATTTTTCCCATGATCAGAGAATGCAAATTAACAGGTTTAGAAGAAAAAATATTTTTTTTTTTTGTATGCGCCTGTGGGTGACAAATACTAATTAGCCCTGAGCATCACAAGAGTTAAAGGAGAGAAGAAATAGAGGAAACAGACAAAGTAGACAAAGGAAGCCTATTTGAATTAAAATGAGGTAGAACAAGGGGACATTAGTGGAAATTGGACACACAATCGAGTAGAAGAGATGTAAGGAAGTTCTTCTTTGTACAACAGGTCTGCAAGTGGAATACATTGAAGAGGTCAATGAAGCAAATTCCATCCTCAAATTAAGAGAAAAATGCACACGCATTCATGCCCATGCATGAAAGTTGACACAATGGCACTGTAGCTTTAGAATCAGGTTGACAACTTTATAATCAAACGCCTATAGTCCACTAGCAAACAACACATGAACAAACAAGGAGCTGGATGACAAACGGGAGGGCCTCCATAATGATCACGAGAGAGAATATAGTACGAGCAGATAGAGATAAATCACGACTATTGGTACTTGGTGATTTCAACTTTAAATCAATAGACTGGGAGGCCTTCAAAGCAAGAACAGACTTTTGAACTGGCAGAGTCATAAACCTCATCCTGGAGGAGACATTCAAGTATCAACACATTTAACTGGCCACAAGAATGAGGGAAAGGGATGTGCCATAGATGCTGGATTTGTTATTCACCGGGAAAGAGGAAAAGATTTTTGACATTCATTCCTTCCTCCCATTGGTAGAGCACCCATGTCCTCTTGGGGATAAAATATGCAATGAGTTATAATCTAGAAGAGAATGGAGAAATGAAAGGATTGATAAACTTTATTTAAGAAAGGAGACCACGAGGAANGAGCATTTTTTCCACTTCGTCTCTAGACACCTCTATGTGCTCTATGTTGTTCTCTGGAATTCTTATTGTATCTGGTTCCCTGAAGATTTCATTTTGTACAAACACACTTTGGAACTTTTCGTTTAATGTTTCACACATTTCCTTTTCATTTTCCGTGAATCTATTTCCCATTTTCAACCTCTGATATTATCCTTTACCTGCAATTTGTTGTTTATGAATTTATAGAATAGACCTGGTTCTGTTTTACATTTGTCTGCAATCCCTTTTTCAAAATTTCTTTCTGCCTCTCTCCTCACTGCCGTGTAGTTGTTTCTCGCATCTTTGTATCGCTGGTATGATTGGGGGTTTGGCCTCTTCCTATATTGATTCCATTTTTGCGTCTTTTGGTCTCTGGCCCTCTTGCACTTTCTGTCGAACCAATCCTGTTTCCTAGTTCTGCTTCTCTGTTTTGGTATAAATTTTTTTGTGCCTTTATCATAAATTTCACAAAACTTGACATACATCTCATTCACTTCCTTGCCTAGCAACAAGTCTGTCCAATTATACTCCCTAAAAAATTTTCTAAGGTTGCCATAATGTCCTCTCCTAAAGTCAGGTTTTTCAATTGCATCGACCATCATATTTTCTTCCAGATTATAACGCATTGCATACTTTATCCTCAAAAAGACATGGTCACTTTTACCCAAGGGAGGAAGGTACTGAATGTCAAATATTTCTTCCTCCTTCCTGGTAAATATCAAATCTAGCATGGAGGGAACGTCACCTTCCCTCATCCTCGTAGCTTGTTTAACATGTTGATACAAGAATGTTTCCAGGATGAGGTCTACAAATTTACAGGTCCAGAAATCTTCTGTTTTAGCTTCATATGCTTCCCAGTCTATGGATTTCAAGTTGAAGTCGCCGACTATCAACAGTCGTGAACTATCGTTATCCGCTCTCGCTAACGTTATCCGCTCTATCTGGTGTGTGTGTGCGTGTGTGTGTGTGTGTGTGTTTGTGTATGGATATACATAATGTAATACAGTAGTAGCAAAAACTGTATGTTTCATTGTTCAAAGAATATAATATATGAACTCATATTAGCATGTGACACGAATACTGTTTATCTGTGGGTTCCAATATTCTACATGTTGTGTCATACACAACATGTAGAATACTAACATGTAGTACTAACATGTAGTACTAACAAGCCAATGCATCATTCCACTTGAAAAAACCAATTTAAAAGAATTTACAATGTGAAGAAAATACGATACATTCAATACATGATGTTACAACTTCATGTATAGAATGTGGAACTAAGCTGAACTCTGATAACCAGTTACAAGGTTATTACATTCTCCAGAAAAGCTTAGTGGTTCATAATGGTGCATAAAAATGTAGATAATTATATACTACTGTATAGTGTGTATATAGCGTAATAATGGCAAAAACACCGTTTAATTGTACTAAAAAATAATGTGTGCGTGTGTGACTAAGATATGCATACCATAAATTGAGTACTGTATAGCGATATTCCACACATTTCTTTATATAAATTTAATAAATTATACACTATTGAATAAGTTTACAGCAAAAACCCAGACAAAAAGACAATTCAGAGACATTGTAATAATTATATAAAATTACATTCACGACAACTCACGCAGCCACGGAGCTGCCGGGGCTACTGTTGCCGGGTGAATATTAAATGCCCATAAATTCATCAACTTATCTGCTCCATCACAGTCACAGCATGTCACATACAATATTTTTGTATAGTTCCCCATGATTGTAAGAATGCATTTTAATAATACAGTATTACAAAGAAAAAGTTTGGGGGGAAGGTAATTTATTTTACGTGCACAGGGGATGTTGTCATTAAATTAATGCGCAGCACATTTGACTGACAGAATTTCGTTTGTGGTTTAATTTAACCACAAACCAAATTCAGTCAGCAAATATACTTTATCCAAATTTCAAATTTTGGTAAAAACTAAGATTCTGGATTAGTCTGCAGTCAAATCTGGATCATTAGTAAAGTAATTCCCTAATATTTTCCAAATTTTGCATATTCTTGTGGGTTTTTTATTAAGTGGATGCCAAAGTTTTAAGGCAGTTTAAACCCTTAAGTTGCGCAACACTCATATGATGGGTTGAGTGACTTGCTATAAATTGGCGCATCCCATCATATGATGTATTGGAGTACTACGCAAGATTTAACGGCCCGCGGATACACGGGGTTCACCTCACCTTCATCAGGGCTCTTGTAAACAGACGCCATTTAAGAAAAAATCGTGGGCAAAATTTCCGGGTGTGAGGACCTCAGCCAGTGGCAGGCTACCACTGGCTGCCACTGCCACTCAGCATGCCAACTTAGTGGTTCGTTATAGTGAACACAAATGTAGATACTATATATAACGTCTGTATATAGTGAATAAAAGCAAAAACAGTATGGTGGGAGGAGAATGTGAGCGAGTGAGGTGTTGAGGGAGTGAGTGGCAGCGAATGGCTGGCTGGTGTGTGGCGGTCACTCCTTGTTGCTTTTTCACTCATAACCAACTTAGTGGTTCGTTATGGTGAACAAAACATGCAGATACTTATATATAACCTGTGTATATAGGTAATAACCGACAAGTATTTGTTCACTGTTTGATGAACATAATTGAATCAACAATATGCACACCATATTTTGAGTACAGCAATGATTCACTCATTTTATTATATAAATATATCACACTACACACTATTGAATAATATTAAAGCAAAAAAACTACGAAAAATCAGTGAGATATTGAAAAATTATCTCTTTGTGGCCACTCCTGCCCGACAGCTGGGAGCAACAGACTGTCTGGGACGTGCACTGATTCAGCGCCTGTTTTCTGTCAGACTTCCCCGCCCTATAGCGGGCAATATATGCCACTTACGATTTTTTTAAATATTTTTCCCCATGATCAGAGAACACAAATTAACAGGTTTAGAAAAAAACAAATTTTTTTTTTTGGTATGCGCTTGTGGGTGACAAATGCTAGATAGCCCTGAGCATCACAAGGGTTAAATGTCAGTAATAATATTCTGAGAATGGCTATAAAACCATGTGTCCTAAATTATTTATTGGAACATGTTCCCTAGATATATCATAAATAAATTAATTATATGACGAGTTTCACGCACATCAGAAGTGGATAGGCTTGGTTTGACAGAGATCATAAGGTCATAAGGCTAGGTTACTATTTTCTGTGAGAATAATTCTGAATACTGACCCATATCTCTTAAATACTGCCATTAGATGGTTAAAAATGTAAAAAACCACAAAGAAATGGGATGAGAGATGTGTTTTTTTCTTTATGGTTTTTCCTCATACAAATGATCAGTGTTTAGTGATCGTCAATTGCATATAAATATATTTTCCAAATAAGTTTTGACTTATTTGAAATATAAGTATTTTTTATATTTAAAACTGAAAACAGCATTGAATGTAATGAAACGCCCGAGGCTCCCCGGCAACCCTCCTGCCTCCCTCCCTCCGGTCAGCGGCTTTCACGTATTTTGATATCCAGCCTCGAAATTGAAGGTGTGGATCGCCGGGGCAAGGGTCTGGGACTCCCTCAACCCCTTCCCGGAGAGGTGGGAGGCTGCGCAGAGATGCTGCGTGGCTCGTGTGACGTCATGCTTGTTTGCTCGTTTTCCCTTGAGTAGTTCTGTCCATTGTTTAATTATTTTCGTTGGTTTTACCAGAATAGGGGTTTGTTTTGAGTGCTTACCTTTCTGGGTGCCTGGCCCAGTCGGTGGCAGATTAGAATGCTCCAAAATGACATGTGCATTTTTATAGGTCATTGCTCCTCGTGTCTCTCTGAGGGGGGCCAGGTTCTGGCCGTGGTCCCCGGTAGCCTAGAACTCCACCCACATCGACTGATGCCAAAAGTTAGGACTATCCCTAATCAGCCTGGATAGCTCCGGAGAGCCGTAGGGGCTCCCCCAAGAAACATTGATCGCTTTCAAGTTGAGAGGGCTGAAAGTGCCAGAGCTCAACCCCCACAATTACAACTAGGTGCATCGTTAGATGCAACTTATCTTCTATCTATGAGTAGTATGCAAACTCATTCTTACAAAGCCAGTAATAGCAAACAACTTACTGTGTAATTGTGCGGTATGCAGGCACTCGCACAGCCACCTTCTGTGATGTACATTGCACCACCAACTCCTCAAAATTGGCCTCCTTCATGACCCCCTGTAAATAGTAGAAATAAGCATACAAAAATTGGAACTTTTTACATCATTTTCACTATATCTCAATGTACCGAGTAAACCATGCACATGATTAACAAACCTAATATAATAATGACCAAAGTTTCTTGTCTGGACTTTAGTAATTAAAAAAAATTCAATCCAAAATCCAAAATGCTGAAACCTCATAAATACATTACAGTGCCTCAACTTGTTTCTCTGACTTAGTAATATATACAGATACAGTACTCTATGGAAAAAGAGGCACACATGAAGCTTTTATTAATCACTCTTATCTAGCCATCTAACGAGATATTAAAATCATACAGCATATATTACTTAACCACTGCACTACGCAATGCGCCTTGAGGCGCTTGACGGGTGGTGCACAAGGCACCTCGGGGATCTCATAGGTAGTGTATGATTCAAAACTCCCACGGCTACATGGGATTTGTACCAGCTTCCTCAGGGCTCTTGGAAACAGATGCCATTAAAAAAAAAATTGTGAGCAACATTCCTGGGTGAGAGCCTCAGTACCGAGTGAGCCACCAAGGCTGGCACACGCAGCATAAGCTCACAGCACTGCTGTTCAGCTTGTGACCACAGCATCGCCTAATAATGTAAAAATATATATGTAACTGGTATTATTTAGCCATGATAGTACTGCAGAAGAGTCTGAGTGTAATAAAGACTGCACAATGTTCAAATATCAGTTAATCAATGCTGTTCAAGAAGTTCACAGCACTAGCCACAACACCACAGCATTATTTCTTCCCTCTAGGAATCTTCAAATGACTTCTCATGTTCCTTTACAAAATAAACTTGTCATACCTGCTGGATACCTGCTTGATGGGGTTTTGGGAGTTCTTCTACTCCCCAAGCCCGGCCCAAGGCCAGGCTTGACATATTCTTAGGCTTATGGTAAATTATTCATTTACAAGGATTTAGTGACCAGGATTCTGATAATGGCAGGATTATGGAGATAATTAGCGCTATGCGTAGTATTGTGGGAGGAGGAATTTTGGTGAGGAAGGGAGGGAATCGAGGTAGTGTCACTACAACCCGTCCTCTTAAAAATAACGTCACTTTTGGCTCGTATGCGCGATATGGCCAAATTTGGACACACAGTAATTTGAAATTAATCGACTCACAAAAGTGACTTTCTGTCCGTTTTCTAATTGAGTCGTCCGGCGTACGCGCAGAGGTTATGAGAGGACCTTTCAATTAACGTTTTTCATAACGTTTTGAAAATTTATGAGAATTTCCTGCCCACCTAACCTATCAGAGGAACGTTCCGAAGAAAGGTACGGGCAGTACACGTACCTGGCCACCAAACCAACAGCCTAAATATCAGTCAAGACTAGCTAGAGAGACAGAATATGATCACAAAGTACAGCTAAACCAGAAACAACAACAGAGATGATGAGCGGAATAATTGCGGACATCATAGGACGAATTAGGAGGGAGTATCGCAAAGGTGGCTAGCACTTAAGGATCTCGGTGGACGACGGAGCAATAAAGGACATGGGAACAGGATTTAGGAAAATCTGGCTCCACAAGGAGCTCACTGAGTAAGCCCATCGGGTCCGCCGATGAGCAAATCAGAATGATGAAGTCCCAGGAGGGGCATAAAAATGCCATGACAGGCCAAGTTGAGGGTGGTCACGAAGGGGCTATCAGCAAATTAAACGCAGCCACAGTGATGCAACGAAGCTAAAACTAAGGTACTTAACAGACAAATTGGTCATGCAAAAGTTTTGTTGTGTCACGTAAGATAGAGACGTAACCAATGACTATATTCTTTCAAAACCTTGGGGTGTTGCCTTTGTACCTTTAACTGCAGTCCAATAAGTTAGCAACATGAGATAGACTCAGGCTCAGAACTGTAGTGGGGTTCACCCTAATACATATTAATATGTAATAGCAGAAAAGCTGTACATAGCATACAGTGGAACCTCGAATAACGAATTAATCGTTCCGCCCGATCATCATGTGAAACGGATTGTCATACAAAAACTTCCCCATGACAATAATGGAAATAAATTAATCCCGTTGCTACCCAAAAAACAACAATATGGACATTCGATGTTTAAAAATGAGCAGCCTACTTACATACACTGAACAAACCTTATGAAATGTTTCTTTCTTCAATTATTCATATATTTTTCATTGTTTTATAGCAAAGGTTTTGTCAGGTGTTGGTAGTAGGTAGCTCCATGTTCGTAAACAAATAAAAAAAAATATAAAAATGAAGAATTTGAAAAACAATACAATGCAAAATGGTTCGTTGGGTTGAACCTGGTTGATGGGGTTTGGGAGTTGTTCTACTCCCAAGTCGCCGAGGCCAGACTTTGTGGGGTTTGGTCATCTAGGCTGTTCTTGGGCGCCCGCAGGCCACATACCCACCACAGCCGGTTGGTCCGGCACTCCTTGAAGGAAACATCTAGTTTTGCTCTTGAATGGTCAGTTTTGTTCTGTAATATTCGTGCTGCTGGTAGGACGTTGAACAACGTGGACCTCTGAGGTCATACAGTGTTCAGAGCAGGTAGGCTGTTCCATGTTCTTAAATAAAAAAAATAATGAAAAAAACAAAACACCCGGTTGCACAAAACTTGAAAAAGGACAATGCCATAACGGGTTCTTTATGTACAAGTGTGTGAG
>WNGS01042707.1:29656272-29674099 GCA_020271785.1 Procambarus virginalis
GGATCCTTAACTTACTGTTGTTGAAAAAAAAAAATCCCAAATTTATTTTCATATTTTTTTCATTTTCAAATACGTCCAAATTCGGCCATAAGGCGCAAACGGCCAAAAGCGACGTTCTTTTTAAGAGGACAGGTTGCACTTTAGTGGCAGCCACTCTTATTTGGACTTACCATACTAGCTTAGTGGTTCGCTCTGGTGAACACAATTGTAGATACTTATATACAGTATAACGTATGTGTACATATAGTGTAATAAGAGCGAGAGGAGTATGTTGGGAGGAGCCATTTTGGTGAGCGAGGTGGCGTCGAACTCGTAGCATCGTCTGCTGTGTAACTAGTCATGCAGCGTATTGTGGTCACTGTGCTGTTTGACACAATACCAGCTTAGTTGTATAGTTATTGGTGAATAAAACATGCAGATACTTATACATGTGTGTAAATAGTGTAATAAAAACAATAACAGTATGGGGGGGAGGAATGTTGGTGAGTAAGGTGTTGGAGGAGTGAGGAGGGCTGGCTGGGTGTAGCAGCTCACTATTGTCTTTTAGGCTCACTATACCAACTTAGTGGTTCATTATGGTGACACATATGTAGATGGGTATATACAATGTGTGTGTATATAGTGTAATAACAGCAAAAGGTAGGCTGCTCCATTATGACAATCTTTCTTTGTTTCAAATGTGTTCCATTTGTTTTGTATTTTTCCATTTATGTCTCAATAATGGAGCAGCCTACCCGACAAACACTGAACAAACCTTTATGGCATTTATCCGTTTTTCAAATTGTTTCAACCGTTTTTTTTATTTTTTTTTATTTAAGAAACATGGAGCAACCTATCTGCCAAACACCGAATGAACTTTTTCGTCATTTTTTGTTTTTCAAAGAATTTCATTTCTTTTTTTCTAAATAAAAGTCAATGCTTTGCAACATCACAGCAGTCACCCCTTTATATCCCAGGATCATTAGCATCTTTAAAAAAAAAAAATAAAAAAAAAAAATAAAAAAAAAAAAAAAATATTATTTGCATCATTGGAGGTGTCCAAGAATGTGCAAGAAGCAGTGTAACAAACTGGGTTTGCTGTAAGAATTATCCAGAAGATTCCAGAATGTTTAGTTACAAGGGAGAATGGGAAGCTGGACCGCATGGCGACCTCGGGACCTGTCCCCAGAGAATTCGTGGTGAAAATACCCACCTTTGTTCACAAGTTTCATAATGAATCATCCTATAGTATTCACTTAGAGAAATTAACCTTCAGTCATTTTGCATTCAAATTGTATTGTATAGCATTACTGCTTATAAAATCAAGAGTATTCTAATTATTAGAAGGAGTTTAAGTCACCATCAGTGACGTCACGAGCAAGAACTAGGCTGTGATGCGGAGTGACCGGAGGTCATAGGTCACGAGGTTCCATGTCCTCTATTTCTCAAAGGTCAAACAGCTATTTTGTAATTGGGAATAGCTCTTCCTTAAGATGTTTGTGTAATTTAACTTCAGTACAATAAATCAATCAATCTGGATAATTCAGTACGACAGAGGTTAATTGTTATAACTTAAACTTTGCTAAGTAACTCGGTAAGCTATGCGGAACAATACAATCTGGGCTCCTGGAGAGAGGAGCATCTGAGAGAGAAAAAAAATCAGTGTGGTTTGAGTAGCAGGTAGGGCAGGTGGCCTCCCCATCATCGGCCTCCCGACAGCACGAACATCCTAGCTGGTCGCCCAAGGTAAAGTTGCTTGGAGTTTCTTAGGGATAGTCCACTCATTGCCTCAAATGTTCACTTAGGGGGTGTTCAGTTAGGGAGTGCTCAATTATTTAGATTTTGCTTAATTTTTGAATAAATTAACTAGCTAAATGTGCATTTTTACTATTTCCATTTTTCTTTTGTATTTTTGTGAAATTGTCCTTGTCACGTGGTCCCCACGTGGCCGAGTTGAGGTGGACGCCTATGCTCCTCGAATCCGAGTATATCATTCACATCCAATCAGGATTATCATCCCTGTTGATTTTAATTAACTCCACACATAAGATCCAAGGGTATTTAGGTTTACTAGTGGGGATCAAGCCCCAAGGTTGATTGTTTAGCGTGATCGAACCAGATCTCGATCATTGCTCATTTTGGTTACTGATCTGGTGGTGGCGGCGGAAAGGAGATCCCATAAATTTTGCTAGAAGTCTATTTTCACGTCATACGGGTTGTAGAATCTCAAGTCGGTAAATCGTCTTGAGACCACGTGGCGTGGAGTCGGCTCGAGTAAAAGTCTTGGGGTCCCTTGGTTAAGAACTAAAGTAAAGAATACGGGTAAAGAGAGAAAAAGGGGGGTAGAAGGAAGAGAGAACCCCGTCCCGTGTTACAGCAGCGCGACCCCACCATGTGGTGGTGGTGTTATTCAAACAAGCGCTCGCCACACGAGAAGAATTGTTGGCGATCTGGGTGCTCGTTACCCAAAATGCTCACCAATTGAGGCAGTTGTCACTCAAGGTTCTACTCGCATATTCTCGGACGCCTCCGATGATGCATATTAATTAAGTTTTTTTTTTGTTAAAAGATGCTAATGATGCTGGGATATAAAGGGGTGACTGCTGAGATGTTGCAAAGCATTAACTTTTATGTAGAAAAAAAATGAAATTTTTTGAAAAACAATAAATGTCAAAAAGGATCGTTCGGTGTTCGGCAGGTAGGCTGCTCCATGTTTCTTAAAAAAAAAAAAAAAAAAAAAAAAAAAAAAAACGTTGAAACAATTTGAAAAACAGACATGCCATAATGGTTCGTTCAGTGTTGTTGGGTAGGCTACTCCATTATTGAGACAAATGAAAAATACAAAAATGGAACGCATTTGAAACAAAAAGATTGTCATAATGGAGCAGCCTACCCAACAAACACTGAACGAACCTTCATGGCATTCATCTGTTTTTCAAATTGTTTCAACTGTTTCATTTTTATTTTTCGTTTTTTTTTTATTTAAGAAACATGGAGCAGCTACCTGCCGAACACTGAACGAACCTTTTTGACATTTGTTGTTTTCAAATTTTTTTATTTTTTTTTTATTTACAAAATATGAAGCAGACTACCTGTGGAACACCGAACGAACCTTTTGTTATAAAAAAATAATTTAAAAATATATTGAACAGATTTGAAGAAAAAGTCATAAAGGTTTGTTCAGTGTATGTAAGATATGCTGCTCCATTATTTAAAACATTGAATATCATATTGTTGTTTTTCGGTGGTAGAACATTAATCTGATTTCCATTATTGTCAATGGGGAAATTCGTTTTGTATGACGTCCGTTTTTTCACATGACGAGCACGGCGCCAGAATGGATTAAATTCGTTATTCCAGGTTCCACTGTATTAGTTATGATTAGAATATCAGAATTAAACAAGATAAAGTGCTTACTCTTCAAAGGAATACTGAGAGGCAAATTGTGATGGCAGGATATCTTGTGAGACAGCTTGAGAGAGCTCAGAATATAAGGCAGGGATGTCAGATCTTCGTTCCGTCATTCGTTCAACCTGATGCTCTGTTAGGACTCTTCTCTTGGGCTTGGGAGATGTAATCTTCACAAAGTCCTGTTGAATGAAATTCAGTGGTTTCCATTATCTAAAAAACTTATCTTGATTTAAAAAATAAGAGACATACAATTTTGATATAAAACAGACATCCCTTTCTCATATAAAACAAGACAACATTTTATGTTTACCTCATCTTTCATATCTTCCAATTTTGTTTTTGGCTTACTCTTGTTTTTGGAAACCGGTGTACTACGATTTATCCTTCCTGATAATGGAGAATTAACTCTTGGAGATTCTCGAAGTTTTCTTTCCCCTACTATATCATGTTTAAGCAAGCTACCTGCCTGATTAGCTGAAAAAAAGAGAAAGATGAAAGTAATTAAAAAAAGGGTACACTTAAAACTATTGTCTGAACTCACCATACCAGCTTAGTTGTACAGTTATGTTGAACAAAACACGTAGATACTTGTATATAATGCCTGTATATAATAAATAAAAGCAAAAACAGTATGGTGGGAGGAGAAGTGTTGGCAAGTGAGGCGAGGTGAGGGAAGGAAGGAGGCGGCGTTTGCTGGCTGGTGTGTGGTGGCCACTCGTCGTTGGTATGACTTACCATACCAACTTAGTGGTTTGTTATGGCCAACAAAACATGCAGATACTTATATATAACTTGTGTATACAGTGGCACCTCAACTTACGATTGCCCCGACTTACAATAATTTCGAGTTACGATGTAAATTTGATCGAAAAATGCGACTCGACATATGATGGTGTCGTCGGCTAACGACATTTGTTGGTACACGTTTGGGTCGACCGAGCGCGTGGTTCCCGGTCACGTGGGCCAACCTGCCTCAGTTTACTACAGCTGCGCGCTTAGTGACATCACGCCTATAAGAAATTCCATTTTTGTGGCGATTGATTATGCTTTTTGAACATAAAAGTAATTATTATATATCACGCCATGGGTCCCAAGAAAGTCAGTGGTAAGGTTCAACATATGAAAACCCATGTAAGGATGACCATAGAGCAAAAACAAGAGATCATTCGTAAATATGAAGATGGTGTGCGGGTTGTTGAACTAGCAAGGTAGTACAACAAATATCAGTCAACGATATCCACCATACTGGCTAAGAAAAAGCACATTATGAGTGCTAAAGTGGCAAAAGGCGTATCAATAGTGCTCATCAATAGTGTATCAAAGTGGCAAAAGGCGTATCAATAGTGCTCATCAATAATGTATCAAAGTGGCAAAAGGCGTATCAAAAGTGCTCATTTGTGGTCAGGGACCACAAATGAGCACTTTTATAAGAGGAAAATTTTGTATTATTATTTTCGTTATTTCTTGCGCCTGGGCATGTTGCAGGCTATAATTACAAGAGCAGCCCAGGAGTTAATGTTAACCTGCAACACTGTAGAAAACTTACCTGGAAGATTTTCTTTGGGACTGAGACTTAGGGAGTCTTCCATATTTTCATGAAGGTCTGTTAAACTTGCAGGAGGAAGACCACATTCTTTCAAAATATCAAAAAGATTTGATGGTATACATAAGCTTGTAGATGCAAAAGAACTCCTCCAAAGTTTGTGTGCTTCCAGTTTAATGTGTTTGTTACTGGATTTCAATGACACAACAAATAATGGTGCTATTCTGTTGAGCTGATCAGCACTGTGCTTTGTGCCAAAATATTTTTCTAATAATGCCCCAAAACTTTTGAATGTTGTAATGAACTTTTTTTCAATTTCAGCATTAAATCTAGCAGCGGGGTTTACTTTCAGGGAGTCGCACATTGGGCTGATCACTTGCTCTACCAATGACTCCACCATTTTTGTTTGCTGAACACCCTTGAAAACATGAACAATGGCGTCACATAATTTTGCCGCAGCACGTTGCCTCTGATTGGACACTATACGTAACACTCTCTGCAAGAGAATCACATAAAGTTCTACACAAGCTGCCAAGTTGTGAAGTGGATGAGGTTTCTTTCTTGGCTTTGCTGGACTATTAACAGCTGAAAATTTAAAAAAAAAATGTATATTAATTACACAAATACAGTATAGTCTTAAGTATTTAAATTTGATTCATTAATGTCAACGCAAAATATTGGGGTCAATACAAACATACACTTCTCATACTGTGTACTCGGTACTCATTATGGATTGGATGCAGCCAGAAGTACAGGAAGTTAATGCATGAGCGTTACCTAACTTAGGAAGCAATTAAAATTTTCACAAAATTTAATAAAAAACTTGTTTTCATCAAATTAGTAAAACCCCACCTTACTAGTAAAATCTTTTTACTAATTCTAAATAATTCACTGACTTACATCTCACAGAGGTTTTGCCTAATTCTGAATATGTAAACTTTTCTGTAATAACTGCCAGAACATGTGCCATCAAAGTGTATGTAGCAGCATGGATGTCAGGCGGTGCTGTAAGCTTTCCAACACACACATTAATCAGTGCACGAGCCACATGCTCCACTTCACTATTGGCATCGGCCGTGGGAGTTAATGGAGTTAGCTCAGTAAATTTGATCCACAGCTCAATCCAGTCTGTCATGATTTGCTGTTGGGGAAAAGATAATTATATTTCAAGCCCACAATAAATACTATTTCAGACACTTATTGCTAACAACACTTACCAGTGTAATCCTACATTCAAAATAAAGATACAAACAGTTTATAGTTTATAAAAAATTCTTTAATATTGGTTAATGACAAGGAAACTTATTACTAAAAAAATCTTTACTCTAAAACTACCGGCCGGGTTCAAATCCCAGGCGGCATAGAAATGGTTGGGCACATTTCCTTTCACCTCATGACCTGTTCATCCAACCATAAATAGGTATCCGGAGTTAGTCAGTGTGTTGTGGGGTTGCATCCTGAGCAGGGTCAGTAATTCGTCCCTTGGGGTAGGGACTTCGGAATAAGCCTAACATATACTATGTATAAACCTGGCGTCCTGCACCCCCCCCCCCAACACAATGCATTATTAATTATTATAAAAGCACCACAAGAACTAACAAAATCCTTACTATAAAAGCACCACAAGAACTAACAAAATCCTTACTATAAAAGCACCACAAGAACTAACAAAATCCTTACTATAAAAGCACCACAAGAACTGACAAAATCCTTACTATAAAAGCACCACAAGATCTAACAAAATCCTTACTATAAAAGCACCACAAGAACTAACAAAATCCATACTATAAAAGCACCACAAGATCTAACAAAATCCTTACTATAAAAGCACCACAAGATCTAACAAAATCCATACTATAAAAGCACCACAAGATCTAACAAAATCCTTACTATAAAAGCACCACAAGAACTAAGAATCTTTACTTTAAAGGTACCATGAGACATAATAAAATCTAAAATTCCAAACTGCATCACCAAAAATATGAATAAAATTGTCAACTTACTTGATAGACGAGGTGATCCGCAGAGCTGAGAGCATCAATGGAGTGATTGATAGGGAAGAGAAGAATACTGTAGATGCAGCTCCAATCATGCTCACCACCATCACCCTGATCTATGATCTGTGTCTGATAATATGCACTGTATTAAGCAAAACAATGCAAACTAAGCATAACATGAATTCATTTGTCTACAGATGTGTGCAAACAAAACTTAATGTAGAATTTGAACTTTTAAGCCACAGTTGCATTCAAATTTGGCTTGTACACCCAGCAATACAACAATTAAACAAACATTATTATGTATCACACTATATAAACTTTGATGGCTAGAAAACTTTTTGCTGCCAGTGGTGACATGTAAGTAAATATTGATTTATAGTAACAGAAATTAATACCACATGAAGTTAAAAAAAAAGTTAAAACTAACTAAAGTAAATTTACTTCTAATAGTGATTATGATTATAAAAAATTTGCTAACGCTTATTTGTGTCTTAAACAACTCTCGGCAAAAGCATCCAGCACATATTCGTCATGTCCCGAAAACCCAGGTGTACATATACATCATATCATTACCAACTTTCATGGGGGGTAAGCAAATTAATGCTTTGTAATGTTTGGGTGAATAATAATAATTTACACATTTCACAGTATCATTGTTTACATATCAGGTGTGTCTAAATAAGCTGAAAGGGAAGCACTTAAACTGAGGCGCGATCACCGTGACACCATGCGCTAGGTCGACCATACGCGTATCAACAAACTCATTTCCCAAGGCAAAGTTTGTAACCCGATTTGAATTTTCCGTAGAAATTGGGCTCGCTCGTAATCCCAAAGAGTTCGTAAATATTGTAAATATTGACACCTCGTAAGCCGAGGTGTCACTGTACAGGGGTACCTCAGTTTACGAATACAAATTTAGTCTGTTCCTAGAGACGGTTCGTGACTCGAAAATCGTAAACCGAAGCGAACTTCCCCATAAGAAATAATGGGAAATGAATTAATCAGTTCCAGACTCCCAAAAAAAATTAACTTCAAGATAAATTTTATACCTAATTCACCCAAATCTTAAGTACAAAAATATGTACAAATTATTATTTATCTTTACTGATGACTCCTGTTGGTGTATAGAAGATGGTGAGGAGAGGAGGGAGGAGGAGGAGAGGTGTTACTGTTTGGAAGGGGAGTCCCCTTCCATTATAACATCAGGCAGTGATGACCTCTCTGGGGTACATACTCTGGCACATTTTGCCAGGATGCAAACCACTATGACCTGCTTCTGGCTACCTCCTCTATTTTCTCACTAAAAATCGTTCCATTGAAGATTGTTTTTCCCTTCTTTGTAACACTTGTCTGTAGTGAGACATAACATTGTCATTAATAAGATCAATGCAACAGCCTGCTAAAGCTTCATCTGGGTGATTCTTTTCAGCAAAACTTTGCAGTTCTTCCCATACTGCACACATTTTCTTAATTAATGAGGAAGGGACATCATCTACTGCCGCCTCCTCCACCCCTGAAGATTTGTTGTACTGCCTAGCTAGTTCAACAACACGGGTAGCATTTTCATGTTTATGAATGATCTGTTTTTCCCTCTAAGGTCATTCTCACATGTGTTTTCTTGCCTTGAATCTTACCACTGGCTTTCTTGGGACCCATGGCGAGATATATAATAACAAATTTTATGTTCAAATAACCAAAATTCCGAAAAAACTAAATCCTTGCAAAGAATTCAGGTGCGATAGTCACTAGGCGGGAGGCACTGGGAAGCCGAGGCGTGATCGCCGTGCCACCACACGCTAGGTCAGCCATACGCATATCCTGAGGTAAAGTTCGTAACCGATTCAAATTTTCCAAAGAAATTGGGCTCGTAACCCAAAAAGTTCGTAAAGAGGGGCATTCGTAAGCTGAGGTACCACTGTGTATCATTTGCAGTAAGAAATATTAGGTGGGTGGATAGGTAGCCCCAAAAAGTGCAATTTTCTAAAAGGTCAGATTTAGTCTAGAATCATATGAACATGATTTTAGTGGAAGCATTGTTCAATGTATTAGCATGTTTAAATTTGCAAAAATACAATTAAAACAAGAAAATGCAAAAACTGTAAATTAAAAAAAAAAATGAAAGGGGTTTGAAAAAATATTGAGGTCCCACAGAAGATTATTAAAATTCTTGAGGTCATTTCAGGTTGGAAAACATTTTTCACCATTGTCTCTTACAAGAGACAATGAACAAGCAGGGATTTTATACTAACAGATCTAATGTGCACTAGCGAATGCCGACCTGGTCTGGCTATGTCTAGCCCTTTCACTGGGAAATATAGGACATTGCCTAAAGAAGCAACTGTGCTGTACACCTCAAAAATGCTCTAGTAAATACTCTCTAGGTTTTTAATTTTAACTAACAAATCAAATAGTGTCTGGTACTAACAAAGAGTAGTAGTAGTAGTAAATCTGGTCATGTAATTCCATGTTAAAAACCCACTGTAAAGGGCTACACTACATGCTGTATTATCATTGAGTAGTTTAACACTTTCGCGTTCCTGAGAATAGGCTGACCTTGACCCCCAATTGAGCCCGGGCGTGTGGGCCAACTGTGAGGGGCACTGAAATGTTTATAATCTTTTAGGGTTGTTGAGCTTAATTTTCGCGGTATGTATTTAAATTTGGTATCAATGTACTCACCTAGTTATGCTTGCGGGGGTTGAGCTCTGGCTCTTTGGTCCCGCCTCTCAACCGTCAATCAACAGGTGTACAGTTTCCTGAGCCTAATGGGCTCTATCATATCTACACTTAAAACTGTGTATGGAGTCAGCCTCCACCACATCGCTTCCTAATGCATTCCATTTGTCAACCACTCTGACACTAAAAAAGTTCTTTCTAATATCTCTGTGGCTCATTTGGGCATTCAGTTTCCATCTGTGTCCCCTAGTGCGTGTGCCCCTTGTGTTAAACAGCCTGTCTTTATCAACCCTGTCGATTCCCCTGAGAATCTTGAATGTGGTGATCATGTCCCCCCTAACTCTTCTGTCTTCCAACGAAGTGAGGTTTAATTCCTGCAGTCGCTCCTCGTAGCTCATACCTCTCAGCTCGGGTACTAGTCTGGTGGCAAACCTTTGAACCTTTTCCAGTTTAGTCTTATGCTTGACTAGATAGGGACTCCATGCTGGAGCCGCATACTCCAGGATTGGTCTGACATATGTGGTATATAATGTTCTGAAAGATTCCTTACACAAGTTTCTAAAGGCCGTTCTTATGTTAGCCAACCTGGCATATGCTGCTGATGTTATCCTCTTGATATGAGCTTCAGGGGACAGGTCTGGCGTGATATCAACCCCCAGGTCTTTCTCTCTCTCTCTGACTCTTGAAGTATTTCATCTCCCAAATGATACCTTGTATCTGGTCTCCTGCTTCCTACCCCTATCTTCATTACATTACATTTGCTTGGGTTAAACTCTAACAGCCATTTGTTCGACCATTCCTGCAGCTTGTCCAGGTCTTCTTGAAGTCTCAAGCTGTCCTCCTCTGTCTTAATCCTTCTCATAATTTTGGCGTCGTCAGCAAACATTGAGAGGAATGAGTCTATACCCTCTGGGAGATCATTTACGTATATCAGAAACAGGATAGGTCCAAGTACAGAGCCCTGTGGGACTCCACTGGTGACTTCACGCCAGTCTGAGGTCTCACCCCTCACTGTAACTCTCTGCTTCCTATTGCTTAGGTACTCCCTTATCCACTGGAGCGCCCTACCTGTTACTCCTGCCTGTTTCTCCAGCTTATGCATCAACCTTTTATGGGGTACTGTGTCAAAGGCTTTCCGACAGTCCAAAAAAATGCAGTCCGCCCACCCTTCTCTTTCTTGCTTAATTCTTGTCACCTGATCGTAGAATTCTATCAAGCCTGTAAGGCAAGATTTACCCTCCCTGAACCCATGTTGATGGGTTGTCACGAAGTCTCTTCTCTCCAGATGTGTTACTAGGTTTTTTCTCACAATCTTCTCCATCACCTTGCATGGTATACAAGTTAAGGACACTGGCCTGTAGTTCAGTGCCTCTTGTCTGTCACCCTTTTTGTATATTGGTACTACATTAGCAGTCTTCCATATTTCTGGTAGGTCCCCCGTTTCCAGTGACTTACTATACACTATGGAGAGTGGTAAGCAAAGTGCTCCTGCACACTCTTTCAATACCCATGGCGAGATTCCATCCGGCCCAACAGCTTTTCTCACATCCAGCTCCAATAGGTGCTTTTTGACCTCATCTCTTGTAATTTCGAACCTATCCAAGGTCACCTGGTTTGCTGCCACCTCTCCCAGCGCCGTGATATCTCCCTGTTCTATTGTAAAGACCTCCTGGAACCTTTTGTTGAGTTCTTCACACACCTCTTTGTCATTCTCTGTGTACCTGTCCTCGCCCACCCTAAGTTTAATCACCTGTTCCTTCACTGTTGTCTTCCTCCTGATGTGACTGTAGTAGCTTTGGTTCAGTCTTGGCTTTGTTAGCTATATCATTTTCATACCTTTTCTCAGCTGCTCTTCTCACACTGACATACTCGTTCCTGGTTCTCTGGTATCTCTCTCTACTTTCTGGTGTTCTGTTATTACGGAAGTTCCTCCATGCCCTTTTGTTCAGCTCCTTTGCTTTCATACATTCCCTATTAAACCACGGATTCTTCCTTTGCTTCTCTGTTTTTTCCTGTTGGGCTGGGACAAACCTGCTTACAGCCTCCTGACATTTTTGGGTGACATAGTCCATCATGTCTTGTACGGACTTGGTTCCGAGTTCTGTGTCCCAATGTATATCCCATAGGAATTTATTCATCTCCTCATAGTTTCCCTTTCGGTACGCCAGCCCTTTGGTTCCCAGTTCTTTTTTGGGGGTGATAATTCCTAGCTCAACCAGGTACTCAAAGCTCAATACACTATGATCACTCATTCCCAAGGGGGCTTCCAACTTAACTTCCCTTATATCCGACTCATTTAGGGTAAATATCAAATCAAGCAAGGCTGGTTCATCCCCTCCTCTCATTCTTGTCGGTCCCTTGACGTGTTGACTTAGAAAGTTTCTTGTTGCCACATCCAGCAGCTTAGCTCTCCATGTGTCTGGGCCTCATGGCCCAGACACCATGGAGATGTGTTCGCCAGAGAATGCTCTAGAAGAATATATACCTACATTTTCACCAAACCTGACATGAGAACCACACCAAATAAGTAACTATGGCGGTCGTTAGCCGTGAGCGTCAAACAGCGCTGAAATGTTTATGAACTTTTCATGTTTGTCAATCCCAGAATTGTGCTACGTCGTTAATTTTGGTATCACTGTGACCGCAATAAAATTCCCTTCACGGACATATGCATATAAATGTAGAATCATGATCGCAGCCCACTAGCAAGAGTGTGGGAAGTGGCTGAAGTATTACCTCTACCTGACGGCAGATCGGCGAAACACCTTTTGAAAAGTTTTATTATTTTCACTGTCCTGACCTCAATTTTCGATGTACGTACGTAATTTTTGTACCAATATGTTCGCAATAGAATGTTCTAGAAGAGCATATGTATAAAATGTCACACAAGGATGCGTGTGACCGGCACCAAATAAAAAACTTCGTCGATTACACTCGTCATGTCAACATTTTACAATAGTTTTACCACGAAGATACAAGCTAACTCCGTTCTCTATAATAGGCTATGTGACTATTAGAAAAAACGAAAATTTAATGGTAAACATGCTGAAATTATCCCCAAGTCGATCGGATAAGAATTGGATTTTATAAAAATATTTGTTTTCCAATGCCGCTTGAGGTGCATTCAAGAGATAAATTTGTCCTGCTCAAGAGACATATGGGTGCTAAATTGTGCGCAATTTAAAGGCGCTCATTTTAAAACCACAACCAGATTGATCTGATAAAATTTAAATTTTTAACAAATATTTTAATGAGTGACTCAGCGCTGCGTCGTTGGTGAGGAATCGGAGAAAAATGAGTGACGAACTTTTCAGTCAGTGGAACGCGAAAGTGTTAATATTATGAAAGCACATGGGTAGCTTTAGTTCAAAATAAATTTGAAGATACAATATTCCAAAGACATTGAGAGCCAAGCAGCAGCCAAAAACATATTCAGAGCCAAAAAACATTCAATATGATTTGAAAATATAAATTCTAAAGAAAAAAAATAAGACGTGCTACTTTACGTGCAAGAATATGAAATATTAACCTCTTGAATGTGTTCAATGAGTTGATGAACAACCGTAGACCACATCTGTACAAGTGTATTAGGGTTAGCAGGGCAGAGAACTGCAGCAGCACAGTCCAACTCCTTCATTACAGACTGCAAGAACCCAAGTTTTCCACTTAAAGGCTTGCTATTTGCCAGTACTGCCAACCACATTGAAAAAAATCTGCAAAGTATATAAACAAAAATAATCTAAATTTTCATCTTACCTTTAATATAAAACAAAAAGAAAACACATTTTATGGGCAATTGATGCACATGCTTGCTAGCAAAATAATTAAAAGATATTTTATAAAATTTAAAAATTTATAAAAAGTTTTTACACATTGCTCAAACATAAATAGATTTTATTAAAAGATTTAATTTTCTCTGCATCTTTTCAATGCTGAGAAAATTAAATCTTAATAAAATCCTTCACTGATGCCATAAGGCAACACACACTGGCATCTTTAAAATAGTTTAATAAATGTACTTAAACTACTAGTAGTCATGTTTTGATCCCAAGCAGTGAAGGGTACATTCTCAGACCATGTACCTAACTCCTAACCCTCAGAGTGCGGCCACTGTGACGTTGACCCTCTGGTGCGGTGTGGTCATCATCGCGATTTATATTTTGTGTCAATATTTGAATACTGATGTTGCTCATATGGGTCCAGTAGCTCAGTTGTGTCTCCCAGCAATCATAGGAGGCCACAAAATCATTTGAGTAAAGACATCCTTCAACCGTTGGTCTCCCATCATCATATGATGATTGAAGTACAGTACTACTAACCTGGACCAACATATTTCAACATGTATTTATTTTGATATTTTTTTCTGTGATATACAGATTCCGTAATATTAATACATACACAGAATGGTCCTGGTTTTCATTATAACAATGCTGAGAAATACCAGAAGGAATCTGACCACAGACCTGGCTAAAATCAAAGTAAATTTTTAAGTTTTTCACAATTTTGAATACATACTGTATCTACAATTACACAAGAAAATTGAAAAAATTATGATTTTTTTAAATTTTCTGGGGAAAGCCCCTTAATAGATGTTTGAAGTCAAGCCACAGAGAGCTTCCTTAGAGAAGGCTTTCATTAGTGCGCAGGTGGGAGATATACACAATAATTTACACATGGAAAATATTAAGAGGTGCTGGTTCCAAATCTGTACAGAATAACATCACCTGAAACCAAAATTGATTCATAAAACCAATGTAAGGTAACTGCAAGGTAATTTAAGATGCTAATACTTAGATATATTAGTCATGGGGTTGTGTTGGCCTACCAGAGCCCAACCTGGCAACCCCCCCCCACCCTCAAAGAGGGACAGTGATTGTCCCTCTTGTTGAAGGCATTGTTACAATGACCCCCACCTGGGAAAGCATCCAGAAACTAAACGAGACAAAACATACAACTGCATGGTTGTAAGAAAACGAAGCACCAAAACAGCCAACAGGCTGCAAAAGAATCACTCAAGACAAAATGATTTATTTGAAAATGGATATGAAACACCCCTCCAGCATGCAGGCACATAGCTGCCAGGTGGCATCCCACACTCGGTCATGTCGCCGAGTGTGAGGATTCTTATCTCGCCTTCCCTAGCAGATCAGTCATCCAAGTTCCACTTCAAGATAAAGTGCTCGTAAGTGAACTTTGCATTATATGTACTTGAAGCTGCCCATGTCTAAAGCTCTCTTCCCTAACACCCATTAGCGTTGCCCTGCACCGACAGTTATTTTTTTAGTTTATTCAAGAGTTCGCCTGAGAGGCCAGGCCACCAGGGGTGACGATCGTTGCCTGGGGTAGGGCAAGTCATTAACTCCTCTGCAAAACCTAGCACTTAAGCATTGTTTTGTTTTTTGAGGTGTATTAGGGCGTATATGCTTGGTTTATACCGCATGCCAGGGATGCTTTTGATAACCAATTTCATCTTGTAAGCAGAGTTCGGTGTTTGTTCTGTCTGCTTTTAAGAACAGCTTGGCCATTGCATATACTGTACTGTAGTTCTAACAAAGCGTACTGCTAGGAACTTTAGCAAGATAGGAAAAACTAAATACAGTGGTACCTCGCATAACGAATTTAATCCGTTCCATGTTCGTCATGTGAAACGGACGTCATACAAAACGAGTGTCCCCCATGTAACCAGTGTGATGCACTGTGTTTATTGTGAAATTCCCCCAGTGTGCATGACATCAAATGTTCCCCAAAATATCATTTTTCTTTGTAAAATGATAAATTACCTTCCCTGAACATGTCTCTGTAAAAAATAATTACCTAATTCAACTTACTTTGGCTGTGAGGGCGTGGACAAGGTGCGCTGTGACGTCATCAGGGGACTGGTCGCCCGTGTGTGAAGCTCCCAGACACGGTCGTGCAGGCCATTCAAGCACCGCGTGTTGCCACAAATATATTTTCAAATATTTTTTCTATGTATTTCCAATGCGGTTTTATTTGTTTCCTTTATCGTATATGATGCATATTTGTGACCTTTACAATATGTATACAGTAGAATGTTCATAATTTTCCATGGAACTGTGATACATGTGTCAGTAATGTGTCCACAATAAATGTTTATTGTCACAATATTACGTGGTAAAAATTCACTATTACAATATGTACAGTTTCACACACTATTTACACAGTAACACACTGTATGACACACTCAGTACTCTGGAGGTGCGTAATAGTAAACGAAGTAGTCCATGGTACACAGCGCGACTTTGCTCTCCTTGCACCAGCTACAGATAGATTTTCGTTTCCTGTTTCATCGTTCTGCGTGCTTGCAAATAACGCACTCGCGTGCACCCTTGGCTTTAGTACTTGTAGATGGTATGTAGCCAAGCTTGTAAAGCATAAGGTAGTATTGAAACGATTATAGGAAAAGCTCAATTTGTAAGGTAGTCTTGAAAAGATCGCTTTGTAAGGTCCCACACAGGAAGAGATTCAGCTAGCATCAAAGAGTGTCCATCAGTCAGGAAGAGATTCAGCTAGCCTCAAAGTGTCCATCAGTCAAGAAGAGATTCAGGTATTCTTGAAAATATCTATGGACAACACCACCATGGAAGCCGCTATCACTGTTCATCTATGCTACTTGTATCAGATGCATCATCACTGAACGCAGAAAACGATTCATCTATGTATCATCTATATAAATTGGAGATGGCAAGGGTGGCGCTCAGAGCTACAACTGGATACGCTCGGTGTATCCTCCTCATAGGTGCTGTATCACTGGCATCCGACCGTTGTGTTAAGCCCTTATTGTGCTTAGCTTCACCAATGTTATGACCCTTATGTTCTTCAAATAATAGGGTCTGAATTGCACCGACTGAGCGCAGTCTTTCAACACCGTGTCGGACAGGTGTTTGAGAGCCAGAGGCACGTGTGCCACAAATGGTTGCTCACGCAGTACTAACCCAGCCAGCAGCCCTAGTCTTTCATATTCGTTATAGCAAAAGGTTCGTTCAGTGTTTGTTGGGTAGGCTGCTCCATTATGACAATCTTTCTTTGTTTCAAATCTGTTCCATTTGTTTTGTATTTGTCACTTCCGTCTCTATAATGGAGCAGCCTACCCGACAAACACTGAACGAACCTTTATGGCATTTGTTCATTTTTCAAATTGTTTCAACAGTTCTTTTATTTTTCGTTTTTTTTTATTTAAGAAACATAAAGCAGCCGACCTGTAGACCACCGAACAAACCTTTTTGACATTTGTACTGGTTTTCGAAATTCTTCATTTTTTTATTATTTACGTTTTTTGTATGTAAGAAACATGGAGCAGCCTACCTGCCGACCACCGAACGAACCTTTCCACAATAAGACAAATGAAAAATAAATATTGAACACATTTGAAGAAATGAAAATATCATAATGGTTTATTGAGTGTATATGTAAGGTAGGCTGCGCCATTATTGAGACGTAAATGACAAATACAAAACAAATGGAACACATTTGAAACAAAGAAAGATAGTTATAATGGAGCAGCCTACCTGCCGAACACCGAACGAACCTTTTTGACATTTGTTGTATATCAGACATTTCATTTCTTTTTTCTTACAAAAACGTCAATGCTTTGTAACATCTCAGCAGTCACCCCTTTATATCCCAGCATCATTAGCATCTTTAAACAAGAACAACATAATTTATGTGCATCGTCGGAGGCGTCTAAGAATGTGCAAGAAGCAGCGCGACCCCACCATGTGGTGTTGACGTTACTCAAACCAGCGTTCGTCATACGGGACGATTTGACGCCGATCGGGCCGTTCGTTACCCAAAATATTCGTCTTTTGGGGCGATCGTTATGCAAGGTACCACTGTATATTTACCTCAGTTACCCAATAAAACTGGTAAATGTCTATCAGAAAAAAAAAATTCCTTGCTATGACTGCAATAAAGTTTATTATAGCCAAACAGGCAGATTTAAAGACCTGTATTACCAGACAGGAGGTCTGTTAGATATGACCAACAAAGTTCAGCATTATATAAACACACATATGAGACATTACAAAATTATACGGATAATTTTGGTGCTGTATAATTTATCCCCAACACTGACTTCAAGAGGACAACAATAGAATCTACTTTTGTAAATAATAATCCAAATTTGAATATTTCCTCAGGGCAGTAGTTAGCAGATATGGTGAGCAATTATGTAATAGAGGTTATTATCTAATGCTTACCA
>WNGS01042707.1:29706173-29720310 GCA_020271785.1 Procambarus virginalis
GCATATGATACCTGGTTGATGGGGTTCTGGGAGTTGTTCTACTCCCCAAGCCCGGCCCGAGGCCAGGCTCGACTTGTGAGAGTTTGATCCACCAGGCTGTTGCTTGGAGCGGCCCGCAGAGCCACATACCACCACAGCCCGGCTGATCCGGGACTTCTCTTAGGAAACAGTCCAGTTTTCTCTTGAAGATGTCCACGGTTGTTCCGGCAATATTTCTTATAGTCGCTGGGAGGACGTTGAACAACCGCGGACCTCTGATGTTTATACAGTGTTCTCTGATTGTGCCTATGGCACCTCTGCTCTTCACTGGTTCAATCTTGCATTTTCTTCCATATCGTTCACTCCAGTACGTTGTTATTTTACTGTGTAGATTTGGGACCTGGCCCTCCAGTATTTTCCACGTGTATATTATTTGGTATCTCTCTCGTCTCCTTTCTAGAGAGTACATTTGGAGAGCTTTGAGACGATCCCAATAATTTAGGTGTTTATCTCGTCTATGCGTGCCGTATATGTTCTCTGTATTCCCTCTATTTCAGCAATCTCTCCTGCTCTGAAGGGGGAAGTGAGTACTGAGCAGTATTCGAGACGGGACAACACAAGTGACTTGAAGAGTACAACCATTGTGATGGGATCCCTGGATTTGAAAGTTCTCGTAATCCATCCGATCATTTTTCTGGCTGATGCGATATTTGCTTGGTTATGCTCCCTAAACGTTAGATCGTCGGACATCATTATTCCCAAATCCTTGACATGCTGTTTTTCTACTATGGGAAGATTTGATTGTGTTTTGTACCCTGTATTATGTTTCAGATCCTCATTTTTGCCGTACCTGAGTACCTGAAATTTATCACTGTTAAACATCATATTATTTTCTGCTGCCCAATCGAAAACTTTGTTGACATCTGTTTGTAGTTTTTCAATGTCTTCAGCAGAGGTAATTTTCATGCTGATTTTTGTGTCATCTGCGAAGGATGACACGAAGCTGTGACGTGTATTTTTGTCTATATCAGATATGAGAATAAGGAACAGTAGCGGTGCAAGGACTGTACCTTGAGGTACAGAGCTTTTAACATCGCTTGGACTCGATTTTATCTGATTGACTGTTACTCTTTGTGTTCTGTTCGACAGGAAATTGAGTATCCAGCGTCCTACTTTTCCAGTTATTCCCATTGACCTCATTTTGTGAGCTATCACCCCATGGTCACATTTGTCGAAAGCCTTTGCAAAGTCTGTGTATACAACATCTGCATTTTGCTTTTCTTCTAGGGCTTCTGTGATTTTGTCATAGTGGTTGAGTAACTGTGACAGACAGGATCTTCCCGCTCTAATCCATGTTGTCCTGGATTGTGCAATTCATTGTTTTCCATAAAACTAGAAATTTGATTCCTAATCACTCTTTCAAACACTTTTATTATGTGTGATGTTAGTGCAACTGGCCTATAATTTTTTGCCAAGGCTTTACTCCCCCCTTGTGCAACGGAGCTATATCTGCAGATTTAAGTGCTGCTGGTATCTCCCCTGTATCCAGGCTCTTTCTCCATATTACGCTGAGTGCTCTCGCTACTGGTACTTTACATTTCTTTATGAATATTGAATTCCATGAGTCAGGCCCAGGGCTGAGTGCATGGGCATATTGTCAATTTCTCTTTCAAAGTCTTCCGAGTTTGTGGTAATATCCGTTATATTATCTGCAGCTTGAATGTCATTCATAAAGAAGCTGTCTGGGTCATCAACTTTCATGTTGTTAATTGGTGTGCTAAACATAGCCTCATATTGGCTTCTTAGAATTTCACTAATCTCTTTGTTGTCCTCTGTTGTCCTATGCCAGGCTGGCCAACATACGAACGGCATTCAGAAACTTGTGTAAAGAATCATTCAGAACTTTGTATACCACATATGTCAGGCCAATCCTGGAGTATGCAGCCCCAGCATGGAGTCCATATCTAGTCAAGGATAAGACTAACTGGAAAGGTTCAAAGGTTTGCCACCAGACTAGTACCCGAGCTGAGAGGTATGAGCTATGAGGAGAGACTACGGGAATTAAACCTCACTTCGCTGGAAGACAGAAGAGTTAGGGGGACATGATCACCACATTTAAGATTCTGAAGGGAATTGATAGGGTAGATAAAGACAGGCTATTTACACAAGGGGCACACGTACAAGGGGCACAGGTGGAAACTGAGTGCCCAAATGAGCCACAGAGATATTAGAAGAACTTTTTTAGTGTCAGAGTGGTTGACAAATGGAATGCATTAGGAAGTGATGTGGTGGAGGCTGACTCCATACACAGCTTCAAGTGTAGATATGATAGAGCCCAACAGGCTCAGGAATCTGTACACCTGTTGATTGACGGTTGAGAGGCAGGACCAAAGAGCCAGAGCTCAACCCCCGCAAACACAACTAGGCGAGTACACACACCACACACACACACCAAAAAAAAAAAAAAAAAAAAAAAAAAAAAAAAAAGGAAGGGGGTAGTAAGAGAAAAGCACACTGAAACTGTGGAGTGGACCTAAACATTCCCTCTAACGCGTCATGTGTGGTTTCCTCCGAGGCTAAGGGTACCCCTTCTTCCAGCCAGAGGTGGTACTCCTTTCCTTTTCTTAACACTTTTGTGTTCCGATGACATTAAAATACATCATCCGTGCTCCAACAGTAAATGTTCCAATGATGCTAAAATTAATCATCCGTATTCCAACAGTAAACATTCGATGACGTTAAAACGTGTCATAGAAATTTCTAATCATGAACTTTCTATACTCATCGCTGCCATGCACAATCTACGTATTATAAATACTGTAAACTTTTTTCTGTTATGGTTCTCTAGAGAATGTATTTGTAGACTTTTTGAGACCTTATTTATAGTCTTAACCAAACAAATAATTGAGAAAATGTAAAATGAATTTTAAACATTGCAAAGTGGACCCCCCCGTCCTCATTACGTTTACATTTCAGATAGTGCAGATTAGAGCATAATCTATTATAAACACACTTTTGCTTTTGCATCTATTCTCAAGACAATTCATATTGGAATATTTTGACACCACATTTATAGTTATAACCCAACAAATAACTTGGAAAATGTAAAACGATTATTAAATTTTTGAATCTCTGAGTGGCCAGTGAGTATCCCAAGGAGCCCGGAACATTTATGATCGGGAACGTGTGGAGAGGCAAGAACCCCAGTGTGTTAAAGGAAGTTTAAGGTTTTGAGCATAGATGAAAATATCCTTCTTGAGTAAGCAAAGTTCAGGCTATCCAGGAGCTCCTCAAGATCTTGCAGGAACAGCTGGCACTCCCCATTGATCCACTGAACATGTAAGGTATGAATGCCAAAGGCTGATTCTGGAAGAGATGGATAGCTGGTTAACCAGCTATCCCAAACTGATCTAACATACTTAACGGTGTATCTCGACTAACAAGCCGAACAATGACCGGAAGCTTAAATCGACCAGGTAAACGTTCATGGAATTAGGATGATCCTAAATAGACAGCTCAAAGTGGTAGCAGGTGTACCAGACCTGAAACCCCAGGAAGATAACTTTGACACGCAAGAGTAGTCCTCTCAGAGCTCCTAGGGAAGGTCACCCTTAGGTGCATGCTGCTCCAGTACACTAAAACACCTGGCCACCACAACACACAACTGGAAAAGCCACCCAGAGCAAAAATCCAGAACAAGAACTTGAGGCCAGAGGTGACTGAACTGACCCCCAGTACATCAGTTCAAAAACTGGAGTGGTAGGCTGCCAGGTTCCCTCCCTATAGGGGGGGGGGTTTAAAGAGCCAAAGTGCTAGTCGCATGAAGGGTTGTTTATTTGGCTGCTTTTTAGGGGTTATTTTGATCTTTTGGGATGTAAATTCCACAGGTTAACCAGACAGTGGTCTGTTTTGATTCTCCAATCTTTCTGGGGCCTTCCCCAGTCGATGGCAATTATGACAAACTGTACTTTATATGTAAAGTGCTCATAGGCCATTGCTCCCTACACCTCTCTGAGGGGACCAGGTTCTGGCTCGTGGTTCCCGGTAGACGTAAGCACTCCTATGACTGATGACCCCAAACTAATATAGTACATATCAGTTTGGATAGTTTTTATATACCTACTATATAGATGCCACACGTGTGACAGGTTAAAAACCTGCCTTTTTGAAAACCGGCGCCATCTGTTGCACATAAAAGCAACACATTCTAAACTAAATACGTTATGACTCCATTTCAATGTTTCCGATTGCATTGATTAATTGAATTTTCATAGATTTTGATTTATTTTCATTTTGATTTAATTATTTTGCATGGCATTGCACTGGAATTGAGCTGTATTGTTTACCATAATGTTCAAATCGTGAGTATAGTTTATTTTTTATTTTTCATCGCTTTTCATTTGGTTTTTTAACTGCTGTCTTATTTCTCACTAATGGGAACACATTGAATGAGGGGGTGGGAATGGTGGGGAGGATGAGGGGACGGGAGTGGGAGATGGTGGGGAGGATGAGGGAATGGGGGAGGGGGTAATGGTGGGGACGACAATGAGACGGGGAGTGGGGAATGGTGTGGAGGACAAGGGGAAGGGGTAGTGGGGAATGGTTGGGACGATGAAGGGACGGAGGAGAGGGAAATAGTGGGGAGGACAGGGGAGGGTTGCTGTGGCCGGGAACAGCTAGTATGTATGTACCTAGTAGCCAGAACGTCGTACTCGGCCTTGTATTCGACAATGTGACCATGGGGTGATAGCTCACCCCATGGTCCCCAGTACTCAAAACGAGACAACACAAGTGACTTGAAGAGTACAACCATTGTGATGGGATCCCTGGATTTGAAAGTTCTCGTAATCCATCCTATCATTTTTCTGGCTGTCGCAATATTTGCTTGGTTATGCTCCCTAAACGTTAGGTAGTCTGACATCATTATTCCCAAATCCTTTACATGCTGTTTTCCTACTATGGGTACATTTGATTGTGTTTTATACCCTGTATTATGTTTACGGTCCTCATTTTTACTGTACCCGAGTACCTGGAATTTATCACTGTTAAACATCATGTTATTTTCTGATGCCCAGTCGAAAACTTTATTAATATCAGCTTGAATTTTTTCAATGTATTCAGCCGAGGTCATTTTCATACTGATTTTTGTGTCATCTGCAAAGGATGATACGAAGCTGTGACTTGAATTTTTGTTTATATCTGATATGAGAATAAGGAAAAGCAGCGGTGCAAGGACTGTACCCTGAGGTACAGAGCTTTTAACTGCACTTGGACTAGATTTTATATGGTTGACCATTACTTGCCGAGTCCTGTTTGACAGAAAACTGAGTATCCAGCGTCCTACTTTACCGGTTATTCCCATTGACTTCATTTTGTGTGCTATCACGCCATGGTCACATTTATCGAAAGCCTTTGCGAAGTCCGTGTACATCACATTAGCATTCTGTTTTTCTTCTAATGCCTCAGTGACTTTGTCGTAGTGCTCAAGTAGCTGTGAGAGGCACGATCTTCCCGCTCGAAATCCATGTTGGCCTGGGTTGTGAAGGTCATTGGTCTCCATGAAATTGGTGACCTGACTCCTAATCACTCTCTCAAATACTTTTATTATGTGCGATGTTAGTGCAACTGGTCTATAATTCTTTGCCAATGCTTTGCTCCCTCCCTTGTGTAGAGGGAGGGAGCCCATCACTCTGACTCACTTCTCCCCTATTTTCACCCTTTATGAACACTAGCCATGAGTATTACCTCTATTTACCTGTGGTCAAGTTGTCTGATATTTTGATTGGTCAGGCAGTTTTTGTAATGGCCCGCTGGCCCACATATCCATTACAACCTGGCTGATCCAACACTTACTGTAAAACAGTACCTACAAATAAAGCTGGCTACATTTACCTCAAGATCTCCTTCAGAGCTCCTCTCACAGAATTGGTATTAACTTCTTCACAACCTTCCCATACATTCAGCACAGATAATTTATTTTTCTGTATTCCCTTTGGAAGATGTCATATACATCATTTACATTTCACTTGTGATCATTACTTATAGCCTTCCTTTTTTTTTCCCAAACCACTTCAAAACCTACTTATAGAGGCAAAACATTCAAAACCCCTTTTCTTCTTTTTCTAATACAACTTTTAGTTAAATTTGCTGTCAGTATTCTCACGGACACCAAGAGAACCAGCTTGCCAATATATTCAATGTGGATGAATCATGAATTAAAGCACAAAGTATCTATGTAACTTACAATGCAGGAGAGGTTAGTAGGTGGGCCACTTGGTCAACCTTATCTTTGCAACTGGTTAGAGATGGATACAAGGCTTGGCTGCAGTCTAACAAGGCAGGCGAGTCCGCTTCTTGGGATTCCTTATTACATGGGAAATCAATATCTGAAAATTAAGAATTTCATTGTTCCAGTCCCTAGTTTGGATTTTTTTAATCCAATTCATATTGATGTAAGCCGTTGGCATGAATAAGCAGCAGCAATCAGGAGACCAGAGAGAGTGAGGAGGAGGGATGGGTAACAGTCGATCCCTCCCTCCTAATTTGGTGAGAAAATTCTCTCATTTCATGTTTGGTTTCATACGGATCACATAAATATAAATATATATATTTTGATAGGAAAGTGTTCACTATTGACTGCTTTATCATGCCATACTCAAAATGAAGAATGTATAATAAATCAATTGTATGTATTCACCTAGTTGTGCTTGCTGGGGTTGAGCTCTGCTCGTTTGGCCCTCCTCTCAACTGTCAATCAATCAACTGTTACTAACATTTTTTTTGTTTCCCCACACACACACACACACACATGCCCCCCCCCTAGGAAGCAGCCTGTAACAGCTAACTCCCAGGTACCTATTTACTGCAAGGTAACAGCGGCATCATGGTGAAAGAAACTGCCCATTTGTCTGCCTAGTCCAGGAATCGAACCCAGGCCACAGGATTACGAGTCTTGCGCACTGTCCACCCAGCTACCAGACCCCTGGTATGTGAATATATATCAAGACATGCCGAGTTTGTGTAAATCTTTGTCGTTAAGTAATGTGGGTCTTACCAACAACTGTCATATACAGCAGTTATGACTTTCATATGGATTTATTTGCAATGATTTGCTTTATCATATGCCATTGTCAAAGTGAAGAATGTATAATAAATTTGTGTGATTTTTTGTTTAATATAAAGATTTTTTTGATAAGATAAAGAAGATTTTTTGTTTCATCGCATATAAATGTAAAGCAAGATGGATTATGAAGGATTTGTAGTTACCTAAAATGATTATTATAGAGATACTGTATTTCAAAATTCACACTGGAGTTAAGACTAACCATATACTATATTATATGTACAAATGGCAGCCTAGAAATTCCAAAGTATCTGATTGTAAACCCTGCAAATATTAATTTGAATATTGGCAAGCTGACTGAAAAAGTTGTATATAAAGAAAATAACAGCTTTCTATGAGGATGATGAAGCACGTGAGGTGTGCAGATAAATTGTGCAGAATAATTGAAATCATTGTCAAAGATACTGGCCAAAAGCAGTACAAACAAAAACACTTAATACTGGGTAAATTAAATGAATGGCATGAAACACACACAAACAGATACTAGCATAGATTTTCACTTTTTGCAAGGTTAAGGCCTATGTAGGTGGCGTGTCATTGCTGGGGGGGGGGGGCAAAGGAACACACACTGTGTGTGCTTTTACCTTCTTAAAAATAAAAATGGCCATAATTTTTTTTTGCATGAATTTTAAGTACTCCTCGTACCAATAAATTTATATTTTATATATTAATATAAATATAAATTTATATTTGACCGATTACCTCTCGGATGCACCCGGAATCATTCTTCTACCTCAATTAGGAGCCAAAATTGATGAAATTGAAAATGGGATGTTCTTGTGATCCCACCCCCCAAAAACAAAATCGGGGAAGGATAACTTTTAAACCAAAAGTCAGACTGATCTGAGATTTGTAATTTTGTGTAAAGACAAAGATATAGACCAGCTTAGATGCAGGCTATGAGTCATAGTAACGTGGCTAAAGTATGTTGACCAGACCACACACTAGAAGGTGAAGGAACGACGACGTTTCGGTCCGTCCTGGGCCATTCTCACAATCGACTTGAGAATGGTCCAGGACGGACCGAAACGTCGTCGTCCCTTAACCTTCTAGTGTGTGGTCTGGTCAACACCAGCTTAGATAAAAATTGAAAGGGGCCGTGGTTTTGGACACCGCATGATCTGTCATGGAACAGTTAAATATTTAAGCACAACTTGTAATAAACTCTGACAAAGTATGCAATTAAATTTTCACCACTCAAATTACTCACCCTTGCCTGGGGATGAAGCATTAGTCATGTCTAGTCTCTTTTGTGCTCGAATGCGTTTCAAGGTGGTCGGAGAGGGAGGAATCTCAACACGGTCCGAGACTGGAGGGTCGGCAAAACTGACACGTCTACATTTTGTCGGCGGCGAAGGCGTTTCTTTATCTACAATATCAAGATTAATATAATTATTTCTTACCAATCATAGAGAATATGCATTATTACATTGAAGACTTAATAAAAACCAATGGGGGGTCATGTGTTATTTACAAATTTAACCTATCAATATTTTACACTAACAAGATTATATACACAGAGAAATCCCATTAATGTGATATATCAAAGAACAAATCCACAGGAGCCTTGACGTGTGTTCCAAGACAGGCTCAGACAGACAGACAGGCTCTTTACCATGTTGTGGTACAACTGACTAGAGCGCGTGTGGGAACACTCAGTGCCTAAGATTATCATCATGATCTATCTTGAGATGATTTCGGGGCTTAGCGTCCCCCAAGGCTCGGTCCTCGACCAGGCCTCCTTTTTGTTACACATCCTCAGGAAGCAGCCCGTAGCAGCTGTCTAAGTCCCAGGTACCTATTTACTGCTAGGTGAACAGGGGCATCAGGATGAAAGAAACTGCCCATTTGTTTCCGCCTCCACCGGGGACTGTACCCGGAACCTCAGGACTACGAATCCAAAGTGCTGTCCACTCAGATGTCAGGCCCAGGCATATAACAGATGGATTCAACAAAATTCATTCCAATTATGGTTGTATTCATAAAACAATAGGCGTTAGATGTGAAATTGGCCAAGTGAAACTAATAAAGCTTAAAGGAAACCTTTCTTTTTCAAACAAAAATGCAAAAGAACAAAAATACAAATTATACATATTTTTATGAGTGAGAAAGTCGAAGATAATTAAAACAAAGGTAACTGATTTTCTTTTTTAGTTTGTAAAATTTTTGTTCCCATGGAGTTATGGTGCTACCATTGAGAATAAGGTTAAGAGGCTGGAGTATGGACAAAATGCTGATGATGGTAAAATCTCTCTATAATTAGGTTCTTCTGGTAGACCCGTCACACAGCAGGTTCAACTTTAGATTCCGGTCAGTAAATTTACCCCAATGTGGGAAAAGAATGGTTTGAATGGTGTCTGCTTTAATATTGTCCAAACAAGTTTTGGTGATTTTCCTATATGGGCATAAAAAAAAAAAAGGAGTGGGTGTCATGTCATTTAACTATTGAGCATAGTTAAACCAAAATAATATGGTTGGTTAACCATAAAGTAATTAATATTATGGCAGTAAATATTACACAATTGTACTCACTGAAGCTCTCGTCTAGTGTAGATTTCTTCAAGATGCTTGTGGAAGGAGATGCTCCTGGAGAAGGCTCATATTTCACCCAAGGACGTCCACCCTCGCTAAAGAAGAACACACCAACAACTAGAGATCTAGCATGAGCACAAATCAAAATATTCAGGCTCAGGGATGCCTATAGGGTGATGTAATGAGCAGTGGGGTGCAATGAGCACCTGCTGGTGTAATGTGCCAACAATAGTGTGATGAGCACAATAAATGGAATAATTGTAAAAGGTGCCAGTGAAAGAGGTACAGTACTTATCTGTTGGAGAGCATGGAAAAGTGAATTCAGGCTTCCTAGCCTTGTGTACTCCTGCCGAGTATTTATTAACACTATCGCACTCTTCGAACTCCCCTGGCGTTTGAAGAGCGTTAGTGGAACCAGGCCGCCGATTTTTTCTTAAGTCCGAGACGAGGACTCGTGCTGCGCCCGATACAAAAATATTTGTATAAAATTCATTTTTTTTTATCCGATCCGATCGACTTCAGGATAGTTTCAATTGCGAACACAATGTAACCAAAACGAACGACGTAGCACGAGAATTGAGGCGAGAAAACTGAAACGAGCATACACATTTTGGTGTCGCCGCGTGCTCGTCCGCACGCCGGGGCCACGACCTCCAAGTTTGCAGCGCGCATGCCAGGGGCTCAAAAGTGTTAAATCTCTTCACATTCACATTCGTTCTATCTGCACATAAAGTTGTGGCTGCAGGTGACTTCCATGAACTCTTTTCAGTATATTCCATACCCATATACTTATTGTACAAATAATTCCTTGCATTTATTGTGACTCACTTGGTTTGAGTTTATAGCTTCCACCAAATGTCCTCCAAATTTTCTCAAATTTAAATATGCTCTCCTTGTTAAATCCCCTATGTATTGTTGTACCTACAAAACTAGTAACTATTCATGTCCCCTATACTGCTCCTCTCCCCTTGTCATTCACTTTACTTTCCGTGTAGTTCTGTATTCTGTAATTTTATTATTTATTTGGTGCTTCACAAGGTGCAGATTCCCTATAAGTGCTGCA
Organism: Procambarus virginalis; assembly: GCA_020271785.1. Lineage (NCBI taxonomy): Eukaryota > Metazoa > Arthropoda > Malacostraca > Decapoda > Cambaridae > Procambarus > Procambarus virginalis. The sequence continues at coordinate 29,716,871 of WNGS01042707.1, forward strand.
TAATCCATGTTTGACCTCATATAGGTAGAGTATATTATCTTAAAAGAGTTCTTGCTTTGATCTGAAAATGCTATTTTATGTTTACTAGTTTCCTATAAGCTACTGATGTTATACAGTTTGAATTTGCCTCCAGTGTTACCAGAATTATATCAATTCCAATTTTTGTTTCTTTCCAATTCCTGTAGTTGGCTTTCTCTAGTGGTACAGATTCTTTCTGATCTCCTACTTCCCCTTCCCATTTTCATCACCTCACGATTGTTGAGCTGAACTGACACACTCTTGAAATTTATCAGTCTTCTTGTAACACACCAAAGTCCTTCATTTATATATTTTTTAGTATTAGTTTTGCATCACTGCAAACACTGTTATGTATCAAACACTGCTTGATTCACCATTGACTGATCCTTTGTTTTCTGACTATCAGGTACTTCCATATCCAGTTTAATATTTTCCCAATTTCTCTCCATCTTGCACACTAGTCTTTTGTGAGGTAACATTATCAAATTATTTTTTACACTACTGGAAAATTGGCCCAACCCCACTGCCTTCTTTTTACTGTTTTATGTAGATGACTATCATACATCTATAGAGTTAGTCAGGCATGACTTTCCCATCTCACAATATTACAAGGTTTTCCTCCCCAGGTGATTCATTACTCTCATTTTATTACATTTTAAAATACAATACTATACTTTGTAGGGAGTGTATATCAGTGACACTAGTTTGTAGGTTAGTGCTTTCTGCCTGTCCACTTTAAAATTAGGAATACACTTTATCTTATTCAGATTTCCGGGAAAATCTCCAGTCTCAAGGCAGTAGGTGGCGTAAATATCATTCTTAATTAGTGTCTGATTTACAATGTACAAGATGACTTTATAGTGGCTCAGGACAGACCAAAACATCGTCGACCAGACCACACACTAGAAGGTGAAGGGACGACAACGTTTTGGTCCATCCTGGACCATTCTCAAGTCGATTGTAATGAGGAAGTAGAGACAGGCAATAAATAGGCAAGAGAGAGCTGAGGAGCAAAGACTTGACCTGAGAATGTCAAGTCCAAGTCCTCAAGTCCTCAAGACTTGAGAATGGTCCAGGACGGACTGAAACGTCGTCGTCCCTTCACCTTCTAGTGTGTGGTCTGGTCAACATACATTAGCCACGTTATTGTGACTCATCGCCTGCAAAACATCGTTGTTTCTCCATCTTCCGATGTGTATGTGTGTTGTTTGGTCATCATATGTATAAGGCATCTGTGATGGCAGTGAAAAGTGACCAACATATCCTATAAAACATACAAACTATTTTAATGGCAGCAATCAAAGAATATTAGAGCTCTGTGTTAATCAGCCGTTCAGACAAATGACTTCCAGTAGAGGTAGTATACATGAACTTTTCTGAAGGTTTTGGTAAAGTACCACATGGAAGATTGACAAGGCAATTGTAAGTGCATGGAATAAATGATAAAACACTAGAATGGATAAAACAATGGTAAAAAAAAAGCAAAGGGTCATTGTAAATGGAAATGAATCTGACTAGAGAAATGTGGTATATGGGGATACCACAAGGTTCCAACTTGAGGCCAACACTTTTTGTCATTCACACCAATGACAAGAGATAAGAAATTAAAAATCACATTATGAAATTTGAAGACACTAAGACCTACAGCAAAGTATGAAGTACAGGTACAGAGAAATCACATATATCGTGATATATACCTTCTTGATGGGGTTCTGGGAGTTCTTCTACTCCCAAAGCCCGGTCCGAGGCTAGGTTTAACTTGGGAGAGCCAAGTCCAACAGGCTGTTGCTTGGAGCAGCCCGCAGGCCCACATATCCACCACAGCCTGGTTGGTCTGGCACTATTTTCTTAAAAATCTAAGATTTTTAAAGGTCCAGGTTTTTCTTTAAGACTTCCACTTTTTTTCCGGCAATATTTCTTATACTTGCAGAGAGGATACTGAACTACTGTGGACCTTTGATGTTCAGACACTTACTTCTCTGATTGTACCTCTGGCACCTCTACACTTCAGACTATTTTGCACTTCTTTCCATATCGTTCATTTCTGTATGTTGTTATTTTACTGTGCAAATTTGAGACGTGACCTCCAACATTTTCCAAGTACCTGTACAGGTATATATTAACTGATACCTCTTTTGAGTGTGTTGAGAGCTTTGCAATGATCCCAATAGTTTAGGCGCTTTATCACGTCTATGCGTGCTGCATATGTTCTGTGTTCACTATTTCATCAATCTCTCCTGCTCTGAAGGAGAAAGCGAGTCAGTGAGTATAGAGAAGTACTCAAAACGGGACAGAGCAAGTGATTTGAATAGCATGAGCACTGTGATGGGATCCCTGGATTTCAAGGTTCTGTTAATCCATCCAATCATTTTTTAACTGCAGTTATATTTGCTTGGTTACGTTCCATAAATGTTAGGTCGTAATTTTCTAACTGCCATTATATGTGCTTGGTTATGCTCCCTAAACATTGGGGTCATCAGACATCATTATTCCAAGATCCTTTACATGTTGCTTTCCTACTATGGGCAGATCTGATTGTGTTTTGTACCCCTGTAATTTGCTTAAGGTCCTCACATTTTTATCATACATAAGTACCTTTATGTTCCTATACGTAAGTACAGTAATAATAATAAAAATTTTTTGCTTACCAATCAAATATTTTATTAATATCAGCTTGTAGTTTTTATTGTCTTCTACAAAATAATTTTCATTCTGATTTGTGTGTCATCCTAAAAGATGCCACAAAACTGTTACTTCCTTTTATCTATATCTGAGAATGAGGAAAAGCAGTGGTCCAATGACTGTGCCTCAATGTACAGAGTTTTTCACTGTCCTATATTTGACTGCCTGTTACTCTTTACACTCAGAGAAAATTGAGTATCCATCCCCTAATTTACCTGTTATTCCTACTGACTCATTTTGTAGGCTATCACTCCAAGGTCACATTTATCAAATACCTTTGTAAAGTCTGTATATACCACATCTCATTTTTTCTTCTAATGCATCAGCGATTTTTTCATAGTACGTACTTACGTAGTTGCTGCTGTACTCACCTAGTTGTGCTTGTGGGGGTTGAGCTTTGGCTCTTTGGTCCCGCCCTCTCAACTGTTAATCAACTGGTGTACAGATTCCAGAGCCTGCTGGGCTCTTATCTATTGACATTTGAAGATAATGGTTGAACAGCTGTGAAAGGCATGATCTCCCTGCTCTAAATCCAATTGGCCTGGGTTGTAGGAGATGTTATACACTGATCTTCACAAAACTGAAGATCTAACTACTAATCACTTATAAAAATTATTGGAACCTGTTAAGCTAATGACTCAAGGAGAGATAAACAATGGTGGATATTAGGCGAAAGACTGACTAGTGTTGACACGAGAGCCGACAGCTCTCGGGATGCTGTCACCTTGCAGCAGCCAACC
>WNGS01042707.1:29720335-29750996 GCA_020271785.1 Procambarus virginalis
AAACCCTAAATAGTAATGCTGTCAGTATTCTCACGGGACAAGAGAACCAGCTTGCCAATATATTCAATGTGGATGAATCATGAATAAAGCACAAGTATCTATGTAACTTAATGCAGGAGAGGTTAGTAGGTGGGCCACTTGGTCAAACCTTATCTTTGCAACTGGTTAGAGATGGATACAAGGCTTGGCTGCACGTCTAACAAGGCAGGCGGAGTCCCGCTTCTTTGGGATTCCCTTATTACATGGGAAATCAATATCTGAAAAATTAAGAATTTCATTGTTCCAGTCCCTAGTTTTGGATGTTTTTTAATCCAATTCATATTGATGTAAGCCGTTGGCATGAAATAAGCCGCAGCAATCAGGAGACCAGAGAGAGTGAGGAGGAGGGAGGGTGAAACAGTCGATCCCTCCCTCCCTAATTTGGTGAGAAAATTTCTATCATTTCATGTTTGGTTTTCCATACGGATCACTAACTAAATATATATAATTTTGATAGGAAAGTGTTCACTATTGACTGCTTTATCATGCCATACTCAAAATGAAGAATGTATAATATAAATCAATTGTATGTATTCACCTAGTGTGGCTTGCTGGGGTTGAGCTCTGCTCGTTTGGCCCTCCTCTCAACTGTCTCAATCACTGTTACTAACGATTTTTTTTGTTTCCCCCCACACACACACACAATTAGTATGTGAAACACATTGCCCCACCCCCCCCCCCTAGGAAGCCCAGCACTGTAACAGCTAACTCACCCAGGTACCCTATTTACTGCAAGTAACAGCAGGCATCAGGTGAAAGAAAACTGCCCATTGTCTGCCTAGTCCAGGAATCTGAACCCAGGCCACAGGATTACGAGTCTTGCGCACTGTCCACCCAGCTACCAGACCCCTGGTATGTGAATATATATCAAGACATGCCGAGTTTGTGTAAATCTTTGTCGTTAAGTAATGTGGGTCTTACCAACAACGTCAATACAGCAGTTATGACTTTTCCATATGGATTTATTTTGCAATGATTTTGCCTTTATCATATGCCATTGTCAAAGTGAAGAATGCATAATAAATTTGTGTGATTTTTGTTTAATATAAAGATTTTTTTTGATAAGTAAAGAAGATTTTTTGTTTCATCGCATATAAATGTAAAGCAAGATGGATTATGAAGGATTTGTAGTTACCTGAAAATGATTATTATAGAGATACTGTACTTTCAAAATTCACACTGGAGTAAGACTAACCCAATACTATATTATATGTACAAATGGCAGCCTAGAAATTCCAAAGTATCTGTATTGTAAACCCTGCAAATATTAATTTGAATATTGGTAAGCTGACTGAAAAAGTTGTATATAAAGAAAATAACAGCTTTCTATGAGGATGATGAAGCACGTGAGGTGTGCAGATAAATTGTGCAGAATAATTGAAATCATTGTCAAAGATACTGGCCAAAAAAGGCCCCAGTACAAAACAAAACACACATAAACTGGTACACTGGGTAAATTAAATGAAATGGCATGAAACACACACAAACAGATACTAGCATAGATTTTCACTTTTTTGCAAGGTTAAGGCCTATGTAGGTGGCGTGTCATTGCTTGGGGGGGGGGGGAAGGCAAAGGAACACCCACTGTGTGCTTTTACCTTCTTAAAAAAAAATGGCCATAATTTTTTTTTGCATGAATTTTAAGTACTCCTCGATACTCAATAAATTTATATTTTATATATTAATATAAATATAAATTATATTTTGACCGATTACCTTCGGATGCACCCGGAATCATTCTTCTACCTCAATTAGGAGCCAAAATTGATGAAATTGAAAATGGGATGTTCTTGTGATCACCCCCCCCAAAAACAAAAATCGGGGAAGGATAACTTTTAAACCAAAAGTCAGACTGATCTGAGATTTGTAATTTTGTGTAAAGACAAAGATATAGACCAGCTTAGATGCAGGCTATGAGTCATAGTAACATGGCTAAAGTATGTTGACCAGACCACACACTAGAAGGTGAAGGAACGACGACGTTTCGGTCCGTCCTGGGCCATTCTCACAATCGACTTGGAGAATGGTCCAGGACGGACCGAAACGTCGTCGTCCCTTAACCTTCTAGTGTGTGGTCTGGTCAACACCAGCTTAGATAAAAATTGAAAGGGGCCGTGGTTTTGGACACCGCATGATCTGTCATGGAACAGTTAAATATTTAAGCACAACTTGTAATAAACCTCTGACAAAGTATGCAATTAAATTTTCACCACTCAATTACTCACCCTTGCCTGGGGATGAAGCATTAGTCATGTCTAGTCTCTTTTGTGCTCGAATGCGTTTCAAGGTGGTCGGAGAGGGAGGAATCTCAACACGGTCCGAGACTGGAGGGTCGGCAAAACTGACACGTCTACATTTTGTCGGCGGCGAAGGCGTTTCTTTATCTACAATATCAAGATTAATATAATTATTTCTTACCAATCATAGAGAATATGCATTATTACATTGAAGACTTAATAAAAACCAATGGGGGGTCATGTGTTATTTACAAAATTTAACCTATCAATAGTTTACACTAACAAGATATATACACAGAGAAATCCCATTAATGTGATATATCAAAGAACAAATCCACAGGAGCCTTGACGTGTGTTCCAAGACAGGCTCAGACAGACAGACAGGCTCTTTACCATGTTGTGGTACAACTGACTAGAGCGCGTGTGGGAACACTCAGTGCCTAAGATTATCATCATGATCTATCTTGAGATGACTTCGGGGCTTAGCGTCCCCCAAGGCTCGGTCCTCGACCAGGCCTCCTTTTTGTTAACACATCCTCAGGAAGCAGCCCGTAGCAGCTGTCTAAGTCCCAGGTACCTATTTACTGCTAGGTGAACAGGGGCATCAGGATGAAAAGAAACTGCCCATTTGTTTCCGCCTCCACCGGGGACTGTACCCGGAACCTCAGGACTACGAATCCAAAGTGCTGTCCACTCAGATGTCAGGCCCCAGGCATATAACAGATGGATTCAACAAAATTCATTCCAATTATGGTTGTATTCATAAAACAATAGGCGTTAGATGTGAAATTGGCTAAGTGAAACTAATAAAGCTTAAAGGAAACCTTTCTTTTTCAAACAAAAATGCAAAAGAACAAAAATACAAATTATACATATTTTTATGAGTGAGAAAGTCGAAGATAATTAAAACAAAGGTAACTGATTTTCTTTTTTAGTTTGTAAAATTTTTGTTCCCATGGAGTTATGGTGCTACCATTGAGAATAAGGTTAGAGCTGGAGTATGGACAAAATGCTGATGATGGTAAAATCTCTCTATAATTAGGTTCTTCTGGTAGACCCGTCACACAGCAGGTTCAACTTTAGATTCCGGTTCAGTAAATTTACCCCAATGTGGGAAAAGAATGGTATGAATGGTGTCTGCTTTAATATGGTCCAAACAGTTTTTGGTGATTTTCCTATATGGGCATAAAAAAAAAAAAAAGGAGGGGTGTCATGTCATTTAACTATTGAGCATAGTTAAACCAAAAATAATATGGTTGGTTAACCATAAAGTAATTAATATTATGGCAGTAAATATTACACAATTGTACTCACTGAAGCTCTCGTCTAGTGTAGATTTCTTCAAGATGCTTGTGGAAGGAGTGCTCCTGGAGAAGGCTCATATTTCCCCAAGGACGTCCACCCTCGCTAAAGAAGAACACACCAACAACTAGAGATCTAGCATGAGCACAAATCAAAATATTCAGGCTCAGGGATGCCTATAGGGTGATGTAATGAGCAGTGGGGTGCAATGAGCACCTGCTGGTGTAATGTGCCAACAATAGTGGATGAGCACAATAATGGAATAATTGTAAAAGTGCCAGAGTGAAAGAGGTACAGTACTTATCTGTTGGAGAGCATGGAAAAGTGAATTCAGGCTTCCTAGCCTTATGTACTCCTGCCAAGTATTTATTAACACTATCGCACTCTTCGAACTCCCTGGCGTTTGAAGAGCGTTAGTGGAACCAGGCCGCCGATTTTTTCTTAAGTCCGAGACGAGGACTCGTGCTGCGCCCGATACAAAAATATTTGTATAAAATTCATTTTTTTTTATCCGATCATGATCGACTTTCAGGATAGTTTCAATTGCGAACACAATGTAACCAAAACGAACGACGTAGCACGAGAATTGAGGCGAGAAACTGAAACGAGTATCACATTTGGTGTCGCCGCGTGCCGTCCGCACGCCGGGGCCACGACCTCCAAGTTTGCAGCGCGCATGCCAGGGGCTCAAAAGTGTTTAAATCTCTTCACATCACATTCGTTCTATCTGCACATAAAGTGTGGCTGCAGGTGACTCTCCATGAACTCTTTTCAGTATATTCCATACCCATATACTTATTGTACAAATAATTCCTTGCATTTATTGTGACTCACTTGGTTTGAGTTTATAGCTTCCACCAAATGTCCTCCAAATTTTCTCAAATTTAAATATGCTCTCCTTGTAATCCCCTATGTATTGTTGTACCTACAAAACTAGTAACTATTCATGTCCCCTATACTGCTCCTCTCCCCTTGTCATTCACTTTACTTTCCGTGTAGTTCTGTATTCTGTAATTTTATTATTATTTTGGTGCTTCCAAGGTGCAGATTCCCTATAAGTGCTGCATAATCCATGTTTGCCTCATATAGTAGAGTATATTATCTTAAAAGTTCTTGCTTTGATCTGAAAATGCTATTTTTAGTTTTACTAGTTTCCTATAAGCTACTGATGTTATACAGTTTGAATTTGCCTCAGTGTTACCAGAATTATATCAATTCCAATTTTTGTTTCTTTCCAATTCCTGTAGTTGGCTTTCTCTAGTGGTACAGATTCTTTCTGATCTCCTACTTCCCCTTCCCATTTTCATCACCTCACGATTGTTGAGCTGAACTGACACACTCTTGAAATTTATCAGTCTTCTTGTAACACACCAAAGTCCTTCATTTATATATTTTTTAGTATTAGTTTTTGCATCACGGCAAACACTGTTTATGTATCAAACACTGCTTGATTCACCATTGACTGATCCTTTGTTTTCTGACTATCAGGTACTTTCCATATCCAGTTTAAATTTTCCCAATTTCTCTCCATCTTGCACACTAGTCTTTTGTGAGGAACATTATCAAATTATTTTTTACACTACTGGAAAATTGGCCCAACCCCACTGCCTTCTTTTTACTGTTTTATGTAGATGACTATCAACATCTATAGAGTTAGTCAGGCATGACTTTCCCATCTCACAATATTACAAGGTTTTCCTCCCCAGGTGATTCATTACTCTCATTTTATTACATTTAAAATACAATACTATACTTTGTAGGGAGTGTATATCAGTGACACTAGTTTGTAGGTTAGTGCTTTCTGCCTGTCCACTTTAAAATTAGGAATACACTTTATCTTATTCAGATTTCCGGGAAAATCTCCAGTCTCAAGGCAGTAGGTGACGTAAATATCATTCTTAATTAGTGTCTGATTTACAATGTACAAGATGACTTGATATTGGCTCAGGACAGACCAAAACATCGTCGACCAGACCACACACTAGAAGGTGAAGGGACGACACGTTCGGTCTCTCCTGGACCATTCTCAAGTCGATTGTAATGAGGAGTAGAGACAGGCAAAAATAGGCAGAGAGAGCTGAGGAGCAAAGACTTGACCTGAGAATGTCAAGTCCAAGTCCAAGCTCATCCAATGACTGGAATGGCCAGGACGGACGAAACGTCGTCGTCAAACCACCTTCTATGTGTGGTCTGGTCAACATACTTTAGCCACGTTATGTGACTCATCCGCAACTGTTCTCCATCTCGTGTGTATGTGTGGTTGGTCATCATATGTATAAGGCATCTGTGATGGCAGTGAAAAGTGACCAACATATCCTATAAAACATACAAACTATTAAGGGACGACGTTTGGTCATCTAGGAGGTAATCACTTCGAGGTTGGTAATCCGGAAGTCGATGTAATGAGGAAGATATGTAAAAAAGAAGTCAAGGCAGAGAAATGTGGTATATGGGGATACCACAAGGTTCCAACTTGAGGCCAACACTTTTGTCATTCACACCAAGAGAGTGAGGAGCAAAGACTTGACCGAGTGATGAGAAATGTTGCCTGAAATTAGTCAATACCAAGAGTGAATGCGACGTTACTGTCTACCGTATGGCCCGGTAACACATCAGCCACTTCACCTTGTGGGTGGTTGCAACATTGATTCTATATTAAAGAAGTCCTAAGTTTCGGTTCAATGATACCGAATCAAGATTCATAAGTGGCATGCAATCATTAAGAAGTGAAACAGTGTTTGCGTCATCGCAAGTGATGCATAGATTTTTTTGGTGTTGATATTGCTATGCTTTGGCAGATTTTATATTGTTGTTTCTTATGAAGAGAATTCTATCGAACAAGTGATACCAATTTAAATACGTAGCTTCTACAATTAGTGTCAGGACAGTAAAACGGAGTAACACTTTTGTCGTAGTTAAACGCGCGAACGACAAAGCACAAGGGTAATTTTTTTCGCTTCACAGAAAGCGGAAATTAAAAATCACATTATGAAATTTGAAGACACTAAGACTACAGCAAAGTATGAAGTACAGGTACAGAGAAATCACATTTATCATGATATATACCTTCTTGATGGGGTTCTGGGAGTTCTTCTACTCCCAAAGCCCGGTCCGAGGCTAGGTTTGACTTGGGAGAGCAATCCAACAGGCGTTGCTTGGAGCAGCCCCGCAGGCCCACATATCCACCACAGCCGGTTGGTCTGGCACTATTTTCTTAAAAATCTAAGATTTTTAAAGGTCCAGGTTTTTCTTTAAGACTTCCACTTTTTTCCGGCAATATTTCTTATACTTGCAGAGAGGATACTGAACTACTGTGGACCTTTGATGTTCAGACCACTTACTTCTCTGATTGTACCTCTGGCACCTCTACACTTCAGACTATTTTGCACTTCTTTCCATATCGTTCATTTCTGTATGTTGTTATTTTACTGTGCAAATTTGAGACGTGACCTCCAACATTTTCCAAGTACCTGTACAGGTATATATTAACTGATACCTCTTTTGAGTGTGTTGAGAGCTTTGCAATGATCCCAATAGTTAGGCGCTTTATCACGTCTATGCGTGCGCATATGTTCTGTGTTCACTATTTCATCAATCTCTCCTGCTCTGAAGGAGAAAGTGAGTCAGTGTAGTATAGAGAAGTACTCAAAACGGGACAGAGCAAGTGATTTGAATAGCCTGAGCACTGTGATGGGATCCTTGGATTTCAAGGTTCTGTTAATCCATCCAATCATTTTTTAACTGCAGTTATATTTGCTTGGTTACGTTCCATAAATATTAGGACGTAATTTTCTAACTGCCATTATATGTGCTTGGTTATGCTCCCTAAACATTGGGGTCATCAGACATCATTATTCCAAGATCCTTTACATGTTGCTTTCCTACTATGGGCAGATCTGATTGTGTTTTGTACCCCTGTAATTTGCTTAAGGTCCTCACATTTTTATCATACATAAGTACTTTATGTTCCTATACGTAAGTACAGTAATAAAATAAAAAAATTTTGCTTACCAATCAAATATTTTATTAATATCAGCTTGTAGTTTTTTAATGTCTTCTACAAAGAATTTTCATTCTGATTGGTGTCATCTGCAAAAGATGCCACAAAACTGTTACTTCCTTTTTTATCTATATCTGAGAAGAGGAAAAGCAGTGGTCCAATGACTGTGCCTCAATGTACAGAGTTTTTCACTGTCCTATATTTGACTGCCTGTTACTCTTTACACTCGGAGAAAATCGAGTATCCATCACCCTAATTTACCTGTTATTCCTACTGACCTCATTTTGTAGGCTATCACTCCAAGGTCACATTTATCAAATACCTTTGTAATGTCTGTATATACCACATCCGTATTTTTCTTCTAATGCATCAGTGATTTTTTCATAGTACTTACGTAGTTGCTGCTGTACTCACCTAGTTGTGCTTGTGGGGGTTGAGCTTTGGCTCTTTGGTCCCGCCCTCTCAACTGTTAATCAACTGGTGTAAAGATTCCAGAGCATGCTGGGCTCTTATCATATTGACATTTGAAGATAATGGTTGAACAGCTGTGAAAAGGCATGATTTCCCTGCTCTAAATCCAATTGGCCTGGGGTTGTAGATGTTATACATGATCTTCACAAAACTGAAGATCTAACTACTAATCACTTATAAAAATTATTGGAACCTGTTAAGCTAATGACTCAAGGAGAGATAAACAATGGTGGATATTAGGCGAAAGACTGACTAGTGTTGACACGAGAGCCGACAGCTCTCGTGATGCTGTCACCTTGCAGCAGCCAACGGTAACTAGGAGGGTTTAAACTACAGGGTGAATCATTTGCAGTTGTGATCACAAATGTGTTGGATCACAAAACACAGTTGTTCACCATGGCTCGCACCAAGAAGACTGCTAACAAGACCACAGGAGGCAAAGGCTCCTCGTAGGCAGCCGACTACCCCTGCCACCAGCGACATGAAGAAGCCTCACTGTTACAGACCCGGAACGGTAGTCCTGCACGAGAGCCGTCGTTGCCAGAAGAGCACCGAATTGCTCATTGGGTAACTTCCCTTCCAGTCATCTACGCACAAGGCTTTACAGGAGGCATCCGAGGCTCACCCGGTTGGTCTCTTCGAGGACACTAAACCTCTGTGCCATCCACGCCAAGCATGTCCCTATCATGCCAAGGGACATTCAGCTTACTCGTTGAATCTGTGGAGCATGCATAGGCTAAATCAGCCACCATAGCAAACAACAGTATGAGCCACCATATAAATTGTATACTGTGGTGGTTGATGTTGCAGAGTTGTTTGCTACTTCATTTCTCTCTTTTCTGTGAACGTTGCACTGCCTATTTTGCTTCCTTTACTTTCTGCATCTTTCCATTGGTTAGGGAGGAGTATAAAGAATCCCTTGCTTCAGAGGCCTTCTTGAGATCTTGAGGTTATTTGAGATGATTTCGGGGCATTTTGTGGCCCGCGCCCGGTCCTCGACCAGGCATCCACCCCTAGGAATCAGCCCGTGACAGCTGACTAACACCCAGGTACCTATTTTACTGCTAGGTTAACAGGGGCATAGGTGAAAGAAACTCTGCCCTTGTTTCTCGCCGGCGCCTGGGATCGAACCCAGGACCCACAGGATCACAAGTCCAGCGTGCTGTCCGCTCGGTATAAAGAATCCCTTGCTTCAGAGGCCTGTTAGGGACTGAGGGGCCCAGGTTCTGGCTCTGGTGTTCAGTAGCTACTAAGGACTCCTGGGGCTTGTATGACACGTGTGGTGGTATCTCTGTGCAGCTAGGGCAAAACAAAAATGAAAACAATATGGTATCCCCTACTTGCAATACCTAATTATAACCTGCACAGATGTTATACAACTACAGTAAAAAAAACTAATTTGACAATATGGCTGTTTAATATATTGTACCTAATTTGTATTCTGAATTTATTTAATAAAAACTCACCTGTCTACAAATTTTCTTTTACGATTTGGTGGCGTGCTTGGAGAAACCCGACATGGAGCACTCCTCCTGTTAGGCGATCCACTATGACGATAACGTGATGCATCTCCTAGCAAGATGTAAATTACAATACTTTACTTTCACTCCACAAAGTATTGTATATAAAAAAAATATTAGCACATGTTTAATTCCTACAGAGAGCATAGACCTTTATTTGAGTAAATAAATTCTACAAGCGAATGTTGCACTCTACACTTGCAACTGATGGGGCCTTCTCTCTGGTTACCCCAACATGCTCCAAACTACTTTCAGGGATTATCATTAAAGTTATCAAACTGCTCAGAGCAGTTATTTAACTGGGACCATAACTAAGTTCATTTTAATTCAATAATGCTAATATTCATTTAAGCCTTCATGCTGTAAATCTACTCCAACAGAAAGAACTAAATCTGGAGGGAATTGGAATCTGCTGACAAAGAAAACTACTGGACTTATCCTTAGACTGGAACACTCAGATGATGGCTTTTGAAAGTCCCCAATACAAGAACAAACCATGGTTTCCCCAACTGAAGTCTTGAAGAGGAGTCAAGGATCCCATGCACTACACAGGAAGAGGACCCCACAGAAGGAGAATGGCTTTTCAGGAACACGCACACACCTGAACCCACAAGGAAGCAACACTGGCTGGACAGGGGCAACACCAGCAAGCACCTAGGGAAGGAAACCCTAAACACACACACACAGCTCAAGGTGAGCCAAGACTAAAGCTCACACTCTCCCCACTATGGACAGAAGAAAATGTATATATGCTGGTTAGCATTGTAAATGTGTGGCCACGTCTGTGGTGGAAAAAAAAAAAAACTCTCCCCACTCTCTAGAGTGGGAGTGGGGAGGTAGTGACACAGGAGAGAAAAGAGGGGAAGGAAGAACAACATAAATTTTGTCTCCCTAAAAGACAAAATTGTGTGTATGAGCATAAAGAATGATTTTTGTCTTTTCCTACATAAAAAAAATTGCACCATTGCCGTTAATCCAGAATACTTATCTAACCTGTCTAAAATCAGTGCAATCAATGGTATCATCCTTCAGATGTCCTTCATAAAATTGTTTGTAACATCCGAATATTATTATAACATTACCATTGTAAATACCTGTATATACAGAACCCTAAGTGGAATCCACAGCCCACTCTATGCATTTGAATATATGTAAAATGGTAATGTTACAATAATTTCAAGTGTTATAGAGAAAGAATAAACATACTGTACATACCTCCACATTTACATGGCGAGTCTCCTTCATTTGCTTCCCGGTTCCTGATGTTCTGCTTAGCACAAGCAACCAACATTGCTGCTCGAGACCCAGCATACTTAAATGAACCCTTTTTCTTTTGTCTTTCTGGAGTACTAACGGCTGAATTCAGTCTTGACATGCAAGGTTTCTCAGGTGAATGTTCTTCCTCTTGCTGCCTGGCTGCAACACTGAATGCAGAGAGAGTCTTTTCAGCAGCTTTAAAAGAAACGCTTTCCAAGTTTTTATCAGCTTTCTCAGACTCATTATTATTATTATACTTTACTGAATCCCGGTCATTTTTTTTCACCAGCTCTTTTTTATCATTCTCAGAATATTCAATACATGTTACATTTGAATCATCCACCCCCTCTCTTATATTTTTCTGGTCTAAAGTGCCTTCAACTACCTCCTCACAAACATTTATCTTTGCTTCTGAACTTCTATTATTTAATTCTGGAGAATTTAGAATACAAATTTCTTTTGAACTACTTTCACTAGGCACGTTAGTATCTGATTTTCTTGATGTTTCTGATCCTTTAGTTACCTCCACAGATAGTAAGTTCTCTAATTTCTTGGACTTATTGCTTAATTCCTGATCATTTGTATTTGCCTTTATAATTTCTATTCTACATTGTCCATTCTTTGCAGTTACTGATTTATCAGCACTGCAGTTAGATAACTTCTTATCACTATTTCCATGAATTTCATTTTGTTGTTCATGTACTGACTCATCATCTTGAGAAGAACTAGATTCTTCCAATGTGTTGTTCTCATTCTTGTGCATTACTGCCTCGCTCTTTCCCTTTACTGGAGAAAGCACATCGTTAGCACTTGTTGTTTGTGGTTCTCTATCTCCTTCAGGCTCCAAACTTTCACCTATTTGCATTACATCATTTACTTCAGACAAATTACTGACACAAGGAATTATATCATTAACAATTTCAGATTTGGAGGTAATGTTTTCCTTTATTTTAGAATGTCTGGTGGATTTTCCAAGTATTTTATTGCACTTAATATCTTCTTCACTTTTACAAACTGTGCTCGTATCACCAGACTTAACTTGTGCATTAGTGGTGTCGTCACCATCTACGTCTACGTCACTGCTACTACCTTCACCTTCTTCATTGAGTGTTTTGATAGGAGTATCTCTCTCATTACTTTTCTCACCTAGGGACCCAGTGTCCTTCCTTGGAGACTCCTTTGTGGAGGAGTATTTAGGTTCTTGAGCCACTGAAGAAGATATATTTTGATACATAACCAATACTGACTTGTTTCCTTCTAGTGTATGATCATCAGCATCAACTTCACTATCTGTTGATGTTGATTCTTCCTTTCTTGGAGCATAATCATCTTTATCGTCAAACTGTGAATCATTTAAGTCATCCATTTCAGGGAGTGTGTCGCCATCAGAGTTATCATTAGCTTCCATTTCAGATATTTTCTTGTCACTTTTATTAAACAAATCTGTAATTTTCTTCTGAATGGACTTCTTCGGAGTAATTTTCAGGGAAGAAGTCTCTGTTACTTTAGGATCATCTACACAAGACTCTTCTGTAGATTCTTGTAATTTTCGCTTTTTTGAACTAGGGGGAGTCATAGGCTCTGGCATATCTTTATTTGGAGCTACAATCTTCCGTCCAGATCTAGTAACTTTGGTTGGGGTGCAGGGAGATAAATTGCTTCCAGCATGATCTGAACTAGGATGGCTGTCTGTGGAGTTGAAAGAATTCTTGCGAGTGAGCCGAGTTTGTGATTTCGGCATTTTTCTAGCCGCCATCACTGATATTTCTTCAATAACCTTTTGTTGCTTTTGATTTTCCTTGCCCTTTTTTTGACATAGCCCTTGTTTATCCTCCTCTTGTTCTCCACCCTTGTCTTCAATTATTAACACTGAATCGTCACTTGAGCTTTGCTTCTCAATTGGCAACTGCTGAGTTTTGTCTTGAATTTTCTTCTTCTTGTCTAGGTTAACTGTTAACTCATCATCCTCTGATGAATTTCGCTTTCTTTTTGATCTTGAAAATTTGCGAGGAACTTCATTTGAATTTCTATTCTTGTCCCTAATTACGCTTATAGATTTGCCCCTTAAAGAAATTGGAGACTCTCTATTAAAAACAGATACATACAAGTCAGTTTTCTCAGCTACTTGTGAGTCTGGAATCTCATCCTCTGAATCCGTGTCAGACACAGCATATTTTGAATTCAATTGTTTAGCTAACAATGCACCATCCTTAAGTTTTACTTCTGGAACTTGTTTTGCAATCTTACAGTCGAGAATCACACTTGGAGAGACAGCCACCTCCTTGAAATTTATTCTCTGTTCTTGCATTTGCTTCTTAGATGGAAGAGGGGAGTCAATTTTACTTGTATCTGAACTTACTTTCTTGGACAAAACTGTGCCTTTCAAGCTTTTACGCACATCATTTATATTCTTTTTTGTGGGTGCCTTTGCTTTCCTTCGATGAAACTCGGATGATTTTAATGCTGTATTGGAATCATCACTTAAACTATCCAAAGATTTCTGAAATTCAAGAGATGTTCTTCTTAATTCTTCGTTCAAGTCTTCATCTGTGTAGTCACTATCTCCACTGCCATATCTCCTTAAATCTTTTTTCTTTTTGCCAGAATAAGTTTTTATATCAGTTCTTATGACACATTCACTGTCCTCATCAGAATCTTCACTCTTGTCCTGTTCATCACACTCTTCCGATGGATTCAGTAATTTTGGATCTGAAGCCGTTCCATTTACAACATTAGCCATTTCATTAATTTCTTTTTTGCTTTGTATTTTAATTGGTTAATCTCATTGCCTTCAGTATTCTCAAACATTTCAATCACATTCATTGATTCCAATTCACCACAGCCAGCAGAAGTTTCAGTATCTTTGGTTTTTGCTTCAGACTGCTCTGTTCTCTCCCCATTATCTACAACACTTTTGCTAAATGGTTTTGCTGCATCATTTTTAGGTTTAGTGTTTTTTTCTAACTCATTTGCCTCTTTTTCATCTCTCTCACTTTCAGGTTGATTTTGTGTGTTTGAAGATAGTTTCCCTTTAAATGATAAATCATCTATGCTTGGTTTATTAACACTACTATTTCCTCCTGTAGCTTCTTTTAGCTCACTGCACTTACTATCATTTGTATCTGGTTTCTTGAACGAACTTCCTTTTTTCATGTCAACTGATGAGTCTTCAAAGGAATACTGAGAGGCAAATTGTGATGGTAGGATATCTTGTGAGACAGCTTGAGAGAGCTCAGAATATAAGGCAGGGATGTCAGATCTTCGTTCCGTCATTCGTTCAACCTGATGCTCTGTTAGGACTCTTCTCTAGGGCTTGGGAGATGTAATCTTCACAAAGTCCTCATCTTTCATATCTTCCAATTTTGTTTTTGGCTTACTCTTGTTTTTGGAAACCGGTGTACTACGATTTATCCTTCCTGATAATGGAGAATTAACTCTTGGAGATTCTCGAAGTTTTCTTTCCCCTACTATATCATGTTTAAGCAAGCTACCTGCCTGATTAGCTGGAAGATTTTCTTTGGGACTGAGACTTAGGGAGTCTTCCATATTTTCATGAAGGTCTGTTAAACTTGCAGGAGGAAGACCACATTCTTTCAAAATATCAAAAAGATTTGTGGTATACATAAGCTTGTAGATGCAAAAGAACTCCTCCAAAGTTTGTGTGCTTCCAGTTTAATGTGTTTGTTACTGGATTTCAATGACACAACAAATAATGGTGCTATTCTGTTGAGCTGATCAGTACTGTGCTTTGTACCAAAATATTTTTCTAATAATGCCCCAAAACTTTTGAATGTTGTAATGAACTTTTTTTTTTTCGCATTCGAGCACAAAAGAGACTAGACATGACTAATGCTTCATCCCCAGGCAAGGATATTGATTTCCCATGTAATAAGGAATCCCAAGAAGCGGACTCGCCTGCCTTGTTAGACTGCAGCCAAGCCTTGTATCCATCTCTAACCAGTTGCAAAGATAAGGTTGACCAAGTGGCCCACCTACTAACCTCTCCTGCATTAGTTGAGGGATTGATGGCTGTTCTTGAAGAACTGGGAGTGCGTACTGTTGGTGAATTAAGCCAACTGACAGAAGCTGATGTAAACAAGTTGCCAGTACGGGCACCAAAAATTGCAGCAACTGTGAAAATTCTAAAAATGTATGAAGAAACAGCACTACGGGAAGGCAAGAAATCACCAGAACCCCCGTTGGATGAAGTGGAAGCTCAGTTAAGTGAAATATTTGGCGCTGTAGACCGTGAAGACAAAGAGAACCAGCAACCCAATAACCAAGACCATTTCCAGGAGAGCAGAAAATCTGAAGGTGACATCTTGGAGAATGAGGAAATGAGTGAAAATAGAGAGAGTAATGTTATTGGTGATGTGCCTTCAGTAATTAATGATATTTTGGAAATAGATGATATCACACCTTTAGATGCTTCACCTGATGAAATTACGAAAATGAGTTTTGGAGAACTCCTATTTCAGCTAAGCCCTGATGCTAAGAAAATAGTTAGAGGGATAGAAGCCCTAAATCAGAAGATAGTAAATACAGAATATGCAGTCATATTCAATGAGACATGTTTAAAAGAAAACCTGCTGCCAGTATACTCCAATATAAACCCACATGACCCAGCAGTTCGCAATACAGAGTTTACCTATAGGTATAGGCAAGAACTCATACGGCATCAACTAAACAAGAAAAAGGAAGCCCTCCAAACCCTTACAGAGCAAGCTGAGCATCTGTTAAACAAATGGACCCAGTACAACATCCCTATCCAACTCAAGCAAACCATTGACAGTGAACTATTTAACCTGAAACAACAACATAAAACTCGTGTAGAAACAAAGACACTTCGTAAGTTAACAGCCCTAAACGGTGGACAGTTAAAGATCCCTCGTCCTAAAGATGGCTACATTAACCTGACTTCTTATGATCTTACCCAGGACCAACGAGACCTCTTAAATCTTGGACTAAATTGTCAATTCATATCTAAACCAAAGATGCATCAAAAACGCCTGGAAATCGAAATGCTTCTGGACGACATCCATAAGCTAGAAGACAACAAAAAAGTCATCACAACGGACACACTTCAGGCTGAACTACTAACAGAAGCGGGGAAAAAACGAGGAACATATTCATCTACAATCTTAACCCCACGACTCAAAGAAGCAGCAAAACAACTAAAAAATCTGAAAGACGTAACAATAAGAAAAGCCGACAAGACAGCAGCATATGTATTGATTCCTACACAAGAATACATGAACAAAATTAGCGATATCCTTAATGATGACTCCAAATTTCAACGAATCACGAGGAACCCTGTGGAAGACCTTAAGCGGAAAGTAAACAAAACAATTACGGCAATCAACGCAAAGAAAGGTAGTGTGCATTTCAATAAACTTCAAGGCGACTATGGCTTAGGATATGCCTACGGCAATGTTAAGACACATAAACCAGGTAACCCACTACGCCCTATAATCAGCCAAATACCAACTCCAACTTATCACCTGGCAAAAAAACTCAATGAACTCCTAACTCCATACACTCCAAGTAAGTATAGTCTACAATCATCAGCAGATTTCCTAGAATTAATCAAATCTACCCAGCCCGATGGAATCATTGCTTCCCTGGACGTGGAATCCCTATTTACCAACGTCCCAGTCGACACAACCATAGGAATGATACTGGACAGAGTATACAGAGACGAGAGCACCCCCAAATTAGACATACCTGAGCCACACTTGAAGAGTCTTCTCGAAGCATGTACAAAGGAAGCCCCTTTCATCAGTCCACAAGGAGACATGTATTTACAAATAGACGGAGTAGCAATGGGCTCTCCCTTAGGAGTTTTATTCGCTAATTTTTACATGGGAACCATCGAAGACAGGGTCTTCAGTAGTAGACAAAAACCAACTTTATATTGCCGTTATGTAGATGACATATTCGTAATAGTAAAAGACTCAGATGAACTAATTGACGTAAAAAGACATCTAGAGAGAGAGTCAGTACTCCGATTTACACATGAAAATAGTGAAAATAACAGTCTGCCATTCTTGGATGTACTAATAACAAAAACAGGAACCTCTTTAAGCACCAACGTATATACCAAGCCCACCAACATAGGATTATGCCTGAACGGTAGAAGTGAGTGCCCCCAAAGATACAAAGCCAGTGTTCTCAATGCTTATATTCGTCGAGCGCTTACCCACTGCTCTGAATGGAGCAACGTGAGTAGAGAGTTTGAAAGAGTAACTCAGGTATTGGTGAACAATGGATATAGCAACGCGGAAATAAACGCTGCTATAAGAAGACACTTGGACCGTTGGTATAATCCAGAACCTAGAACAGAAACCACAATACCTCCAATAAAATTATATTACAAATCAACCATGCACAGTGAACATACAAAAGAGGAAAGAATAATGAAAGAAATAATCCGTAAAGGAGTAAAAAGCACTACTCCTAACCAAAACATAAACCTGACAATATTCTATAAAACCAAGAAGACTTCCGAACTCCTTATCAAAAACAGCCCGAAGCCGACAGAGAACCCTCTACAGCAGTCAAGCGTTGTATACATGTACACTTGCCCCCACGAAGGATGTAACCTTCAATCTAAGTACATAATATATATATATATATAATATAATATATATATATATATATATATATATATTATATAATATATATATATATATTATATTATTGTGACGATAATCTCTTATCAGAGATGTAGCCTGCTATTTCTGCGAATCACTCCTGTCCTCATCAATATACAAGATACGTTTTGTAGTGGCTAAACGTATATGATAGCCACACGTACCAGCAACTCCCTCCTCCCCCCACTCCAGCACCTGGTCGACGCGCCGAACCCTTCCACTGCCTAACTAGCGACTTGCGGCCATCCAGCTTCCTCATTGGCCGCCAACCAACACTCCACTCCGGCTCCCCGCCAATCACAAGACCTCACCAGTTATTGTTGGAGTCCCTTGCGTTTCTGCCAGCCAGAATATTGTGTGCTCGCAAGCTGTGAACTCCTAAGTGACTCACCTTGTGTGGTCAAATAGAGGTTTATAGTTAGTGCATATATTCCAGCATTCATATTTTACTTACTTTTGTATGTCAATTCTCCTCCCCATTAACGTAATCTATTTTCATGTTTATATTGTTTTATTATTTTTACCAGTAAGCCAAGATTTTGCTTTGTTTCAATTTGTGTTTTTTTTTTATTGTTATTAAAATCCAGTTTTTATTATTGTCTTTCGTATTTCGACCTTACCACAGATTACCAATCACGCAGTCATTCTTTTTTTTTCTCTTTTTTCCTTTTCTTTTTTTATATTATATGTGGCCCAGCACTGACACCTGCTAGTTGGAAGACTGCCGACCACCATTTCCAACTCGTTACCGTCACATATATTAAATGGGGGCCTGTCCACGGAGCTTCACTCAGGTATTGGTAATTGTGGTAAGCACACTTGGCTTTCATTTCCCTTGCTTCCATTATTCACATTAATCATTTTTTATTTTATATGGTGCTGTGTATATTGTACATTACGGGAATAGCATATGGTGAGAGTGAGACAACTTTGGATTACGTGGTGACTGTAGGCCGCAGTCATACTCTTAATTGGTCGTCTCCCCCTTCCGTGTTATCCTCCGTGTTTAACATCTTTGTCCCCCAATATTTCTCACTTTTTGACAGATTATCACATAGGTACCCTGGTACTGTGGTCTGTCTCCGGGTCAATAGCACCCAAGTCCTGCAATCCGACTCTAGGAGGAAAAAGAGGGCTTTAGATCCTCTAGCACGAACTATTATTGGCGAATTGGGACCTCGCCGATAGTTCTCGTCACCAGTTGACACTCGCACCCCTACTCGTCGGTCAGACTGATGGTATTTACCAAAAGGTAGGGAATTGGCGTTCTTTCTTTTGAGCACAAAAGTTCGCTAATTCTGTAAATACCATATTCAATTTCAGTGGGTACCATTGCTTATGTTCTATAGTGACTTGGCAAGGTATGACTACATTTTTTGGACTACCTCATTTATTTTGAAGCCATTTAGTGTTTCACTTGTATTTTAAACTTAGTTTTCACTAATTAGTAGGATTTTCTTGCCTTTATCCTCCCATAGTGAGTACCAGGTACAAGATTTCCTGCGACCTTATTCATTTACCATCTTGAATTTACTTTAATTATTAATAATTCCCCACAGGATAGGTATCAGTTGCCACGTTTCCTGTTTCTGACACTCGCCATATTCTCACTATATTCATCTCCTTTGTTTTGCTATATTTTCACCATGTTCCGCTTACAAGCTTTCATAGCAAATCCAGAAAGAGAAATAGGGACCTTACGTCAAGCTAAGAGGGTCGATTTGTTAACTCTTGCACATGAGTATCACTTAGAAGTTCCTGATGGAGCCAACAAATTTGCCATTAATAATATGATACTGGATCACCTTGCTGAGGAAGATATTATAGATTCTTCTACTCATGAACAGTACATTATTTCAGATAAAGATGACTTGAGAGCGATAAAGCTCAGATTGGAACTTGCCAAGATCGAGCTACAGCAACAACAAGAAGCAGCTGCAATCAGAAAGGAAGAAGCTGCCTGAAGAAGGAAGAAAGTGAACGTGAGTTGGCCTTATACAAACAGCGACTCGAGATACAACGCGACCACGACAAACGACAGGCAGAAGCAATGCTAGAATGTCGTAACGAGAACTCACGAGGGACGCTGCACACCAAGCTCAACTCCAACAAGCGGCAGCTAGTCTTCCTCCCAGTTTCAATATCTCCCATGCAAGTAAGTTAATGCCCCCGTTCCTCGAAACGGAGGTTGATGTGTTCTTTACCACTTTTGAGACCCTTGCTGTTCAACTTAATTGGCCTGACGACCAATGGGCTACCCTTCTCAGAGTACATTTAACAGGTAGAGCAGCAGTCACACTCAGCACTTTGGCTTCGGAAAACGACTACACCACCCTGAAACAAGCTGTGTTGGACGCCTACCTTCTCTCCACCGAAAGCTATCGACGAAAGTTTCGTGACTACGTCAAGGCAAGTACCACCACCTTCTTAGAATTTGCTAACACCAAACAAAGATATTTCATGAAATGGCTGGAGGCAGCACATGTCTCTACTTTTCAGAACTTGTCAACCTCATACTGGTTGAAGAATTCTGAGACGTGTACCTCCTCCTGTCCGCCTATACTTAGCAGACAAGGAAGAGACGGTTAGTGAAGTGTGCGAAGTCAGCTGACACTTACAGCCTCATCCACCGGCTGACTCCAGATCCTACCAGCAAGAAGTCTTGGTACAGTTACGAGAAAGCGAGCCCAGATCAAGGTACCTCTCAACTGTACTGCAGGTATTGTCGATTATATGGACACACCATTGACAAATGTGGTAAGTCCCAATTTAAGGTAAACGTCGAACCCCTAAGTCTAAAACTACTCACCCTAAGTCCGGTAAGCCTGTAATGAATGTTGGTGTTCATGCTAATGATCTCTCTCTCTTACCAAGCATCTATATCCAGGAACTATCTCTACCCACGGTTCAGATTCAGAGGACGTTTCGGACTAAGATCTACAGGGACACAGCGGCCTCTACATCGATCGTTTTGAAATCGGCTGTGCCCAACGTCGCCTACACAGGAGAGACTGTGTTATNAACCTAGTTCAACAGGCAGGGGTACATAATCCAGCTTCACAGACTGCACAACCAAATGGGTCTCTCTCGCAGGACCAGCACCCCAACCACTGCCTTCTGAAGCCCATAAGCAATCCAGCTGGGATCGCCCCATTGCCGACCAAGAAGCTGCGACTTTGCTAGAAGCTGCGACAACACCACATGACACTGCCCGACTTAGAGCGGTAGCAGCTCCCCATGCAGGTGATTTCCTATTAGCAATCCCAATGTCAGCAACTGGCACCCGTCTCACACCGCAGGCCCTCCGAATTGCCGTGGCTCTCCGTCTCGCTGCCCCAATCCACACCGAATACAGGTGTATTTGCGGCGAGGCAGAGGCCGACAGGTACGGACGGCATGGCCTTCTCTGCCAAAGGACAGGAGGATGGCATGCAAGACACGGCGAGGTCAATGACATTATTAAGAGAAGCCTTACTACAGCCGGCTGTCCAGCAGAGAGAGAGCCCTGCTACCTAATGTCCCGCAACTCTAATGAGCATGTCGGTCGCCCAGATGGAATCACGGTGAACCCCTGGAAGAATGGTAGACAGTTGGTGTGGGACTACACTTGCGTCTCAACTTTAGCCAATACCTATGTTGACTTCAGTGCTACTCAAGCAGGAGGAGCTGCCAATCACCGGGAAGCGGCCAAGTCACGTAAATACAGAGACCTTGAGCACCACTACAATTTTGTCCCCATTGCCTCAGAGACACTTGGTGCCTGGGGTAAAAGTGCTGCTAGCTTTTTGAAGGAGTTGGGGTCTAAGCTAATCGAAACAACTAGAGACCCTAGGGCTGCCAGTTTTCTTTTTCAGCGCCTTAGTGTGGCAATCCAGAGAGGAAATGCTCACTGCATCCATGGTTCCTGCCCACCATCTGAGGAGCTTGAGGAGCTATTCAACTTGTGACAAGCAGCCTTGTACCCTGCATGTAATCAATATTGTAACTTTTTTTGTGTAATGACATTTTCAAATAAAATTAGATAAATATACACACATACCAAAAGAATAGGGGTGGTAGGAGAAGAAAATATCAAAGTGTTCAGTGAGGATCCACAAGGTCTTCTCTGAGTACTCTTTATTTTCTTCTCCGAGGCTATGAGTCCCTACACTTGCACCAGAGGTGGTACCCCTTCTATATATATATATATATATATATGTCGTACCTAATAGCCAGAACGCACTTCTCGGCCTACTATGCAAGGCCCGATTTGCCTAATAAGCCAAGTTTTCATGAATTAATGTATTTTCTCTAATTTTTTTCTTATGAAATGATAAAGCTACCCATTTCATTATGTATGAGGTCAATTTTTTTTTATTGGAGTTAAAATTAACGTAGATATATGACCGAACCTAACCAACCCTACCTAACCTAACCTATCTTTATAGGTTAGGTTAGGTAGCCGAAAAAGTTAGGTTAGGTTAGGTTGGGTAGGTTAGGTAGTCGAAAAACAATTAATTCATGAAAACTTGGCTTATTAGGCAAATCGGGCCTTGCATAGTAGGCCGAGAAGTCTGTTCTGGCTACTAGGTACGGCATAATATATATATATATATATATATATATATATATATATATATATATATATATATATATATCCCTACAGACAAAAATCAGAAGATACAGCTGACGATTTACTATAAAACCAAAAAAACGGCCAGCCTACTCATGAGAAACTCTCCAGACACAAAGCAGAATGCTTTAAAAGAGACCAACGTCGTCTATGCCTTCAAATGCTCACTTGGGGACTGTAAGCCTCAAAGAACTCAGTATATTGGCAAGACGACAACATCTCTTTCCAGGCGATTAACGATGCATAAGCAACAGGGCTCCATTAAGGAACATATAATCTCATCCCACAACCAGACCATCACTAGAGAAATCTTAGCAAACAACACAGAAATCATTGATAGATACAGCGATAGCAGGCGACTTGACATCTGCAAGGCACTACACATCGAGAAGTCAACACCAGCAATCAACAGCCAATTAATGCACAACTATATTCTACCCACTTCAAGACTCCGCTCCAATATAGAAGCATCAAGAAATATGGGCCAATAGGCCCTCTGCAGTTACTTCCATTCTTACCTTCAATTTACCCAATTACTATCCCATTAATACCCATTGTTTTGTGTTCTGTCCTGTGTTAAAAGTTTTGTTCACCTCATCCAAAACTGTTGTAACATATCACCTCACCCAAAATGCGGGTATAAAATGAAAGCTGTTTAAATCATAGCATAAGTAAGAACTCTGTTTAGTGTTTGCAGGTTATAGTTGTGTGTGTGTAAACAAAAAGTCTTTGAAAATGTAATAAGTTATTATGATGAGAGGGTGAGTGGAGACTGAATGGAAGGGGCAGTAAGAGGGAGGGGAACAGAAGAAAAAGAACAGAACAGAGAAGTGAGTAAAAGAGGGCAGGAAATTGTTGGTGTATTGGGAGGAAGGCGAGAGTGAGAAAGGAGACTGGAGGGGGGAATGGGGAAGAGAGAAGAAGGGTAAGGAGGCAAGATGGGCGTGTTGATAGAAATACTATTTTGCGGTATTATGCTACAACAAAGATTAATGAAGACTTTTCTGTAGCCTATATCCTATAAATAAAACAACTTATTGAATAGGAAGTAAATATTTACCATCAGGTGAAGCATCTAAAGGTGTGATATCATCTATTTCCAAAATATCATTAATTACTGAAGGCACATCACCAATAACATTACTCTCTCTATTTTCACTCATTTCCTCATTCTCCAAGATGTCACCTTCAGATTTTCTGCTCTCCTGGAAATGGTCTTGGTTATTGGGGTGCTGGTTCTCTTTGTCTTCACGGTCTACAGCGCCAAATATTTCACTTAACTGAGCTTCCACTTCATCCAACGGGGGTTCTGGTGATTTCTTGCCTTCCCTAGGAATGAAACATTAAATAATTATTACATACAAAAATGATACAGTACATCAACTCTGAAGAAATCAAGAAATATCTTTCTTTATTCTGTTACTTTTGGTACTTGAATGGAAACTATAATCAAAGTACTACACTGTAGATATTTTTTTTAAACCAGCTGATAGAGGAAAGCATCCTTAGTACAACATATGAGGCCGACCCATTCTTACATGTGTTGATCTCAATACTGTATCAAGCACTGTCACAGTTGAGTTTATATTTATGAACGTTTCTCAAGTAAGAGAGTGTGAGAGTGTGTAATTACAGGATGAGAGCTATCATACTATCATAATTATACTACCTGATCAACCAGGCTGTGATTCATACATCAGCCTGAGAGCAGCCGTGTCAAACAGCCTGGTTGACCAGTCCAGCAATGAGGAGGCCTGGTCAACAACTGAGCCGCGGGGTCGCTAAGCCTCGAAATCACCTTAAGGTAAGGTTTGCACGTGGTGTCCCGTCTTCCCAGCACTGTCATATAACGTTTTGAAATTACTGACAGTTTTGGCCTCCACCACCTTCTCACCTAACTTGTTTCAACCGTCTACCACTGTGATTGCGAAAGTGAATTTTCTTATATTTCTTCGGCAGCTTTGTTTAGCTAATTTAAATCTATGACTTCTTGAACTTCCAAGTCTCGGGAATTCTTCCCTGTCAATTCTATCGCTTCCAATTTTACTCAGTTTCCACCTGTGTTCCCTTGTTCGTGTACCCCTCATGTTAAACAGTTTATCCTTGTCTAACTTGTCAATTCCTCTGAGAATTTTATAGGTAGTGATCATGTCTCCCAGTGTTGTGAGGTGCATTTCTCCCAACCTTTCCTCATAACTCACACCTCTTAGTTCTGGGACTAGCATAGTGGTATAACTTTGAACTTTTTCCAGTTTCGTCTTATGCTTGACAAGGTATGTGTTACCTGGTTGATAGCTGGTTGATGGGGTTCTGGGAGTTCTTCTACTCCCCAAGCCCGGCCCGAGGCCAGGCTTGACTTGTGAGAGTTTGGTCCACTAGGCTGTTGCTTGGAGCGGCCCGCAGGCCCACATACCCACCACAGCCCGGCTGGTCCGGAACTCCTTGGAGGAATAAATCTAGTTTCGTCTTGAAGATGTCCACGGTTGTTCCGGCAATATTTCTTATGCTTGCTGGGAGGACGTTGAACAACCGCGGACCTCTGATGTTTATACAGTGTTCTCTGATTGTGCCTATGGCACCCCTGCTCTTCACTGGTTCTATTCTGCATTTTCTTCCATATCGTTCACTCCAGTACGTTGTTACTTTACTGTGAAGATTTGGGACCTGGCCCTCCAGTATCTTCCAGGTGTGATCCATGCTCAGGCCGCATACTCCAGGACTGGTCTTACATACGTGGTATACAAGGTTCTGAATAATTTCTTACACAGGTTCCTGAAGGCAGTTCTGATGTTAGCCAGCCTTGCATATGCTACAGATGTTATTCTTTTTTTGTGGGCTTCAGGAGACAGGTTTGGTGTGATATCAACTCCTAGATCTTTCTCTCTGTCCGTTTCATTACGGATTACTACTCCCATTTGGTATCCAGTGTCTGGCCTCCTGTTTCCATCACCTAGTTTCATTACAAAACATTTACTCAGGCTGACCTTTAGTAGCCATTTGTTGGACCATTCATTCAGTTTGTCTAGGTAGTCTTGTAGCTTCATACTACCTTCCTCTGTACTAATCCTCCTCATAATTTTTGCATTATCAGCAAACAATGAGAGGAACGATTCTATACCGTCTGGGAGATCATTTACGTATATCAGAAGCAGTATAAGTCCAAGGACTGAACCCTGCGGGACTCCACTGGTGACACCTCGCCAATCTGAGACCTCACTCCTCAGTGACTCGCTTGATTTGCCATCCCTGAACCCATGCTGTTGTGTTACTAAGTTCTTCCGCTCCATATGTTCCATTAGTTTTTTTCGCACAATCTTCATCATCTTGCATGGATTGCAAGTTAGGGACTCTGGCCTGTAGTTCAGTGCCTATCACCCTTCTTGTATAATGGGACTACATTGGCCATCTTCCAAATTTTTGGCAGTTCACCTGTTACCAGTGATTTGTTGTACACCATTGATGGTGGCAGGCACAGAGCTTCTGCTCCTTCCTTTAGTATCCATGGTGAGATTCCATTCGGGCCTATAGCCTTTGTCACATCCAATTCCATCAGATACTTCCTCACCTCCCCACTGGTAATCACAAACTCCTTTGGTGGTGTCTTGTTAGATATTACCACTTATATCTCTAGGACGTCTCCTTTCTCTACTGTGCAGACCTCCTGGAATTTTGTATCAAGTTCTTCGCACACCACCTTATCATTTGTAGTGAATCTGTTTGCCCCTACCCTCAATTTCATTACCTGTTCCATCACTTGTTTTTCTCCTGATGTGGCTGTGCAGCAATTTAGGTCGAGTCTTTGCCTTGCTCGATATGTCGTTTTCATATTGTCACTCTGCCTCTCTTCTCACCCTGACGTATTCATTCCTGGTGCTCTGGTATATCTCTGCTCTCTAATGTCCTGTTATTTCTATAGTTTCTCCATGCCCTTGTACTTAGTTGCTTTGCTAGCTTACATCTCTAATTAAACCATGGGGTTCTTTTCAGCATTTCCCTTTTTTTCTTTTGGACTGGGACAAACTTGTCTGCTCCCTCCTTACATTTCTGTGATGTAGTCTATCATGGCTCGAGCCATCTTTCCTCTAAGTTCTGTTTCTCAAGCTATATCTGCTAGAAATTTCCTTATTTCCTCATAATTTCCTGTCCGGAATGCTGGCCTTTTGTTTTCTGCGCCTTTCCTTGAGTACCTTAACCCTACTTCGATCAGGTACTCAAACATCAGTACACTGTGATCACTCATTCCCACTGGGGCTTTGAAACCGATTTCCTTTATGTCCGAGCCGTTCAGAGTGAATACTAGGTTGAGTCTCGCTAGTCCATCGTTACCTCTCATTCTTGTGGCTCCCCTGACATACTGACTTAAATAGTTTCTTGTCGCCACTTCCTACAGTTTAGCTGCCATGTTTCCTCACTTCCATGCAGTTCTTTGTTTTTTCAGTCTACCCTTCCATGATTGAAGTCCCCATGATGAGCAGATGGGATCGATTTCTACAGGCAGCAGCGGCTGCTTTCTCAATCACAGTGTTAACTGCCATGTTGTTTTGTCACGCTCTTGCCTGGGTCTTCTGTCATTTGGTGGATGTTTATATATCACTGCTACTACTCTTGGTCCCCCCCCCCCCCCCACCGTCATGGTGCAGGTTATGTAGTCTCTGAACCCCTTGCAGCCCAGAATAACCCATTTCCGTGAAACTCCATTTCTTCCTCATCAGTAGTGCCACTCCGCCTCCTCCCCTTCCATCCCCCTCTCCTTATTACAGGGTGGTCCTGGGGAAACACAGCATTCGTTATTATTCCTAAGAGTTTTGTTTCTGTGAGTCCAATTACATCCGGGTTCATTTCTTGTGCTCTTTCCCTAAGTTCACAGGCCTTGCTTGTGATCCCATCTATGTTCAAGTACATTACCTTAAAGCGGACTCTCTCTCTCTCTCTCTCTCGTCCATCCTCAGTTTGTTGAATTCCCCAAGTTGAGGGACAATGAGTGTCTGGAAGGGGGGGGGGGGGGAAAGGCCTAGGAAGGAGGACCTGGGGGACCTGGGGTGTGATGGGATTGGAAGGATTTGGTATGGGGGGATGGTCTGGGGTGGTGTGGTTGAGAGGGTCTGGTGTTGGGGGGTCACTTAGTGCATGGGATGGGGAAGCAGGGGGGGGGGAGAGAAGCCATGTGGAGGAGGGGGATGGAGGTTAAGCATTGGGGAATGCAGGGGAGTCTGGGGTGGGGGCCATGGAGATAAATGGTTGGAGAGGGAACTTGTTAGTTGGTTAACAGGGTCTTATCAGCTTCTGGGACAAGGGGTAGGGGGTGGGGGGTCAATGAAAGGGGGGCTGGGAGGGTATGGGGTGAGGGGAGGACCGAGAGGGTATGGGGTGAGAGGGGGGACTGAGAGGGTATGGGGTGAGAGGGGGACCGGGAGGGTATGGGGTGAGAGGGGGGACCGGGAGGGTATGGGGTGAGAGGGGGGACCGGGAGGGTATGGGGTGAGAGGGGGGACTGGGAGGGTGTGGGGTGAGAGGGGGGACCGGGAGGGTATGGGGTGAGAGGGGGGACTGGGAGGGTATGAGGTGAGAGGGGGGACGGGAGGGTGTGGGGTGAGAGGGGGACCGGGAGGGTGTGGGGTGAGAGGGGGGACCGGGAGGGTGTGGGGTGAGAGGGGGGACCGGAGGGTATGGGGTGAGAGGGGGGGACTGGGAGGGTGTGGGGTGAGAGGGGGACCGGGAGGGTGGGGGTGAGAGGGGGGACGGGGGGGGTTGGGGTGAGAGGGGGGGACTGGGAGGGTGTGGGGTGAGAGGGGGGACCGGGAGGGTATGGGGTGAGAGGGGGGGACTGGGAGGGTGTGGGGTGAGAGGGGGGACCGGGAGGGTGTGGGGTGAGAGGGGGACCGGGAGGGTATGGGGTGAGAGGGGGACGGGAGGGTATGGGGTGAGAGGGGGGACCGGGAGGGTATGGGTGAGAGGGGGACCGGAAGGGTATGGGGTGAGAGGGGGGACCGGGAGGTATGGGGTGAGAGGGGGGACTGGGAGGGTGTGGGGTGAGAGGGGGGACCGGGAGGGTATGGGGTGAGAGGGGGACTGGGAGGGTGTGGGGTGAGAGGGGGACCGGGAGGGTATGGGGTGAGAGGGGGACCGGGAGGGTATGGGTGAGAGGGGGACTGGGAGGGTATGGGGTGAGAGGGGGGACTGGGAGGGTTATGGGTGAGAGGGGGGACCGGAGGGTATGGTGTGAGAGGGGGGGGGGAACGGGAGGGTATGGGGTGAGAGGGGGGACGGGAGGGTGTGGGGTGAGAGGAGGGCTAAGAGGGTATGGGGTGAGAGGGGGGACTGGGAGGGTATGGGATGAGAGGGGGGGGGGGGGGCTGGGAGGGTATGGGTGAGGTGGGGGGGAAGGGGGTACTGGGAGTGAATGGGGGTATGGGGTGACAGGGGGAAGGGGACAGGGAGGGGAAAGGAGGTACAGGGAGGCCATGGGGTGAGGGAGGGGGAGAATGGGAGTGAATGGGGTGAGGGAGGGGAGAATGGGAGGGTTGAATGAGCATTTGAATGAGGACAGGGAGGGTTCAGTGTAAGGGGGGGAGATTTCTATGGGGTTGTTGGGGTGGGGGTGGGAGTTCCCCATCCCCCTCTGGGGCTGTTGAGTTGGGGACTGTGACTGCCTGGTTCTCTCCTCACCCCCTACGCTTCTGCTGCCTTTACTCTCTTTTTCCTCATCATGTCCCTCTGGAGGAATACTTTCCTGTAACCTCCCACATGGTACAAAAAAGCTCTTCCTTCCTTGAATTGTCCCCTTTGTGTGCTCATTTGTAAACACTATCTATACCAGGCAATCTGTCCTCGTTGTACAAGCCTAGCCTGAAAACCTTCTCTATGCATTGTCCAGCCCCTTCCATCTGTAACCCCTGTAAGATCCCTCTCACTGCCTCCCTATCCTTACTAATCCATTCTGTCTTACTGGAGCCTTCCTGTTCTTTAATGTCCACTACTACCAATGATCTTTTCTCTCTCCAGCAGCTGACTAGGGCACCTTGCCACTTCCTGTGAGGTAGCTTTCATGGCTATCTCCCATACTGTGGCCAGTGCATCTGGACCCTTCCTAAGTATTTCAGCAAATGATGCTTGTACAGTGGTACAAATGAGGAACTTCTACTGATACATTTCCATCTGATACGTTTGCGTGAGTGTGTGTAATTACCTAAGTGTAGTTACAGGATGAGAGCTATGCTCATGGTGTTATGTACCTAATCAACCTAGCAGTGACTTGTATGTCAGACTGCAAGCAGCTGCATCTAACAGCCTGGTTGACCAGACCAGGAGGCCTGGTTCGAGACTGAGCCACAGGGACATTAATCCCCAGCACCCACATCAGGTAATGGAAAAGCCACTAAGTAGTAAAAACAAAATTCTATTGTTGGTTTTAATTCCAAGTTTGGTAAAATCTGGATTATACACGAATTAAGATCAGATTAGGAATAATATTGTCAAGATTTTGAAGTTGCTGCTACTGTATTACAGACACATTACATATGCACATCTCTTGTGCCAAGTGAGTACGACGGGCTCGCCATAGCCCGTGCTGCCTAGAACCTTTTGTTCCAAGCTGTTGAATCTAAAAACAACAATATATATTACAGTATATAGGAAATATATAATGACCTAACCCTATAAATCCAAGCCTTGCTTTAGAAATGTCCCAAACTTAATGGTGGTAACACTGGCAATTTCTGCCTCTAAAAAAATATTTCTTACCGTAGTGCTGTTTCTTCATACATTTTAGAATTTTCACAGTTGCTGCAATTTTGGTGCCCGTACTGGCAACTTGTTTACATCAGCTTCTGTCAGTTGGCTTAATTCACCAACAGTACGCACTCCCAGTTCTTCAAGAACAGCCATCAATCCCTCAACTCTGGATAAAAATGTAATAATAAAGTTTAAATACCTTGGACCACTTAATTTATTAGAGTAGTATTTCATGGATTATCAGTATGATAATATCGATATATCTTGGCACCAATCTAAAAACCAGACATTTTCCACATGCACCAGGTTATGTGCCTGCATATAAATCTCTATTAATGAAGGTGAAAGATGAAAAAATAAGTAATATATATATTAATAACATTTTATTAATATGCTTTAAAATGGTCTGCTTAAGCAGACCAATATGGACTGCATGGGTTGCATTGCGGAAGCACAAAGGGCTGGCATGCAAGACACAACGAGGTCAATGACATCATCAAGAGAAGCCTTGTCTCGGCTTGGTGCCCAGCGGAGAGAGAACTTCGCATCCTAGGGGCCCACCACCCGAATGACCCCGCACTTCACCCTGATGGTATCACTATATACCCCTGGAAAACAGGCAAACTGTTGGTGTGGGACTACACGTGTGTATCAACCCTGGCTGACACCTATGTACACTTCGGTGCTGATCAAGCAGGTGGGGCGGCCAACCACAGGGAAACAGCAAAATCACTCAAGTACAGGCGACTGGAAGGTCAATACCTCTTTGTTCCCATAACGCCTGAGACGCATAGCCCTGGGGCAAGAGTGCCTTGGGATTTCTCAAGGAATTGGGCTCC
>WNGS01042707.1:29754580-29762080 GCA_020271785.1 Procambarus virginalis
TATTATCACCCCGGCAACTTCCCAAGCCACCCATAAGCCACCATCACGTACCACAATGGTCACCATCTCCACACCTAACACTCCTATGTCCTGTGGAGCCTAATACCCTGTGTTGCCTGTTGCTTGAGCGACCCGCACGCTCACCCACAACCAGCTTGGAGCGACCCGCACGCTCACCCACAACCAACTTGGAGCGACACTTCCTGCAGAAACTTGTATATTTCTTTCTTGAACACATCTAATTATGTTGAGTCAATATATCTTGTATATGGCGGGAGGAGGAGGAGGAAGAGCCGTGGACCTGTGATGGTCATAGTGTTCTCTGCCTGTACCTGTGGCACCTCCATTCTTCACTGGCTCTATTATGCACTTCCTAACATGTTTCTCAAATAGCTTATTTGGCTTTACACATTTGAGACCTGGCCTTCCAGTACTTTATATATACTGTATTATACATATTACATTATAACTGACAACTCACACCCCAGAAGTGGCTCGAACCCATACTGCCAGGAGCACTCTGCTGGTGTACAGGATCCCTTAACCACTCGACCAACACGACCGGACAAAAGAGGATGGTACCCGAGGCTATTTCCATCCCCCCGCCGGCACTCTGTTGGTAATCTTGGGCATTGTATTTTATCAAATCACCTCATTCTTTGGGGCACACAATGCGTCGTGAAGGGACGACGACGTTTGGGACGTCCCTTCACTTTTGTAGTGTGTTGTTTGGTCAACATACTTCAGCCACGTTATTGTGACTCCTCGCCTGCATTACTCCCATATGCTTTATACGCTCCCCAGCAGCACATGTCACTGCCTCGTTTATTGCGTTTAACTTCATAATGTTTACATCACCACTATGTGGAATGTTTACATCACCACTATGTGGAATGTTTACATCACCACTATGTGGAATGTTTACATCATCACTATGTGGAATGTTTATACATCACTATGTGGAATGTTTATACATCACTATGTGGAATGTTATACATCACTATGTGGAATGTTTATACATCACTATGTGGAATGTTTATACATCACTATGTGGAATGTTTATACATCACTATGTGGAATGTTTATACATCACTATGTGGAATGCCTCACTGTTACAAATCATGTTTTGTGTTGCCCAGTACAAGACCATAGTGATATCACCTGGTCTTTACCGTCCTCACCCCCAGTGCAAGACCATAGTGATATCACCTGGTCTTTACCGTCCTCACCCCCAGTGCAAGACCATAGTGATATCACCTGGTCTTTACCGTCCTCACCGCCAACATTGTTTAGGCCCACTCTTGTACCTCTACAAATATTGACACGAAGCCGAGACTTGTATTTTGGGTTATATCTGATATCAGAATGAAAAAAAAGGAGTGGTGCAAGGTCTGTGTCCTGAGGTATACAGCTTTTCACTGTGCTTGGACTTGACTCCGATTGACTTACTCTTTGCATTCTGTTCAACAGAAAATTTAATATCCATAGCCTCACTTCATCTGTTGTTCCTTTGGATCTCATTTTATGGGTTATCCCTCCACGGTCACCAACCCCGGCCAGGAGCGCCCTGGACTCAACACCCCCATACAGAGCCCTGGGGCCAGATTCACGAAGCAGTTACGCAAGTACTTACGAATCTGAACATCTTTCCTCAATCTTTGGCGGCTTTGTTTACAATTATTAAACAGTTAATGAGCTCCGAAGCACCAGGAGGCTGTTTATAACAATAACAACAGTTGATTGGCAAGTTTTCATGCTTGTAAACTGTTTAATAAATGTAACCAAAGCTGTCAAAGATTGAGGAAAGATGTACACGTTCGTCATTGCTTGCGTAACTGCTTCGTGAATCTGGCTCCTGGCCCCAAGCCCGGCCAGGAGCGCCTGAGTCAATAACCCCGCCAGCGAGGCGCATGGAGTAATGTCCGTACAAAGTGTACGTACCTGGGTGGTGTGGGCCTCACCCAAGCCGCCGCCCCTCCACCACAACACAGCGTCATCACTCAACTCGACACACAAAGGCACAGCTTGAAGCTGTGAAGCTTCGGGTACAGCTCTATACAAGACGGTTCCACAAAGTGCGTTTTGCGACTGTCAAAACCGTATATATCGTTACATTATGGCGGATTAGCTTGAGCCGTGTTAGGAGCGGCTGGGTTACAGTAAGTTGGATCAGATTAGGTAAGGTTTTCAAATCGGTTGACAAACCGACTGGTAAACATGGTCTTGCTGGCGCCACTGTCTTCTGGCAACCCGTCCTCGCAAATTCGTATAGTCAATATTGACTTATTAAATATGTGCATAGGTGACATACTTAACATAATAGTTTCCCTTGAAAAGCTTCATAGAAAACACCGACCTTACCTAACCTAATTAGTATGTTAAGATAAGCATCTTATTGCTTCGTAATTACAATTATTACCTAGCCTATACCTATAATAGATTAAGTAACAATTGTAATGAAGCTATAAGATGCTTATTTTAACATAGTAAGTAGGTTAGGTAAGGTCGGTGTTTTCTATGAAGCTTGTCAAGGTAAACTATTATGTTTAGTATGTCACCTATGCACGTAACTAATAAGTCAATATTGACTATACGAATTTGCGAGGACGGGTTGCTCCTGGTGGGCCGAGGCGCGCTTCTTGCGCGTACCTCGACTACACCACCAGCACCGTCTGCAGGCGTCTGACACAATGATTGTTTCACTAAGGTCCTAACACTGCTGCTCACAGGTTACCGAGCAACCAAAATAAACTAACATGCAGACACCAGATGTTCCCCCAGAGCAGGTAGTGGGTGACACCACTGGCCGGGTGATACCCTCCCCCCCCCTGGTAGTGGGTGACACCACTGGCCGGGTGACACCCTCCCCCCCCCCTGCTCCCTCCCACCACCACACATTAAGACAACATCACAACAACATCAGGGGAGGAGAGAGTCACTACAGGCAACCATCACAATGGAAAACTCACTCTGGGACACCAGCCTTATTTATAGATCAATAGTCACGTGTGGCCAGCAGGGCGATGACCTGCATGAATACCAGCACCTGCTCCAGCACACCTGCGCCCCCACACCTGCTCCAGCACACCTGCGACCAGACAGTCAGGCCTCACCTGGCCTCGGCTCTACTGTCACTCACAATACAATCAGTGACACCTACTTGAGCAGACGCCAAGATTATATATACTGTATATATGTATACATTACACAGTGTATATATACGAGTGTGTAATGTACCGTCTTCTTTAGAGGTGGTAATGTGGTGTAGAGTGAGTGCGTACACGCCCCATCCTGGCCTTCCTTGACATCAACCACTTAGGTTTTCACCGCACAAAGTCCATTGCAAAGATCTGTGCGTCACAAAACACCCCAGAAGGGTCACAAGGGAGTCCCCATAACCAACGAATTTCGGATTCTTTGGTTCCCCGGGTGGCCATTAGAGGCAATTATACCTACTGTTTCTTGAGTTGACGAGTTGTACTCCACCGGCCTGGCTTGTGGGCAGCCTTCCCTGGTGCCTGGTGTGAGGCTGTCTTCCTACCCGGGAGATGTTCACAACCATGGCAGCCAGGCGCATCTGTAGCTCCACCTCAAACATTCCACTATAGAAGTGATGTTACAGTGTGGAGAGGATGTGCTCCCCCGCCTCCTGTCTTCGCACGAACACCGCCTGGTGTCCTAGCTTTTGTACATATAGCAAAGTTGTCACGCACTCGCTCGCTGGCAATTTTGATTCACTAAGCGACAAAACCGGGCACCATAAACCTAGTTCAAAATATCAATGCTTATGGGTTGCATACAGTGAATTACTAATATATTGATTGGAGGGTTGGGGCCACATGATGAAGTTTGTCAGTACAAATGTCATATGCCACAACCTCAGGAGTTCTCCGTTAAAATGCCTTCAATACACATGAAGACTATGAGGCACTCTGCTAATTGTTACTTTATTTCCTTTCACAAGTGATTTGAGTACTGTAAATGAGGAGGGAAGGTGGTAAGGGAGTACACAACTGAGGTGATGAGAGCTGCTTGTTGGGGACACTCCCCACTGTCCCAGAGACGACACCTCCACCCGTCATGTTCTCGTCACACACATCTCACCCACACCTCAAGATAAACTTATAAAACAAACCAATGATTTCTGAAGTCTGGGACAATCATGCTCCACCAGTCAATGCTATCACCAGACTCACTCTTGGACGACATAAGAATAATTCAGGAGCAAGGAGCAAGCCTAGGCCTTACCCTGAACTCTTCCAAGTGCGAAATAACCTCCACCAACCAGCACATAATAGAGCAAATAAAGGTTGTTTTGCCTGACATTCATACAACCAACCCTGAGGACAGCACACTCCTAGGTGCTCCTCTTGGAAGGAATGCCATCGACGAGGTCCTTGGTAAGAAGATCACTGACCTGAAGAGGATGAACGAGAGGATTGAAGACATCGATGCTCATGATGCACTTTACCTCATCACCAGATGCTTGTCCCTCCCCAGGCTGACCTACTTTCTAAGATGTTCGCCATCTTTCAACAATATTAAATTAGAAGAGTACGACAGCTTGCTGAAATGAAATTGGTGCCTGGGGTAAAAGTGCTGCTAGCTTTTTGAAGGAGTTGGGGTCTAAGCTAATCGAAACAACTAGAGACCCTAGAGAAGTGTTAAGTCTTGTGTGAAGAACACAAGAGAAGTGTTAAGTCTGCAGACACTAACAATGCTCTCTTCTGCCATGTGAGGGATTCTAATCATCCCATTGATTGATCTTCCTCCAAAATAATCTTTCCTGCCTCTACTCTACACAGACGCCGTTTTGTTGAATCGGCTCTAATACACAATGTACCCAACATGAACTTGAGTCCTGGCTTTGTTGCTGTGGACTCTTCTCTTTCACAGTATATACTCAAATGCTCTAATCTTTCTAACAAACGTGACCTAACATAAGCCTACCTCTTCTATTTTCTTTCTTTCTCTCTTCTCCTACGCTCCCTTGCTATCCTCTTCTTGTTCATATCTCCTTCTTATTATATGAGGAGATATTCCTATCTCCTATCTACTGAGTTCTTTGGGGCTTACAGTCCCCAAGTGGACATTTGAAGGCATAGACGACGTTGGTCTCCTTCACAGCGTTCTGTTTTGTGTCTGGAGAGTTTTTCCTGAGTAGGTTGGCCGTTTTTTTGGTTTTATAGTAAATTGTCAATTGTATTTTCAGATTTTTGTCTGAAGGGATAACGTTCCTATTAACAATATCTTTCAGGACCCTTTCCTCCGTTTTATGAGACGTCGAAAAGAAGTTCCTGTAAAATAGCCTAATAGGGTGGTACAGGTGTTGTGTTAGTTGAACCTGTATCCCCTGTTAGAGGGTTGTCGTGTTGATGACACAGGTGGAAACTTAGTACCCAAATGACCCACATAGGCATTAGAAATATTTTTTGCAGTGTCAGAGTAGTTAACAGGTGGAATGAATTAGGCAGTGATGTGGTGGAGGCTTGACTTCATACACAGTTTCAAATACAGATATGATAAGAGCCCAGTAGGCTCAGGAACCTGTACACCTGTTGATTGACAGTTGAGAGGCGGAACCAAGAAGCCAGAGCTCAACCCCCGCAAGCACAACCAGGTGAGTACAACTCGATGAGTACATTATCCCTCAACTTCAGCAATTGTTGACCTCAGATCAAACATGAACAAC
Organism: Procambarus virginalis; assembly: GCA_020271785.1. Classification (NCBI taxonomy): domain Eukaryota; kingdom Metazoa; phylum Arthropoda; class Malacostraca; order Decapoda; family Cambaridae; genus Procambarus; species Procambarus virginalis. The sequence continues at coordinate 29,760,273 of WNGS01042707.1, forward strand.
TGAGGATGACAGCAGATGATGAAGCCATGGAGCTCCTTCATTTTCAACATCTTCGTCGCAGATACTTTAGGTAGGCAAAACCAATGTTGCAACTGACGTGTGGACAACCACAGCTGGACATCTTCCAAAAATACGGCTATTTTGATCTGTATAACTGTTGTCTAACCCGAGGCCAAGGTGACGGGCGAGGCGGCCTCCGGTAATCTCCACACCTTATCACACACTCCACCAAGCCTTGGGGCAACAGTCACCTCATCTGCACTCTACACACACTCTAATACCACTCTACTGCTGTGTGCTCTTATGGACTGGTGACTCATTCTAGGCTCCTAGGTAATGACCGGGCCCTGGGATGCTCTCTCAGGTCCCGGGTCTCGGGCAAGGATACGAACACAGCTGATGATTTTGCTCAAAAATTCATCTCAGCGTGAGTAGTAGTCCGGGAAAATCGATCGGAAAGATTAGTAATCTTGATATAAAAATATCTTATTAAAAATTCTCCCAGTAAATATAGTTGTTTACCAAATATTTTGTAAAAGTTGTAATAAAATTGTGTGGGACAAACTGGCAGAGACTGAGGTAAGAATAGCAACATAAATATAGTACAAGAACAAGGTCAGTTCAATCAATTCTTCAGATACAATATCAGAATAAAACTTTATAATGAAACATTACTGAATCGTTATGTATAAAAGTTGTGAAATTTTCAATATAAAATAATTCCAAGATTATTTAAATTAGATAACTTGATAAATGATATGTGATATATATAGAGTTGAGTGGCCACTTTTATCACCGTCATTGGTGGAGTGGTGACGTCTTAAAGTCATCAGTACAAGTCTGTCTTCTCACATCAACAATAAATACATCTTCATTCCTTTATTTTGTTGGTCTATGATGCACCTCTTGGAAAAATTAATACACGAAACAGTTTTTTCTCTTGTGGTTATTTATGCATTAAATATTCTGCAATATACTCATTGCATATCTTTTTATTTATATGTGTGCATGTATATTTGATGAGAATGTGTAGTATTAAAGTGTTGCAGCACCTTCCGCTGGCAGTGTCATGGGTGGTGGCGTAGCTGCCGGAGTTTATTATTGAATAGTCATAAATCATCAGTGAATAGTATCTATTCACGGTGTGGGCGTCCATAATATTTGAACTTTCTATTTATGTCGTGTTGATGCCAATCTCCCGTGTATGGTCTCCGTCGCTGTGGCGTGCACCTGGTCCAATCTTGATCTGCTTTTTGTTGGTTAAAGTAATTCTTTTAATAAGGGTGTAAGCAGAAGACGCTGTCAGCAAGTTGTATCCTTTATGAGTATATAACAACCTCTTCCCTGCAGTCGGGAGCTGCCTGGTGAGTGCGAGTGTGTGTACTTGTACTCACCTATTTGTGCTTGCGGGGGTTGATCTTTGGCTCTTTGGCCCCGCCTCTCAACTGTCAATCAACTAACGTACAGGTTCCTGAGCCTACTGACTGGGCTCTGTCATATCTACACTTGAAACTGTGTATGGAGTCAGCCTCCACCACATCACTTCCTAACGCATTCCATTTGTCTATTACTCTGACACTGAAAAAATTATTTCTAGCGTCTCTGTGGCTCATTTGGGTACTCAATTTCCACCTGTGTCCCCTAGTGTGTGTGCCGCTTGTGGTAAGTAACCTGTCTTTCTCTACCCTATCAATTCCTCTGAGAATCTCGTAGGTGATGATCATGTCCCCTCTAACTCTTATGTCTCCAAGTGACGTGAGGTTTAATTCCCGTAGTCTCTCCTCGTAGCTCATACCTCTCAGTTCAGG
>WNGS01042707.1:29767080-29827148 GCA_020271785.1 Procambarus virginalis
GGGAAGAACAGCTAGAAAATGCAAACCTGAACCAGTGCCTGGAAAAAAATAAGCTCAGTAGCACTAGAAATATGTTCAAACCGCATCCCCCTAAGAAAAAAAAGAGGAAGAGATGCAGAATGGAACGGGAACGTCGTTCCCTATATAGGCGAAGAAAACGAATCGCGGAACAACTTGAGAGTCGCACCCTGTCTCAAGAACGGCGAAGAAGGTTAGGTAGAGAAATAGAAACAACTGAACGCAAGCTACAAGAATCATAAAGAGCAAAAAGCCATCAGTGAAATAGAAATCCGAAATATTTTTTCTCCTATGCAAAATCAAGATCAAAAACCACATCTAGTATCGGGCCCCTGCGAAAGGGAGATGGAACTTTCACCGATGACAACAAAGAAATGAGCGAGTTACTGAGGAAGCAGTACGACTCTGTTTTCAGCGAGCCACTAAACACACTGAAGATTGATAACCCAAATGAATTTTTCATGGATATGATACCAACATCAAATCATATATCAGACGTCACCCTATCCCCACTGGATTTTGAAGAAGCCATAAACAGTATGCCTATGCACTCTGCACCAGGCCCGGATTCTTGGAACTCCATATTCATCAAGAACTGTAAAAAAAAACACTATCGCAGGCCCTCCACATTCTGTGGAGACAAAGCCTAGATACTGGCGTTATTCCTGATATACTAAAACAGCAGAGATAGCACCACTTCCATAAAGGAGGAAATAAGGCAGAGGCAAAAAATTACAGACCGATAGCACTAACATCGCACATCATAAAATTTTTTGAGAGAGTGCTAAGAAGTAAGATCACAAAATACATGGAATCACAGCATCTCCATACCCCGGACAACATGGTTTCAGAACAGGGTGCTCTTGCCTGTCGCAGTTGCTGGACCACTATGATATGGCATTAGATGATATGGAAGACAAACAAAACGCTGATGTAATTTACACAGATTTCGCAAAAGCTTTTGATAAATGTGACCATGGTGTTATTGCACATAAAATGCGTTCAAAAGGAATTACCGGAAAATAGGCAGATGGATCTACAATTTCCTGACTAACAGAACCCAATGTGTAATAGTCAACAAAATAAAATCCAGCCCATCAACCGTTAAGAGCTCAGTCCCCCAGGGTACTGTGCTTGCTCCAGTACTTTTTCTCATCCTCATATCGGACATAGACAAGAACACAAACTGTATCATCCTTTGCAGATGACACTAGTATCTTCATGAGAGTTGGCAACATAGAGGACACGGCAAACCTCCAATCAGATGTAGATCAGGTCTTTCTATTGGCTACAGAAAATAATATGGAGTTTAACGAAGATAAGTTCCTGCTCATGCGCTACGGAAAAAATGAAAATATAAAAACGGAAACCACGTACAAAACTCAGGCAAATCATAACATTTGAACTAATAAATTGAACTAATAAAAAAACGAAAAGGCAATGTAAAGGATCTGGGTGTACTCATGTCGGAAGACCTTACCTTTAAAGAACACAATAAAGTAGCCGTCACAACTGCAAGAAAAATGACAGGTTGGATAACAAGAACTTTTCACACTAGAGATGCTATACCGATGATGATACTTTTCAAAACGCTTGTGCTCTCTAGAGTGGAGTACTGCTGCACAATGACAGCCCCTTTCAAAGCTGAGAAATTGCTGACCTGGAGAGCGTGCAGAGATCCTTTACTGCTAGAATCCACTCGGTAAAACATCTAAATTACTGGGACCGACTAAAGAGCCTAAATTTGTACTCCCTTGAGCGCAGGCGGGAGAGATACATAATAACTTACACGTGGAAAATAATTGAGTGGCTGGTCCCAAACCTGCACACAGACATAACATCACATGAGACCAGAAGACATGGCAGGATGTGCAGGATACCCCCGTTGAAAAGCAGAGGTGCAACTGGTACTCTGAGAGAGAACTCTATCAACATCAGAGGCCCGAGACTGTTCAACACGCTTCCACTACACATAAGGAACATAACTGGCAAACCCCTCACAGTGTTCAAGAGATAACTGGATAAGCACCTCCAAAGGATACCTGATCAACCAGGCTGTAACTCATACGTCAGGCTGCGAGCAGCCGCGTCCAACAGCCTGGTTGATCAGGCCAGCAACCAGGAGGCCTGGTTGACGACCGGGCCGCGGGGAGATTAAGCCCAAGAAGCACCTCAAGGTAACCTCAAGGTAACGTACCTGGGAGTTAGTAAGCTGTCACGGGCTGCTTCCTGGGGGTGGAGGCCTGGTCGAGAACCGGGCCGCGGGGACACTAAGCCCCGAAATCATCTCAAGATAACCTGACTATATATAGACGCATCACAAACAATAAATATATTTCCGAACATTCTGAGTGATTAAGCACTTAACCACCGAGGTGATTTAGATGTTTTCACAAGCTCAGATTATAGTTACATCACAACTGATGCATTACATAGTCAATCGTGGGCCCAAGTCCAGTAAATCAAGTGTTCCAGTACATAGAATGTTCAAAGTTCAGTATATCTCAACGCAGGCGGGGGGGGGGAGGGAGGGGGGGAGAGAAAGTCAGTCAATATGGGATATTCTATAAAAAAATGTTCAGGAGAGTTCATGCTTTCCATTTAACAAAGTTGACACGCGGTGTACTCGACATTTGAGTTTTGAGAAGGCTGCCAAATACGTCTATATTCCAGGTGTATTCTGGCCACTATTACTTCACATTGCTGAGATCTTGCTCTATTAGTTTCATATATGAATGTCTACTCACGATATTTATCATAATATTTAATACTACAGCTTTCAGGTCTCTGAATTTGTTAGGTCAGTAAGATTTCCAGATATTTGGTTAAGAATTCTCTTGTCACTGCTAATGAAACACCCGTATTAGTTTCTACTACTGATCTACTACAAGCTGCTTTTGCAAGTAGGTTAACAGTGTCATGCTTTGAGATGCCAACATGTGATGGTATCCAATAGAATTTAATTTCAAATCCGTTTTCTTTAGCAGCAAAAAAACATTCATTCGAATATCACTGACTATTTTCTGGGTGTCACTACTATGTGTGTTCACTGCCAGGAGTGCACTCTGCGAGTCACAGTATACAAGTCCACTGCCTTTGTCTTTAAACAATTCAGCGGCAAGGTATATACCTGCAAGTTGGGTTTGGGGTTGTACTTGCCCAGTCATTGACGCGCTTCAGTGCTGTATGTACGAGAGAAGATTGTTTAATACATTACCTGCACATCCGGTACATCGTCCACCTTCTACAGAGCCGTCGGTATAGCACTGATATACATTGTTACCCATACTCTGAGTACTGTGTGGTGGTGCACAGTGCTCTTGCGATAACACACCGTGTTCACTATCTTTCTTGGGTACATTTATTCAACTGATAGATCCCAATTATCCCATAAACTGGTTGATTAATCATTGAGTTGGGTACATATTTAATATTTTAAATGTTGCGGTGGCAAATATTTATTTCTAATACATTACATTTGTGTGTGTGGCGGGGGGGGGGGGGGGAAGGTCCACCCTGGCACCACACAGTCACCACTGGGGAACACTCCACCCACCGTCACCATCACACAGTTACAGTGACACTCACTACACAGTGACACTTCCCACCACCACTAGACAAGCACTTAGCTATCAATACTTACTTATCAGTGTTTACGGGGTAGTAAGGTCAAGCTCTTTATACGCCGCCTACTTATAGCGTTATATTTAAATTATTCTACTGTTCAAATTCTTTGTCGAACCTGACCTTAAGGTTGTGGATAGAGGTGGCTTGATAGATGGATAGAATATACAACTTCTTTAAGTGTATTCCATTTGTTGACCATCCGTACAGGGGGCACGAGTCCTTACATTCCTTGGGCTCATTTGTGTTCCCAGCTTCGAGGAATGTCTCTTGTCATACTTCCAGTTTGAAAGAGGCCGTCCTTGTCCCACTTGTTCACACCACCATCACCATCTGTATCTACAGAGACAATGTTTGTCCAAGGTTGGAGGCCGGAGGCTTGGGGCTAGTCTCACTCAACTTCCACAGATGAAGCAAGTGGGGCATGGGAGTGTCATAGGTCAGACGGCATTTACTCTAATACCAAACTTAACAAAAATATTCACATCTAACAGCCCCCGTCTCTCTCATGTCTGAAATAATGGCTGTGTTGTCCGCAGACGTTTTGACAATTTCAGTTGTCGTGTTCTTGATGATATGGTGATAATGCAGTCAGAGTTTGCAAGTGCACACTATTGATGGCGTACGTCTGTATGACTAACCATCCTGTGTACACACCTAGTGTACTCATCCCGTGTGTACTCATGTGTGTACTGTGTACTCATCCTGTGTGATGGGGACTTTAAGCATCCTGTAGTGTGTGTCGTTGACACACTGTACTCGCCTTCATATAGTCTACTGCGCCTATATGTTAATAAAATGAGTAGTTATATAATTGTTGAGAGAAAGAGGAGACGGTGTAGGGAAGGAGGAGGCGTAGGGTGGTAAAGGCAGACATTACCTGCAGGATGATGTCACATTACCTGCAGGATGATGTCATGCCCCGCACCCACCTGTGATGAGAGAGCCTATCTCCACACCACCACCACTCACCAGGGGGCGGAGCCCACACATCGCACTACAAGATACGCAGTTATAAATGAGACCCCGGCGGCGGCTAGGTGCATATATCACACCACAACAGGTGATGGGGGGAGGTGGTGGCGGGGGTGGTGTGGGCAGGCTGTTTACAGTCTTAGGGTGGAGGTGAGGCGTGCATGTGGGTGACCTAGCTGGCGGAATACCAGCCAGCCCCAGGCCACCCCCCACCCATCACACACTGTCACCTCCAGGGGACCACAGGGTCACCACAAGCACCGGGGCGGCCTCGGGGGAGCACAGTGGACGCCTGGGAGGACGTACACAAGGCCACACAAACGGAAATGTGAGAAGAAAATTAAGGTACATCATATTCTCGCGCGCATACCGCACTAGTACGCACGCAAGCACACGCGCACGCTCGCAAGCACACGCGCACGCTCGCAAGTACACACGCACACACCCAAGCACGCGCAAACGAACTCCTTCCATACACAATGGAAAGACCCGGCTGAATCCCCGAGCGGGACATGAACTATTTGGGAAGCATTTCCTTTGACCTGATGCTCTGTTCACTTAGCTGTACATAAGTATTTGGAAGTTGCTGTTGTGGGCTGCTTCTCTGGAAAGTGTATGCGTGTGTGCATTAGTACTTTAAGGTACTGTTTGTGCCTGCAGGATCGAGCTGGTAGCTCTTAGACCCCAGTCTTTCTAACCATCAGTTGTCAAAAATACTAACAATTTAATTTTCTCTATCATATTTACTATATATATTTCTCTTGTACCTGCTTAATGGGGTTCTGGGAGCTCTTCTACTCCCCCCAGCAAGGCCCTATATCAGGCTTGACTTCTGAGAGCTTGTTCCAACAGGCTGTTGCATGGAGCGACCTGTAGGCCCACATATCCACCACAGCTCGGTTGGTCCGGCACCTCTTTAAGAAAACTAGTTTTCTCTTGAAGATGTCCACGGTTGTTCCGGCAATATTTCTTATAGTCGCTGGGAGGACGTTGAACAACTGTGGACCTCTGATGTTTATACAGTGTTCTCTGATTGTGCCTATGGCACCTCTGCTCTTCACTGGTTCTATTCTGCATTTTCTTCCATATCGTTCACTCTAGTATGTTGTTACTTTACTGAGCAGATTAGGGACCTGGCCCTCCAGTATTTTCCATGTGTATATTATTTGGTATCTCTCTCGTCTTCTTTCTAGTGAGTACATTTGGAGAGCTTTGAGACGATCCCAATAATTTAGGTGCTTTATCGCGTCAATGTGTGCCGTATATGTTCTCTGTATTCCCTCTATTTCAGCAATCTCTCCTGCTCTGAAGGGGGAAGTGAGTACTGAGTAGTACTCAAGAGGGAACAACACAAGTGACTTGAGTACAACCATTGTGATGTGAACCCAGGATTTGAAAATTCTCGTAATCCATCCGATCATTTTTCTGGCTGACGCAATACTTGCTTGGTTATGCTCCCTAAACGTTAGGTCGTCAGACATCATTATTCCCAACTCCTTGACATGCTGCTTTCCTACTATGGGCAGATTTGATTGTATTTTGTACTCTGTATTATGTTTAAGGTCCTCATTTTTACCGTACTTGAGTACGTGGAATTTATCACTGTTAAACATCATGTTATTTTCTGTTGCCCAGTCGAAAACTTTATTAATATCTGTTTGTAGTTTTTCAATGTCTTCAGCAGAGGTAATTTTCATGCTGATTTTTGAGTCATCTGCAAAGGGTGACAAAGTCACTGACTTGTATTTTTATCTTTAATCAAGATAAAAGATTTTTATCTTTTTATTTAGGGTACAAGGACTGTACCCTAAGATACAGAGCTTTTAACTGCACTTGGACTATTATATATGGTTGACTAACTCTTGTGTTCTGTTCGACAGAAAACTGAGTATCCAGCGTCCTACTTTACCGGTTATTCCCATTGACCTCATTTTGTGTGCTCTCTCCATGGTCACATTTATGGAATGCCTTTGCAAAGTCCGTGTATACCACATCTGCATTCTGTTTTTCTTCTAATGTTCAGTGACTTTGTCTTAATGGTCAAGTAGCTTAGAGCTGACAGTACTGTTGTCACCGTCGGGGGACACCTTAGCGCTGACAGTACCGTCATCACCGTCGGGGCTCTACACACCAAATGTTAAAGTACCACAATAAATAACTAAAGTAATGGGCTTAACAGCAAGAAGAATGAGAGACTGGGACATTCTAAGGCCTACGGGCTCACCATAGACCGTGCTACTTCAAACTTTATGTTCCAGGTAGCGAATCTTTAACAACAAGAACGAGAGACCGGATACGAAGATATTATGAAATAAGTTAAGCCAATAAGCACACTTAAGGCGAGGTGTTCTCCACGAGAGAACATGTCAGCACAAACTTCACAGATTTACTGTGAAGTGTCGTGCTTGCCCAGAACAACTGGGCAAGCACGACACAGACCGAGCTAGTGGGCATTTATCTAGCCACTGAATACCTTAAGCTCAATGGCGGTGGAGTGATATTCTGTGACTAAAAGTGCTCTGCAGTCCTTAAATAATCCATCACAATGTATGTCTGAAGTAGCTTGTAATATTAAATGGAATGGAATTTTTGCCAATGATAATAACTTGTATAAAATTTGTGTGGATCCCATCCCATGTTGGAGTTGGAAAACATGACTTTGTAGATCGATTGGCCAATGAAGCTTGTAGGAAAGAAAACACTGATTTTGGACTATCTAATGCAAATATTAGAAACATACAAATTAACAAATAAATTTTGATTTAGAAGAACTAAGAAATGCCCAGATACCTGAAAGCTGCAGTATTAAAAGTTATGACAAGTTTTGTAATAATAGGTATTTGTATGGTCAGCACAGTAACCGAACCAGGCAATGTGATGTAGTCATTGTGGTAATTCGCCTTGGCTATAGGCACACCTGGCAGGTTAGTGAGGCTGAGCCACTACCAGAATATTCAGATTGTAAACTCTGTGATAAACCTTTAATGCATTCACTAGAACACTATATTGTTGAATGTGAAACCGTAAAGGACTTTAGACCTCCTGGCCTCTTGTACCACCAACTGTGTAACTATTTCATTGACTCAGGTGTTCTGGACGACATCCTAACAATTTACCCAAAATTTGCTTGACCATTTTAAAGAATGAAGAACAATTTTATTTATATTACTTCTAAGCTGCATCACTTATGAACCCATCCCTGCCCTTGTGTGGCAGTGCACAGTAGAAACTTGTTTTCACATATCCATACATTAAAACATTGATTGTAACCATGATATATATGTGCTTCAGCCTACAGTTTAGACCTATTGTCTTATGTATGACCCACTGTCCTGCGTGACAGTGAATACCAGCATTATCCTCACTTTAATAAGACTTAATTGAAATCCTCAGATTAGGCAAAATTTTAATTAATTTTGTCAATAATGATGTTAATAATAATAAACCACACACTTCCTGACCACTAAGACTGGCCAGACTGGTCAGACCACTAAGACTGGCCAGACTGGTCAGACCACTAAGACCGGCCAGACTGGCCAGTCTGGTCATCTGGAGACTGTACGAAATAAAGGTACTCGTCAATCTCCACAGTAAAACTGCTTCAAAACTTGTAGTGCCAGAGAGGGGGCGTGATGGAAGGTGAGGGAGGGAAGGTGAGGGAGGGAAGGTGAGGGAGGGAAGGTGAGGGAGGGACGCCTCACACCCACCAACGGGATATGACTAGAGAGAGGTGTATTAATTCTCCACATTGATGTAATTCCTTGCATCAAGTGCCCGACGCTTTTCAACACCCTATAACCATAATGGTCAATACCAAACAGTAGGTTTATCAAGAGAGACCTTGATAAAACACTAATGGTGTGTACCTGATCAACTGGGTTGTGGTGCCTACACTGGCCGGTGGTGCAGCCCGTTTTCTTCACTTGCTACACCGTACAAAATACTTAACCTAAACACGTAACAATAAATGTACGAACCCAACTCGCCCACCTAACCCAACCTACCGACGCATAGAAAACGGGGATTTTTGTGAGCCGCCACTTTTCATAGTACTTTGTAATTGGTACGTTGAGGCCAATAAGGTGTAAAATGCGAGGTACTAGTTGGGAGGACGGGTTGAATGAGGTGATCAGCTCCGAGGGGAGGGTGGAGGCCTCCTGGCAACAAGCCTGGGAGAGCCGGGGACCTGCGAGGGAGGTCCACACATGCACGAGTCCCATGCTGACTGCTGGAGGAGTGGCCCTAAAGTGGATAGAGTAGAGTGCTGGCCACACCTGCCATCCCCACCACCACCCACGCACACACATGCCCCTACACACGCATGGAGGCGAGGATACGTGGAGAGCCAAACTATTGGAGGTGGTGACTAGAAACTTTTTAACCCAGCATGTCAGAGAACCCACAAGGATGAGAGGCAATGACGAACCAGCGAGACTCACCTAGTCTTCACTCTGAACCACTCCGACACAAGAGAAATCGGTTTTGAGGACCCAGTAGGAATGAGCGACCACAGTGTACTGGTGTTTGAGTACCTGATTGAAGAAGGGTTATTGAACTCGAGGAGGGATACCGAAACCAAAAGATTAGCATACCGAAAGGGAAACTATGAGGGGATAAGAAAATTCCTAACAGATATAGCATGGGAAACAGAACTCAGGGGAAAGACGGCCCAAGATATGATGGATTACATCACACAGAAGTGCAAGGACGCAGCAAACAAGTTTGTCCCAGTCCAAAAGGAAAATAGTGAAATGAAGATGAGAAACCCATGGTTTAATCAGAGATGTAGGCTAGCTAAGCAGCAAAGTAAAAGGGCATGGAGAAACTATTGGAATAACAGGACACTGGAGAGCAGAGAAAGATACCAGAATGCCAGGAATGAATATGTCAGGATGAGAAGAGAGGCAGAAAGACAATACGAAAATGACATCGCAAGCAAGGCAAAGACTCAGTCTAAATTGTTGCATAGCCACATCAGGAGAAAAACAACAGTAAAGGAACAGGTTATGAAATTAAGGATAGGGTCGGAAGGATTCACTACAAACGACAAGGAAGTGTGTGAGGAACTGAATAAGAAATACCAGGAGGTCTTCACCTTAGAGCAAGGAGAAATTCCAGAGATAAGAGAGGGAATAGCTAACCAGGAGCCACTAAAAGAGTTTGAGATTACCAGCGGGGAAGTAAGGAAGTGTTTACAAGAGTTGGATGTGACAAAGGCTATATGCCCAGATGGAATCTCCCCTTGGATACTAAAGGAAGGAGCAAAAGAACTGTGCCTACCACTCTCCATAGTGTATAACAAGTCACTGGCAACAGGGGAACTGCCAGATATTTGGAAAGCAGCTAACGTAGTCCCGATATACAAGAAAGGGGATAGACAGGAGGCACTGAACTACAGTCCAGTGTCCCTAGCCTGCATACCATACCTGGTTGATACCTGGTTGATGGGGTTCTGGGAGTTCTTCTACTCCCCAAGCCCGGCCCGAGGCCAGGCTTGACTTGTGAGAGTTTGGTCCACTAGGCTGTTGCTTGGAGCGGCCCGCAGGCCCACATACCCACCACAGCCCGGCTGGTCCGGAACTCTTTGGAGGAATAAATCTAGTTTCCTCTTGAAGATGTCCACGGTTGTTCCGGCAATATTTCTTATGCTTGCTGTGAGGACGTTGAACAACCGCGGACCTCTGATGTTTATACAGTGTTCTCTGATTGTGCCTATGGCACCCCTGCTCTTCACTGGTTCTATTCTGCATTTTCTTCCATATCGTTCACTCCAGTACGTTGTTATTTTACTGTGTAGATTTGGGACCTGGCCCTCCAGTATCTTCCAGGTGTATATTATTTGATATCTCTCTCGTCTCCTTTCTAGTGAGTACATTTGGAGAGCTTTGAGACGATCCCAATAATTTAGGTGCTTTATCGCGTCTATGCGTGCCGTATATGTTCTCTGTATTCCCTCTATTTCAGCAATCTCTCCTGCTCTAAAGGGGGAAGTGAGTACTGAACAGTACTCAAGACGGGACAGCACAAGTGACTTGAAGAGTACAAGCATTGTGATGGGATCCCTGGATTTGAAAGTTCTCGTAATCCATCCTATCATTTTTCTGGCTGTCGCAATATTTGCTTGGTTATGCTCCCTAAACGTTAGGTCGTCAGACATCATTATTCCCAAATCCTTTACATGTTGTTTTCCTACTATGGGCACATTTGATTGTGTTTTGTACCCTGTATTATGTTTAAGGTCCTCATTTTTACCGTACCTGAGTACCTGGAATTTGTCACTGTTAAACATCATATTATTTTCTGATGCCCAGTCGAAAACTTTATTAATATCAGCTTGAAGTTTTTCAATGTCTTCAGCCGAGGTAATTTTCATACTGATTTTTGTGTCGTCTGCAAAGGATGATACGAAGCTGTGACTTGTATTTTTGTCTATATCTGATATGAGAATAAGGAAAAGCAGCGGTGCAAGGACTGTACCCTGAGGTACAGAGCTTTTAACTGCACTTGGACTAGATTTTATATGGTTGACCGTTACTCGCCGAGTCCTGTTTGACAGAAAACTGAGTATCCAGCGTCCTACTTTACCGGTTATTCCCATTGACTTCATTTTGTGTGCTATCACGCCATGGTCACATTTATCGAAAGCCTTTGCGAAGTCCGTGTATATCACATCAGCATTCTGTTTTTCTTCTAATGCCTCAGTGACTTTATCGTAGTGCTCAAGTAGCTGTGAGAGGCACGATCTTCCCGCTCGAAATCCATGTTGGCCTGGGTTGTGAAGGTCATTGGTCTCCATGAAATTGGTGACCTGACTCCTAATGCAAGCTGATGCAAGCTGACTCCTAATGCAAGCTGACTCCATGCAAGCTGATGGAGAAGATTGTGCGAAAAAAGCTAGTGGAGCATCTGGAGCGAAGGAACTTTGTAACACAGCATCAACATGGGTTCAGGGATGGCAGGTCCTGCCTCACAGGGTTACTTGAATTCTACGACCAGGCAACAAAAATAAGGCAAGAAAGAGAAGGGTGGGCAGACTGCATATTTATGGATTGTCAGAAAGCCTTTGATACAGTACCACATAAGAGTTTAGTGAAAAAGCTGGAGATGCAGGCTGGAGTGAAAGGGAAGGTACTCCATTGGATAAAGGAGTACCTAAGCAACAGGAGACGAGTCTGTGTGAGGGGTGAAGTCTCAGATTGGCGAGGCGTTACAAGTGGAGTCCCGCAGGGGTCAGTCCTTGGACCTATACTGTTTCTGGTATATGTAAATTATCTCCCAGATGGTATAGATTCGTTCCCCTCAATGTTTGCCGATGATGCAAAATTATGAGGAGGATTGAAACAGAGGATGATAGTAGGAGGCTACAAGATAACCTAGACAGACTGGGTGAATGGTCCAACAAATGACTGTTGAAGTTCAACCCGAGTAAATGCAGAGTAATGAAACTAGGCAGCGGAAACAGAAAGCCAGACACAGGATACAGAATAGGAGATGAAGTACTTAATGAAATAGAGAGAAAGATCTAGGAGTTGATATCACACCAAACCTGTCTCCTGAAGCCCACATAAAAAGAATAACGTCTGTGGCATATGCGAGGCTGGCTAACATCAGAACAGCGTTCAGGAACCTGTGTAAGGAATCATTCAAAATCTTGTACACCACATATGTAAGACCAATCCTGGAGTATGCGGCCCCAGCATGGAGCCCGTACCTTGTCAAGCACAAGACGAAGCTGGAAAAAGTACAAAGGTATGCTACTAGACTAGTCCCAGAACTAAGAGTCATGAGTTATGAGGAAAGGCTGCGGGAAATGCACCTTACGACACTGGAAGACAGAAGAGTAAGGGGGGACATGATCACAACCTACAAAATCCTCAGGGGAATCGACCGGGTAAACAAGGATAAACTATTCAACACTGGTGGGACTCGAACAAGGGGACACAGGTGGAAACTAAGTACCCACATGAGCCACAGGGTGGTAAGAAGGAACTTTTTCAGTGTCAGAGTAGTTAACGAATGGAATGCATTAGGAAGTGATGTGGTGGAGGCTGACTCCATATACAGTTTCAAGTGTAGATATGATAGAGCCCAGTAGGCTCAGGAACCTGTACACCAGTTGATTGACAGTTGAGAGGCGGGACCAAAGAGCCAAAGTTCAACCCCCGCAAGCACAACTAGGTGAGTACAGCGGCCTTGTTCTCAATACATAGGAACACGTGTTTTAGTATTACGCTACCTGGTGTGTGTACGAGTGGTGGCCCTGGCGTGTGTACTCACCTAGTTGTACTCATCTAGTTGTGCTTGCGGGGGTTGAGCTTTGGCTCTTTGGTCCCGCCTCTCAACTGTCAATCAACTGGTGTACAGGTTCCTGAGCCTACTGGGCTCTATCATATCTACACTTGAAACTGTGTATGGAGTCAGCCTCCACCACATCACTGCCTAATGCATTCCATTCGTTAACTACTCTGACACTGAAAAAGTTCCTTCTTACGTCCCTGTGGCTCATGTGGGTACTCAGTTTCCACCTGTGTCCCCTTGTTCGTGTTCCACCAGTGTTAAACAATCTATCTATTTTTACCCTGTCGATTCCTTAGAATTGTGTAATCATCATGTCTCCCTGAGCTCTCCTCTCTTCCAGCGACGTTAGGTTCATTTCCCGCAGCCTTTCCTCGTAATTCATGCCTCTTAGTTCTGGGATTAGTCTAGTGGCGTACCTTTGAACTTTTTCCAGCTTAGTCCTGTGCTTGACAAGGTACGGGCTCCATGCTGGGGCCGCATACTCCAGGATTGGTCTTACATATGTGGTATACAAGGTTCTGAATGATTCCTTACACAGGTTCCTGAAGGCGGTTCGGATGTTACCCAGCCTCGCATATGCCCCAGATGGTATTTTTTATGTGGGTTTCAGGAGACAGATTTGGAGTGATATCAATTAAATTTTTCTCCGTTTCATGGAGGACTTCATCTCCCATTCGGTATCCTGTTTCTGGCCTCCTGTTTCCACTGCCTAGTTTCATAACCTTACACTTACTCGGGTTAAACTGTAATAGCCATTTGTTGGACCATTTATTCAGTTTGTCTAGGCTATCTTGTAGCCTCATACCATCTTCCTCTGATTTAATCCTCCTCATAATTTTTTTAACATCAGCAAACACTGAGAGGAACGAACCTATTCCCTCTGGGAGATCATTCACATATACCAGACACAATATAGGTCCAAGGACTGAACCCTGGGAGACTCCACGGGTGACACAGTGACTCGCTGTCTTCTGTTAGTTAGGTATGCCCTTATCCAATGGAGTACCTTCCCTTTCACGGCCACGTCTGTGGTAGAAAATAATAATAATAAAAAACTCCTGTCTGCATCTCCAGCTTGTGCACTAGTCTCTTGTGTGGCACTGTATCAAAGGCTTTCTTGCAATCCAAAACTACGCAGTCTGCCCACCCCTCTCTTTCTTGCCTTATTTTTGTTGACTGGTCGTAGAATTCAATTAATCCTGTGAGGCAGGACTTGCCATCCCTCAAACCCATGCTGATGTTGTTACAAAGTTCTTTCGCTCCAGATGTTTCACTACCTTTTTTTCGCACAATATTTTCCATCAACTTGCATGGTATGCAGGTTAGGGACACTGGTCAGTAGTTCAGTGCCTCCTGCCTATCCGCCTTTTTGTATATCGGGGCTACATTAACAACATTCCAATTTTTTCGCAGAACCCCTGTTATCAGTGATTTGTTATACACTATGGAGAGTGGCAGGCAAAGTGCAACTGCTCCTTCCTTTAGTATCCATGGTGTGATTCCATCCGGGCCTATAGCTTTTGTCGTATCCAATTCTAGCAAAAGCTTCCTCACCTCCCCACTGGTAATCCTAAACTCTTCTAGCGGTGCATGGTTATCTATTCCTCTCTTATCTCTGGAACTTCTCCTTGCTCTAATGTGAAGACCTCCTGGAATTTCTTATTGACTTCCTTGCACACTTGTCGTTTGTAGTGAGTATGTGTGCCCCAATCCTCAGTTGCGTTACCTGATCCTTCATTGTTGTTTTTCTCCTGATGTGGCTGTCCAGCACTTTAGGTCGAATCTTTGCCTCGCTCGTTATGTCATTTTCATATTGTCGCTCTGCTTCTCATTCTTGTGGGTCCCCTGACATGCCTACTTAAAAAGTTTCTTGTCGCCACTTCCAACAGTTTAGCTCTCCATGTTTCCTCATCTCTGTGGTGTTCCTTGTTTTCCCAGTCTATTCTCCCGCGATTGAAGTCCCCCATGATGAGCAGATGGGATCTATTTCAACAGGCAGCAGAGGCTACCCTCTCAATTATAGTGTTAACTGCCATGTTGTTGTTGTCATACTCTTGGTCTCCTGTCGTTTGGTGGAGGGTTATATATCACTGCTACTACTACTCTTGGTCCTCCCGTTGTCATGGTGGTTATCTTGAGGTTATCTTGAGATGATTTCGGGGCTTTTTAGTGTCCCCGCGGCCCGGTCCTCGACCAGGCCTCTACCCTCAGGAAGCAGCCCGTGACAGCTGACTAATACCCAGGTACCTATTTACTGCTAGGTAACAGGGGCATAGGGTGAAAGAATCTCTGCACATTGTTTCTCGCCGGCCCCCGGGATCGAACCCGGGACCACAGGATCACAAGTCCAGCGTGCTGTCCGCTCGGCCGACCGGCTCCTGTAATGTAGTCTCTGAATCCCTCTTAGCCTGGGATAACCATCTCCTTGAAACTCCATTCCTTTCTCATTAGTGTGTGTGTACTCACCTAGTTGTGCTTGTGGGGGTTGAGCTCTGGCTCTTTGGTCCCGCCTCTCAACTGTCAATCAACAGGTGTACAGGTTCCTGAGCCTATTGGGCTCTATCATATCTTCACTTGAAACTGTGTAGGGAGTCAGCCTCCACCACATCACTTCCTAATGCATTCCATTTGTCAACCACTTTGACACTAAAAAAGTTCTTTTTAATATCTCTGTGGCTCATTTGGGCACTCAGTTTCCACCTGCGTCCCCTAGTGCGTGTGCCCCTTGTGGGGTGCCCCTGTGTGTGTGTGTGTGTGTTGACCAAGAACCTGCAACTCGTCCTCAGACCAAGTCCATTCCATCCAGAGGTCGACCCCAAAGACGCATCCACAAATTTTAACATGCTGTTCATTCAAAACAGGAATTGTCTCAAGTATAAATTAAAATTATTTTACATTTCCATATTGTACATAGTGATGCACTGGTTAGGTTAGGTGTTTAGGTTCAGTTGGCGATTATTTGTATTTGTTGTATGTGGGTGAAGCATTTACAGCGTTGTGGTTCGAACAAAATTCGTCAGTGAAGCACTTGTTCCGGAAGTGTTCGAATGTCATCAGTTGTGAGTCGTGTGTAAACCATTTTTCATTCATAAACAGCTGGGGTTTGGCGGGTGGATGGAATGGACTTTTGGGTCTTTGTTTGGAGGAGGGGCTGGAAGGTGAGTGTGTGTGGGTCACGTGGCCGCCACGTGTGGTCACGGCGACGCAGGTAAACACACACGGTGTCGGCGTTATCTTGAGGTTATCTTGAGATGATTTCGGGGCTTTCAGTGTCCCCGCGGCCCGGTCCTCGACCAGGCCTCCACCCCCAGGAAGCAGCCCGTGACAGCTGACTAACACGCAGGTACCTATTTTACTGCTAGGTAACAGGGGCATAGGGTGAAAGAAACTCTGCCCATTGTTTCTCGCCGGCGCCTGGGATCGAACCCAGGACCACAGGATCATAAGTCCAGCGTGCTGTCCACTCGGCCGACTGGCCCCCTACGGCGTAACCACAATCCCGACAAATGATAATGACAAAAAGGACGAGCGGCTATTGAGGATGACAGACATTTACAGCTTTGGCCGTGAGCTGCCTGTGACGCGGCTCTGGAGTTTACACCCGTTGATAAGGCACAGTTGTGGTGGCAGTGTTACACAATCCCTCGCTATCGGCACGAAAACATTGTCAACATCACTATCACCTTACTCATTTATGGGCTGGAGCTTCAGCAACAATATCCAGCTATGTTTAGCGCCCCAGTCAACAACATAAGCAACTCGGCCCCGGGTTCCCACTCCTACAATATTATTAAGTAGACCGCACCAGTAGTAGGAGTGTTCACTGTAGGCTGGAGAGAAAGCTTCCATACACATTTGACACAAGCACTTAAATCCCCAGATAGTTTTTAGCCTCAGATAAATTTAGTCTGGTCGCACTAACATCACACACAATTACACACAGAAATCACAATTGCGTGATGCATCAAATAAACAATCCACAAGGGTGCGTGACAAGGATTCGAACCTGCGTCCGAGAGCATCCCAGACGCTGCCTTAACCGACTGAGCTACGACATGGTCAACGGAGTTGAAACCGAAGTTCTACTGAACTTACTGGCTCCTGCAATTAAAGTTAGCGATAGACATGGAAGGAAATGCTGTACCCGATGAAGAGTAGAGGTGCCACAGGCACAATCAAAGAGCCCTGTGTGAACATCACAGGTCCAAGGCTGTTCAACCACTTCCCAACCACTTTACGGTAGAAATAGGGCACCAAAAAATGCAATAAAACAAGCAGATGTGTTCAGGAAGCAATGTGACAAGTTTCTGCAATATTTGCTGGTCTACTCAGAATATAATGGGTATGTGGGCCAGCGGGCCGCTCCAAGCAACAGCCTAGTGGACCAGTTCTTATAAGATAAGCCTAGCCTGAGGCCGGGCTTGGAAGTAAAAGAACTCTGGGAATCCACTCCAGGTATATCCGCTCCAGACAAAAAATGTGTTGAAAAAAGCTTCAGTAACGGGAATGGTTCAACTTACCAGGCCTCCAGAACACTACAGGAAGGTCTTGAGTTACCAACATGCCCTACAACGTCCTACAACGTCCACCCCCCCCCCCCCTCCCAACAACCTGTGTTACAAAACGTCCCATTTTCACCTGTACTTTACCCAAGGCCAAAAACTGATATACAAGAAAATGGTGGCGGCTCGCGAAATTGACATAATGTTCTGTTTTCTGTTCACGGGTCCTCTGGTAGGTTAGGATAAGGCACACACAGATCACACACTAACGTGATGCATCAAATGAACAAATCCACAAAGGCCGTGACGAGGATTCGAACCTGCGTCCGGGAGAATCCCAGCTCAGTCGATTAAGGCAGTGTCTGGGATGCTCCCGGACGCAGGTTCGAATCCTCGTCACGGCCCTTGTGGATTTGTTCATAGGAACAAATGAAGTGTCGCACTTCAGCACGACATTTTCTTCACGTTGGTAACGCTCCAGAGAACGGGCTGCACATAAGACAACTTTGGCCACCTTATATTGGGATGTACTGGGAACGCTGGAGTATTCTGCCAGTACACACGGTGTGTACTGACTACTCCAGTACATACACGGTGTACTGATAGTACTCCAGTACACTGTGTGTGTGTGTGTGTACTAACAACAGCCGGTATCATTTAATCTTTATCAAAGCCACTACGTAAGATGTGATCTCTTATCTAGCACCGTTATCTAAGCAGTATTTAACTCAAACGTTTAATAAAGACTAGATAGACACTTGAGAGGTAAAGAGAGGAGTGAGGTGAAGGGCGACACTGTAGAGTGTGGCGGATCCCACACACCCTCAAAGAACACATCCCAATTCAAGTTCAAGTATGTTTATTGAGACAAGAAAGAAATACATCTCAAACGGATATGGTAGCTTAGGCTATTTTTACCCCCTCACATCCCAATACCTTGGGCCAGATTCACGAAGCAGTTACGCAAGTAATTACGAACGTGTACATCTTTCCTCAATCTTTGACGGCTTTGGTTACATTTATTAAATAGTTTACAAGCGTTAAAACTTCCCAATCAACTGTTGTTGCTGTTATAAACAGCCTCCTGGTGCTTCGGTGCTCATTAACTGTTTAATAATTGTAAACAAAGTCGTCAAAATTAAAAAAAAATGTACAGGTTCGTAAGTACTTGGGTAACTGTTGTTGCTGTTGTTTAAGCTACCTGGAACAAAAAGTTCCAAATAGCACGGGCTATGGCGAGCCCGTAATTGCTTCGTGAATCTGGCCCCTTGTCTCCAAGCCGAGCCCGCCCGGACACTTACTACAAACACTGGTCTTACCATAAATAGAAAACTTTTCGAACCGAGTTTCAGAAAGCTGGACAATACGAGAGGATCAGGATTCACGAAGCACTTACGCAAGCACTTACGAACCTGTACATCCTTGTCTCAATCTTTGGCGGCTTTGTTTCCCATTATTAAACAGTTAATGAGCTCCGAAGCACCAGGAGGCTGTTTACAACAATAACAACAGTTGAATGGAAACTTTTCATGCTTGTAAACTGTTTAATAAATGTAACCACAGCTGTCAAAGACTGAGGAAAGATGTACACGTTCGTAAGTGCTTGCGTAGGTGCTTTCGTGAATCTGGACGCAGGACTCGGTGCTGGCTGCAGCCAAGGACACACTCCCGCCCCAGGTCTTCTCCAGTTCCATTCTTCTAGATTTCACCGCCAGTAACCTATTAGTGCATTAGACACAACGTAGAGCAGTGTTGTGTTTAGACAAATGAAGGAGCCAGTGTTACTTAACATGGGACTACGGAGCTATCTGGTTCACTACCAGTAGATGGGACTACGGAGCCATCTGGCTCACTATCAGTACATGGAACTACGGAGCTATCTGGCTCACTATCAGTACATGGGACTACGGAGCTATCCGGCTCACTATCAGTACATGGAACTACGGAGCAATCTGGCTCACTACCAGTACATGGGACTACGGAGCTATCTGGCTCACTATCAGTACATGGGACTACGGAGCTATCTGGCTCACTATCAGTACATGGGACTACGGAGCTATCCGGCTCACTATCAGTACATGGGACTACGGAGCTATCTGGCTCACTATCAGTACATGGGACTACGGAGCTATCTGGCTCACTATCAGTACATGGGACTACGGAGCTATCTGGCTCACTATCAGTACATGGGACTACGGAGCTATCTGGCTCACTATCAGTACATGGGACTACGGAGCTATCTGGCTCATTACCACACTCGCGAACTCTTTTAAAGTTTCCTCCTACATAGTTATAAAGGCGCATAACTGATACGGAGGGAAATTGCATATAAATACAATATATTTCCTGATAATATTCGTTTTCCTAAGAGGTTGGTTTTGACAACCTCCTTGACGTTGTAGTGAAGCTTCCTCCCGTCAGTAATGGTCCTCTCAAAGTAAATATAAAGTAGTTCCTTGCTTAGATCATCTTATCAAACTTAATAATAAAGATACAAGTTCGTAAATTTTATAAAGTTTGCGCTCCATTCACTTGGGGTGGACAGTAGAGCGACGGTCTGCTTCATGCAGGTCAGCGTTCAATCCCCGACCGTCCAAGTGGTTGGGCACCATTCCTTACCCCCCGTCCCATCCCAAATCCTTATCTTGACCCCTTCCCTGTGCTATATAGTCGTCATGGCTTGGTGCTTTCCCCCTGATAGTTCCCTCAGTCACTCCGTGTTAAGTTTTATTACGAGAAAATAGGTTTATTTATTAAGACTCGAACTTCCTGACGTTTGCTTATATTGGCAACATTAGTTTACAAACTTTAAAAGTGTGTTATGAAGCATTTGTGACAACGAAGCTTCTAGCTATGAAAACTGATCATTTTTGCACTTAGACTTTTTTTATATTAGAAGTCCTTATTTTAATGTTTTTTTCCAAGAGAAAGAGATGGAAGAGAAAAGGAACGTATAACTGAGGAATGGGAGGGGTTGGGTGGGGGGGGGGGTGATTTTGGTGGCAATATAGATGGGATGCCATAGCCTGAGAGTTACCGGGGAAGACGGGTGGCTGAGACATGGGATGGGAACGAGCATTAAGGAATGCAAACATGGGAAGATGATCGATACTCCCGGTGCGAGGAGCCGACACCACTATGCAACTGGCAATATGTGTGGAGCCCCGGTGATCACTATCACCACCACCACCACTTCCACCACCACTACCACTACCACCACCACTTCCACCACCACTACCACTACCACCACCACTTCCACCACCACTACCACCACCACCACCACAAACACCAGCAACACCTGCTGGTGCGTGTAGTTTACTCTGGCTACATGCCCGTACTTCATGACTATTCTCTCTCAAACTGTCCATGTACCCGTCACAACTCTCCCGACCGTCCTCTCCTAACACACTGATACTAATTTAAAGTAGAGCACATTACAATAATCATTAAATTCTTGACATAGGTAAGAGACAAAGGTTGGTGAAATTATCATATTTTTCCATTAATATAGATACATGGGAATTTATGCGGCTACTGTGTTGAAGAAGAGGAAGGGTTGCAGAGGTACACACGTGCAGGTGGAACACTTAGATCCCCATCTGGCAGGATGGTTTATATTACCGGAGTATCCTGGTGTCTGTTAGTCACCACAAACTTGGATAGCTTACCAGTACCTCATGACTGGACATTCAGTAAGAGTGGTGCAGAGTATGAGCCTTCCTGCTCACACAGTTTACACGTGGAGTAACCAGGTATCAACCAGGAGTACTCTCACACACACGCTCTACTACAATTAGCTACCACTTTAAAAAATACATGACAACGAATGGCTTTGTGCTATTAAAGCTCAATTCTTCAAGCACTCAATTTCTCAAACATAAGAGAGTAGGAAGTTAATAAGAGCAAATGCTTGCACGCTGCAGAGAAGGGTTCATAGTCTCTCATCTTGGATACCATCCCGCAAGCATTACTAATCATAACACACACAAAGCAACTAACTCAGCATACAACACAAAATTTTATTGAACTAGACCTTGGTACACTAAACATTCAGACCTGATGAGAGAAATCACACAAACTCAAAGTCCGGAAAAGAGTCAGTAGTCCAAATTACCGTTTCCTGGGCTCGACTACCACGGAGAGTTCCTGCACAAGGAGAGTCAGCGTCTTGACAAGTTACACTTCGGGTTGACACAAGTACAAGTGTGTAACCTGGATGATACTTGTAAGAGGTTCTGGGAGTTGGTCTACTCCCCATGGGAGCTGTTAACCATCAACAACCATGTTTATTCCTGGTAGGAACATTACTATGAACATCCTATGCCCAAACCCTCCTTATTTTACCGCCTCTCTAATGGACAGTTGACCAGACCACACACTAGAAGGTGAAGGGACGACGACGTTTCGGTCCGTTCTGGACCATTCTCAAGTCGATTGTGACAGTTATTCTCGCCTATCACAAGAGCCTCTTGTAGTACGTGGCAACACTCGGGAAAGCAGATAACAGAAGATCTTTCTGTCCATGACGAGGTTACCTGTGATGAACTAAGCTATGTTGACCACACACTAGAGGGTGAAGGGACGACCACGTTTCGGTCCATCCTGGACCATTCTCAAGTCGATTGACTTTAGAATGGTCCAGGACGGACCGAAACGTCGTCGTCTCTTCACCTTCTAGCGTGTGGTCTGGTCAACATACTTTAGCCACGTTATTGTTACTCATCGCCTGCAAACTAAGCTATCCTCTACAACATTCCACCTGGACAGATCGGGATGGTGTTCTCAGGTATATTCACCATCACTATGATAACTCAGTCTTCGTACATTCTGCTTTTTACAAGAATGGGCTCTCGTACAATATATTATCATTACCAAAATTATGACACCAATACGTGTATGTAAACAATGTAGTAAGGAGGAGCCATACTTGTATGTAAACAATGTGGTAAGGAGGAGCAACACGTAAAGAGATAAACGCCATGTAAGACGTCTGGAAGGTGCACGTCGTGCCCAGTTCTAAATGAACTCTAAGTAAACAAGCAGAATATTCTAGACGAGACGACAGCCTAGTACCAGTAGGGTCTACACGAGACGACAGCCTAGTACCAGCAGGGTCTACACGAGACGACAGCCTAGTACCAGCAGGGTCTACACGAGACGACAGCCTAGTACCAGCAGGGTCTACACGAGACGACAGCCTAGTACCAGTAGGGTCTACACGAGACGACAGCCTAGTACCAGCAGGGTCTACACGAGACGACAGCCTAGTACCAGCAGGGTCTACACGAGACGACAGCCTAGTACCAGCAGGGTCTACACGAGACGACAGCCTAGTACCAGCAGGGTCTACACGAGACGACAGCCTAGTACCAGCAGGGTCTACACGAGACGACAGCCTAGTACCAGCAAGGTCTACACGAGACGACAGCCTAGTACCAGCAGGGTCTACACGAGACGACAGCCTAGTACCAGCAGGGTCTACACGAGACGACAGCCTAGTACCAGCAGGGTCTACACGAGACGACAGCCTAGTACCAGCAGGGTCTACACGAGACGACAGCCTAGTACCAGCAGGGTCTACACGAGACGACAGCCTAGTACCAGCAGGGTCTACACGAGACGACAGCCTAGTACCAGCAGGGTCTACACGAGACGACAGCCTAGTACCAGTAGGGTCTACACGAGACGACAGCCTAGTACCAGTAGGGTCTACACGAGACGACAGCCTAGTACCAGTAGGGTCTACACGAGACGACAGCCTAGTACCAGTAGGGTCTACACGAGACGACAGCCTAGTACCAGTAGGGTCTACACGAGACGACAGCCTAGTACCAGCAGGGTCTACACGAGACGACAGCCTAGTACCAGCAGGGTCTACACGAGACGACAGCCTAGTACCAGTAGGGTCTACACGAGACGACAGCCTAGTACCAGCAGGGTCTAGAATTTGAACTGGCACGCACATCATGACATCAGTCACCTCACACATCCATACTATATAAAACATAATTTTATCTATTATTTTTGTTAAGTTGGGTTAGGATAAGATATATTACTTTGGGCTGTTAGGTTAGTTTAAAGAGTAGCTATGATGTAGAGAGGTAGTTACTTTTCTCTAGTCTTAGACCTAGGGTTCTCCAGTCTTGATACGTAGACTATTTCCCTAATGAAAATTACTATATAATAGTCTAGATAAAAGCTACTAAATTTCTCGTTTTAGTTGCCTATAATAACAACCACACTGAAATACTATTTTTACTCAACTTCAAAAAAATCATCACAACAAAAATAATTATGTATAAAGATAATGAAGAAGGTAGACATTACCAGAAATGCGCATCACAGTTCTCTGGAATATTCTTCTTTTCCAGTAATTATTGAGTGAGATTATTGCACCTCATACAGGCTTGACATGGTAAACATACCACACACATTGGGAGCATTTGAACTCTCTTCTTTGCTAGTTTAAAGTTCATGTATCGTAACGTTTGTTACAATAGTCTTATTACATTATATTACTACCTCAACTGTGGCAAAATCTTATGCCCAACTAGTTCACCACAAATGTAAACCGTTTTCCTTCAATAACATTGCGGTACAATATCTCAATATTATGCAGTTTATTAAGCTAAACTCTACAAGCGTGAACAGGCTGCTGTTTCATACGTAATACTCTGTAACAAGTTAATCAACGCTCTAACTTGCTTAATTAAATGAATACTGATGAAATTCGAGAGCATTAGGTAAACTAATTGATCCACTCAACTCTCACTCATTATGTTGGGGTTCTTTGGAGTCGTCTTACATATAAACCATAGGTTGAAGTTATATAAAAACTGAATAGGCCTTTGATGTATATATGAATAAACCGTGTAACTGTCTTATCAAACTTTGAACTTACTTAGCTAAAAGGACTTTGGAATTCAGTTCCTGAGCCCATTATGCGCCTCTGAAATCTTTATCACTCACCGATGGGTATGAGGTGAATAATGAATAAACTAAACTGAAACGAAATTACAATTAAACCATACCTGGTCCACGTGTTCTCAAGGTAGTGCGAGACGAGCCAAGGACGCCACCACCACCAAGCCTTATCGTAGCCAGAAACTTATTTTTTCATACAGTTGCAACTTTACGCTGGCCCCGGATGGGTGGATCACAGTTTTCCACCCCAGTTTACGGGGCATCCGCCAATCATGGACAACTTTGACTTTTCTGTTATAAATCACACGAAAATAATGGTTGAATATCACAGGGATATCTGCTTGCAAACGTTTTCTGGTTTCTTGAATATTTCGTATTTTTCTTCAACCGTCTCGAAAATGCCGAACAAACGTAACAGTAGAAAACGTAACAGTAGAGAACTTAACAGTAGAGAACAGTTATTTACGGGAGTACATAATCCCTGGCCAGCTGGGATCTACTTTAGTCCCAGAACACAACACCCCTAAAAGATGGCAACAATGGAATTTTTGTCAACTTGAGGTTGGTGGGAGTGCAGGAGGCAGGTGATCACCGTGTCAACACCTGGGTAAACTGACAGTTTACCGTGTCTTACACCACTTTTATACCAAAAATATCCACACGTGGAAATAAAGGAGCAGTGTGCGAATATGCCGTAGCACGGAGGGAAGTATGATCCGCTTAAAGCTGATGGTCGCATATAGTACACCGCAACAGCTGACACGACGTAAACACTAGTCACACAAGAGGTGTACGGGTCGATATGAGAGACGTGATGGTAGCAGTAGACAGAGGCTCCTAGTGGAGCAGTGTGTCAAACAGGAGTCACCAAGAGCCACAGGTGATCAACCTCTACTGCTCCAGCTTGCTCACTAACACCAGCCAGGGAGTCACACACGCACACATCCACTCTCGCTCACGCCTCGCCTCGCTATGAGCTCCACGCATACTCGCGTTTTCTTTCTGGGGCTCCTCTACCCAATATCCCTACACCCCAAGCACAGCATCTATCACCTCCCCCCACCCCCACAATAACGTTATGTTTAAGCCTTATCGCCACCCCACACCAACCAGGTATTTAGTCATAGCACCAGGTAATGCCCTCCCTCAGAACACTGGGCAGCAGGATGTAATGAACCAGCTCCTCCCACGCCAGCAAACGGTCCCAAACTGTACCCGGCAATACTTCACGCTACACTAAGCACCGTCACCCGACTCGACACTATAAAGTACCAATACTTACCACTCAACACTTCCCCCCACCCTAAACAACGCTACTACATGTGACACTTCGGTCCTTCCTTCGTTACCTTGCGTTGGTTCTGAGGATTAACGTCCCTCGTTGATCCTCGGTCAACGAGGCCGATTATCAAACACAGCGCCCGGTCTCTGACCAGGCTTCCTGCTTGCTGGTCTCGTCAGCCTGACTGGTGGACGCGGCTGCACGCAGCCTGACGTGTCTATGATCAACTAGACAATCAGTCTAGTTGATCAGGGGAGCCGGTCGGCCGAGCGGACAACACACTGGACTTGTGATCCTGTGGTCCAGGGTTCGATCCCGGGTGCCGGCGAGAAACAATAGGCGGAGTTTCTTTCACCCTATGCCCCTGTTACCTAGCAGTAAAATAGGTACCTGGGTGTTACTCAGCTGTCACGGGCTGCTTCCTGGGGGTGGAGGCCTGGTTGCGGACCGGGCCGCGGGAACACTAGAGCCCCGAAATCATCTCAAGATAATCTCATCTCATCTCAAGGTATCCTGACGGGGGTGTTTATCAAGTTCTATTTTGAACAATGGCGAAAAAGCTTCCAAATATGCCTATCATGTTTAGAGGGAGAATTGTGAAGTCTTGGGTCTGCTGTTGATAAAGAGTTCTCTCAGTGTACCTATTGCACCTCAAAAAAGGGCTAATTTGCACTTCCTGCCATGCCTCCTGGTCTCATGTGGTGTTATTTCTGTGTGCAGGTTTGGAACCAGTCCTAATATTTTCTAAGTATAAATTATTTTGTCTCTCTCCTACCTGTACTCTAATGAATACAGATTTAAATATTTTAGGCGGTGCCAATAGTTTAGATGTTTTAATGAGTGGATTCTAGCAGTAAAAGATCTCTGCAGGCTCTCCAGGTCAACAATTTCTCCAGCTTTGACTGGGGCTGTTAGTGTGAAACAATATTCCACATTTAGAGAGTATTATTGTCTTAAAAAAGTATCAATAGAATGGCATCTCTTGTTTGGAAGGCTCTTGTTATTCAACATGTCTTATTTCTCGCAGTTGTGACGGCAACTGTTGTGTTCTTTATAACGTTCTTTAAAAGTCTTCCGACATGATTACTTCTAAATCTTTTACATTTTTGTTTTCTGTAAATGGTATGGCTTGACTGTTTTATATGTGGTTTCTGTTTTAATGTTTTCTATAGTGCAGTAATTGGAACTTATCCCCATTAAACATCATGGCCTATTGAAAGACTTGATGAATATCAGATTGGAGGTTTGCTGTGTCCACTATATTGTCTACTCATAAACAATCCTAGTGTCATCTGTAAAGGATGATATGGTACTATAGTTTGTGTCCATGTTTAAGTCTGATATGAGGATGAGAAAGTAGGGTACCTTGGGGGACTGAGCTTTTCAAGGCGGATGATTTAGATTTTACTTTGTAACTATTGAAATTGAAATAAGTTTATTGAGGTAAAATACACACGCAGGGATGAGGTAGCTCAAGCTATTCTCACCCCGTTCAATACATCGTGTTAATACATACATACACACACATCACAAGCAATAAACATATTACCAAACATTCTGAGTTTTAACTATTACACTTCGGGTTCTGTTTGTTAAAAGTTACAGGTTTATCTCCCTACTCTGCCAGTAATTCTTTTTGTGCGCATTTTGTGTGCAATAACACCATGGTCACATCTGTAAAAAGCATTTGCGAAATCTGTGTATATTATAGTAGCGTTTTGGTTGTATTTCATGGCAGCTTAGGCCATGTCATAGTGCTCCAGCAATTGTGAGAGGCAGGAGCACCTTGTTCTGAACCCCATGTTGACCAGGGTTACGTAGACGCCTTGATTCCCTGTGTTTTGTGATCTTACTTCTTAACACCATTTCAAAGACTTGTGATTGCGACATGTTTCGGAAAACCGCAAATACGTGAATATTCAGCGCACCCAAATTAAGATATAAATTGTGAATTAAATTTATAACGTGGTTAAACTATTGCAGAAGGTAACAAGGATGACGACCGTTGGTGTTGTTGGTCCAGCACTGCTCGTCTGGTGGCGGGAAACGAGAGCCAGAGTCGCTGACCGAGGAAATAAGCATTGTATGGGGTGCACAATAAACTAGCCGCCTTCGGCGGCAACAATCAAAAAAATCACGACAGGTGTAGTGTTGGGTGTAGTCAGTATTCCACTCACTCCAGCGACCATAACATCACTACTAGGCTGGTGGTCCAGAGATATATACACGACTGAAGAAGGGCTCCCCGCCTGAAAAGCAGTGTGTTGGTTCAGTTTACTGAGCGTCCTTGGCGTGTGAGAGAGGCGCCAGAGGAAGACATGTACAGTGTGTTGGATTGGCGTGTGAAGGAGCCGTCTGTGAGAGATACGTGAAGTTTGTCGACCTTGGAATAGTGCAGAAATAGTGGATTAAGAAACTTTATTGGTAATGGTGACGGCGGTACTTTATTGGTACATTGACTGTTGACGGCAGTGAATTGACATGTACACATATTGTACATACTACTGTCTTTATTTATTTTTATTTATTATTAAAGAATACAAAGTATTTTTGTCTTGGTTCTTATTCCCCGAGGATGTGGAGATCTTTATCAAGACAGTGGCCCCAGCCAGGTGTTGCACGTGACCACGGCCCGGGCTAGGGAGAGTTACTCCTTCACAAGAACAAGTGACACAATAGACCTCGTTGGTTGTCAATGGTTATCACTACAGGTACGTCTGTGTTGGGGCTGCTCCACAGGAGGTGCTTACATGCCAACTACCCTTGGTTATCTTGAGGTTATCTTGAGATGATTTCGGGGCTTTTAGTGTCTCCGCGGCCCGGTCCTCGACCAGGCCTCCACCCCCAGGAAGCAGCCCGTGACAGCTGACTAACACCCAGGTACCTATTTTACCGCTAGGTAACAGGGGCATAGGGTGAAAGAAACTCTGCCCATTGTTTCTCGCCGGCGCCTGGGATCGAACCCAGACCACAGGATCACAAATCAAGCGTGCTGTCCGCTCGGCCGACCGGCTCCCTATAATTGGCCTATAATTGTTTGCAGCAGCTATACTACCCTTTCTGTACAGTGGCGTCACCCACCACCTCGCCCGGGAGCCGGTCGCCCGAGCGGACAGCACGCTGGACTTGTGATCCTGTGGTCCTGGGTTCGATCCCAGGCACCGGAGAGAAACAATGGGCAGAGTTTCTTTCACCCTATGCCCTTGTTACCTAGCAGTAAAATAGGTACCTGGGTGTTAGTCAGCTGTCACGGGCTGCTTCCTGGGGGTGGAGGCCTGGTCGAGGACCGGGCCGCGGGGACACTAAAAAGCCCCGAAATCATCTCAAGATAACATCAAGATAACCCCACAAATGTTACCTTACAAAGACTAAAGATGAATTGCCAGGTATTATGTTTACAACATCCGGGTATCATGAACAGGATTTTTGGTATTAACTTATGGCACGTGGAAAATATTAGAGGGGCTGGTCCCAAACCTGCACACAGAAATAACACCACATGAGACCAGAAGACATGGCAGGATGTGCAGAATACCCCCGTTGAAAAGCAGAGGTGCAACTGGTACTCTGAGAGAGAACTCTATCAACATCAGAGGCCCGAGACTGTTCAACACGCTTCCACTACACATAAGGGACATAACTGGCAAACCCCTCACAGTGTTCAAGATTGAACTGGATAAGCACCTCCAAAGGATACCTGATCAACCAGGCTGTGACTCATACGTCAAGCTGCGAGCAGCCGCGTCCAACAGCCTGGTTGATCAGTCCAGCAACCAGGAGGCCTGGTCGATGACCGGGCCGCGGGGACGATAAGCCCCGAAAGCACCTCAAGGTATCCTCAAGGTATGGCTTTAATCGGCGCTGTTTAATCATAAATCGACACATGTCAATACAAGGACAGACACGCACACATGGTAGGTTCAAAGGTAGAAATGATAGTGCTCAATAAGCTCAGGAACCTGTGCATCAGTAGATTGGCAGTTGAGGCGGGACCTAAGACCCGAAGCTCAATCCTCGCAAGCACAACTAGATGAATACATACACAAGGTTCAGATTAATGGTACCAGACTAATACCACAGTCGAGAGGTATGAGTTACGAGGAAAGACTAAAGCTGCAAAACTTTGTCACTCGAAGACAAGAAACAGGAGTCATGATTACCACGTACCAATACTTACAGGAATAAACAAGACGGACAAAGAAAGAATATTAGTATGGGTAATACACAGAAAACACTGGTACATATGGAAACAAAGCGCGTAAATTAGCCACGTATATTAGAAATTGATCAGACCACACACTAAAGGTGAAGGGACGACCACGTTTCGGTCCGTCCTGGACCATTCTCAAGTCGATGTTGAGAATGGTCCAGGACGGACCGAAACGTCGTCGTCCCTTCACCTTCTAGTGTGTGGTCTGGTCAACTTACTTTAGCCACGTTATTGTGACTCATCGCCTGCATATTAGAAATGTTTTGTCACGATAGTGAAGATAAGGCAAGGTGTGTGTGTGTGTGTGTACACATGCCTCCCTTCTGTGAGTCTCGGTCCCAGTCACTCTGGCTATGTCTGCCTGCCTCTTGTCTCTCAATTGGATACCAATTACGTAACTCTTGATCCTCCTCTATTGTGGGTGTTCAGTAGCCTAGTTGGTAGAACTACAGTCTTCCGCTTCTGTCGTCCTGCGTTCGAGGCTCCGAAAGTACAACTGAATTAAATGATATCCAGGTTTATTGATCTTATTTAAAAATTATAAATATAAGAAAACTAGAATTTACATATATGAAAAATGATTGAATCGTGGAGGCGGTATAACATGATAGAGCACAAGAGGAGACACGCGTAGGGGTGTACCAAGAGCATATTTAAACAATTGGAAGATATTGTATGGACAAATTAAATAAAAAAAATTTAACAAATATGAGAGACGTCGGTGATTAATTTACCACTTAATGGAAGAGAGGCGGAACTCAGAAGCTAACGTACGACCGTGCCAACACTTCTAGCAGAGTACATGGTGGAGGCCAAGACCGTCAGTAGTTTCAAAGCGTTATAGGACAGAGTGCTGGGAAGACGGGACACCACGAGCGTACCTCTCATCCTGTAACTACACTTAGGTAATTACATAAACAACACGTGTTGACACGTGCAACGATAAATCATAACATTGTTGTTTTAGAATGATTAATAAAAACAATATTTAGCTATTGATATTTGGCTAAGATTTCTGGCAGCAGATCATTTTGAATTAAATATTTACACATCTCATGAACATGTGTTATAAAATAGTTTCTAAATTCCTGTATCTTTTCGCACTCATCACATAGTGAGGGAGGGTGTGCGAATAATTTTGTTCGCACAGTTTACATTTGGTCAAGTCTACATCAGGACTAAAGCTGAGTGGACAGCACGCGGGACTCTTAATCCTAAGGCCCGGGTTCGATTCCCGGCGCCGGTGAGAAAAAATGGGCAGAGTTTTCACCCTGATGCCCCTGTTACCTAGCAGTAAGTAGGTACCTGGGAATTACAGCTATTAGGGACTGCTTCGTGTGTGTGTCGGGGGGGGGGGGGGGGAATAGTGACAGTTGAGGCGGACCGAATGATCAGAGCTCAACCCCCGCAAGCACAACTAGGCCAATACATCAGCAGATAATGAAAATTCCCAGAGATATTCATAACAGGACAGAACTCATCAAATATTCAACACTACTGACCCAGCGCGACTCGTAATTTATTCACCAACACGTCATGGATTCACTAGAGAGCACTCACGGTTTACGATACACTTCTCCTTTCACTTTAAAACAGGCATATGAATAGTGTTGAACTATTACAACGAGAGAGAACACGTAACATCGCTTCATCACTCACCCCCCTTATACAAATATATATCAATATATATACAATTTGTATTGTACTCATACCGCATAGAATATATAATATATATATATTAGAATATATAATATATATATTCTAATTAGAATATATAATATATATATAGAATGTCTGTGCAAAGAAAGAAGCCAGACGCTTGGCTTTAGTGTTACCCAACTTTGCAAAATAACGCGTGGGGTGTGTGGGAGTGCCATAGTCCAGTTTGCGTCGGCCCAGTCAATACTCAACACTTTTCATAAACGCTTAAATCGGGAATGTGTCTTCTAAGGTCTCTTTCCTTTGTTGATTTCAGTACTCCATAATATACAATTTTCATGTATTCATTCATACACACACGCAAAGGTTCAAAGGTTTGCCACCAGACTAGTACCCGAACTGAGAGGTATGAGCTACGAGGAGAGACTACGGGAATTAAACCTCACGTCACTGGGAGACAGAAGAGTTAGAGGGGACATGATCACCACATTCAAGATTCTCAAGGGAATTGATAGGGTAGATAAAGACAGGCTATTTAACACAAGGGGCACCCGCACAAGGGGACACAGGTGGAAACTGAGCGGCCAAATGAGCCACAGAGATATTAGAAAGAACTTTTTTAGTGTCAGAGTGGTTGACAAATGGAATCATTAGGAAGTGATGTGGTGGAGGCTGACTCCATACACAGTTTCAAGTGTAGATATGATAGAGCCCAATAGGCTCAGGAACCTGTACACCCGTTGATTGACGGTTGAGAAGCGGGACCAAAGAGCCAGAGCTCAACCCCCGCAAGCACAATTAAGTGAGTACAGCTGGGACTTGCTTAATTAACTGTCACAAGTGAACAGCTTATCAAACAAGATTAACATTCGTCAGCCATTAAAATCTTACGTTATCTTGCGTCACAGTGTTACGAGGAATGGGGTACGAAGAGCGCCTGAAGGAACTGTGCCTTACGACACTAGAAAAGAGAAGGGAGAGGGGGGATATGATAGGAACGTATAAAATACTCAGGGGAATTGACATAGTGGAAATATACGAAATGTTCATACGGAATAGTAACAGAACGAGGGGACATGGGTGGAAGCTGGAAACTCAGATGAGTCACAGAGATGTTAGGAAGTTTTCTTTTAGCGTGAGAGTAGTGGGAAAATGGAATGCACTTAAGGAACAGGTTGTGGAAGCAAATACTATTCATAATTTTAAAACCAGGTATGATAGGGAAATGGGACAGGAGTCATTGCTGTAAACAACTGATGCTCGAAAGGCGGGATCCAAGAGTCAATGCTCGATCCTGCAGACACATATAGGTGAGTACATATAGGTGAGTACACTCACACGCGCGCGCGCGTGTACTCACCTATTTGTGTGTGCAGGATCGAGCATTGACTCCTGGATCCCGCCTTTCGAGCATCGGTTGTTTACAGCAATAACTCCGGTCCTATTTCCCTATCATATCTAGTTTTAAAATTAAGAATAGTATTTGCTTCCGCAACCTGTTCCTTAAGTGCATTCCATTTTCCCACTACTCTCACGCTAAAAGAAAACTTCCTAACATCTCTGTGACTCATCTGAGTTTCCAGCTTCCATCCATGTCCCCTCGTTCTGTTACTATTCCGTGTGAACATTTCGTCTATGTCCACTCTGTCAATACCTCTGAGTATTTTATACGTTCCTATCATGTCCCCTCTCTCCCTTCTTCTTTCTAGTGTCGTAAGGCACAGTTCCCTCATGCGCTCCTCATACCCCATCCCTCGTAGCTCTGGGACGAGTCTCGTTGCAAACCTCTGAACCTTTTCCAGTTTCATTATATGCTTCTTCAGATGGGGACTCCATGGTGAGGCGGCATACTCTAAGACTGGCCTCACGTAGGAAGTGTAAAGCGCCCTAAATGCCTCCTTACTTAGGTTTCTGAATGATGTTCTAACTTTTGCCAGTGTAGAGTACGCTGCTGTCGTTATCCTATTTATATGTGCCTCAGGAGATAGATTAGGTGTTACGTCCACACCCAGGTCTCTTTCGCGCGTCGTCACAGGTAGGCTGTTCCCTTCATTGTGTACTGACCCTTTGGTCTCCTATCTCCTAGTCCCATTTCCATAACTTTACATTTGCTCGTGTTGAATTCCAGTAGCCATTTCTCTGACCATCTCTGCAACCTGTTCAGGTCCTCTTGGAGGATCCTGCAATCCTCATCTGTCACAACGCTTCTCATCAACTTCTTCTGTGTGTGTACTCACCTAATTGTACTCACCTAATTGTGCTTGCGGGAGTTGAGCTTTGGCTCTTTGGTCCCGCCTCTCAACTGTCAATCAACTGGTGTACAGATTCCTGAGCCTACTGGGCTCTATCATATCTACATTTAAAACTGTGTATGGAGTCAGCCTCCACCACATCACTGCCTAATGCATTCCATTCGTTAACTACTCTGACACTGAAAAAGTTCCTTCTAACGTCTCTGTGGCTCATGTGGGTACTCAGTTTCCACCTGTGTCCCCTTGTTCGCGTCCCACCAGTGTTGAATAGTTTATCCTTGTTTACCCGGTCGATTCCTCTGAGGATTTTGTAGGTTGTGATCATGTCTCCCCTTACTCTTCTGTCTTCCAGTGTCGTAAGGTGCATTTCCCGCAGCCTTTCCTCGTAACTCATGTCTCTTAGTTCTGGGACTAGTCTAGTGGCATACCTTTGGACTTTTTCCAGCTTCGTCTTGTGCTTGATAAGGTACGGGTTCCATGCTGGGGCTGCATACTCCAGGATAGGTCTTACATATGTGGTGTACAAGATTCTGAATGATTCCTTACACAGGTTCCTGAACGCTGTTCTGATGTTAGCCAGCCTCGCATATGAATCTTTTCCAGTTTAGTCTTATGCTTGACTAGATATGGACTCCATGCTGGAGCCGCATACTCCAGGATTGGTCTGACATATGTGGTATATAATGTTCTGAAAGATTCCTTACACAAATTTCTAAAGGCCGTTGTTATGTTAGCCTACCTGGCATATGCCGCTGATGTTATCCTCTTGATATGAGCTTCAGGGGACAGGTCTGGCATGATATCAACACGTGATATGTGTGTGTGTGTGTGTGTGTGTGTGTGTGTGTGTGTGTGTGTGTGTGTGTGTGTGTGTGTGTGTGTGTGTGTGTGTGTGTGTGTGTGTGCGCGCGCGCGCGCGCGCAGCAGTACGCATTAGTGAAGGACAAGGTGCCATTGTATCAAGGGAGACTTGACAATAAAAACAACACTATAAAGGTTTTCCAGGTGTTAAAAAAAGCGGTGATAATGAGACAATGTGGTGCAGGGGGACACGCGGAGTTAGGCTTAAGGCCTCCCCCCTCAGGCAGGGAGGGGGGAGGGGGAGGCCACCCTCCTAACACCACCACAAATTCATCTCTTCTCACCTGCTGTAATTAATATGTTGCGTCCTGTGAGCCACGCTACTATGTTGGCACTATGGTTGTCACCTTACCCCCCCCCAGGTGACACGGGGCACTATGGTTGTCACCTTACCCCCCCCCAGGTGACACGGGGCACTATGGTTGTCACCTTCCCCCCCCCAGGTGACACGGGGCACTATGGTTGTCACCTTACCCCCCCCCAGGTGACACGGGGCACTATGGTTGTCACCTTACCCCCCCCCAGGTGACACGGGGCACTATGGTTGTCACCTTCCCCCCCCAGGTGACACGGGGCACTATGGTTGTCACCTTACCCCCCCCCAGGTGACACGGGGCACTATGGTTGTCACCTTCCCCCCCCCAGGTGACACGGGGCACTATGGTTGTCACCTTACCCCCCCCCAGGTGACACGGGGCACTATGGTTGTCACCTTCCCCCCCCAGGTGACACGGTGCACTATGGTTGTCACCTTCCCCCCCCCAGGTGACACGGGGCACTATGGTTGTCACCTTCCCCCCCCCAGGTGACACGGGGCACTATGGTTGTCACCTTCCCCCACCCCAGGTGACACGGGGCACTATGGTTGTCACCTTCCCCCCCCAGGTGACACGGGGCACTATGGTTGTCACCTCCCCCACCCCAGGTGACACGGGGCACTATGGTTGTCACCTTCCCCCCCCCAGGTGACACGGGGCACTATGGTTGTCACCTTCCCCCCAACAGGTGACACGGGGCACTATGGTTGTCACTCCCCCCCCCCAGGTGACACGGGGCACTATGGTTGTCACCTTCCCCCCCCCAGGTGACACGGGGCACTATGGTTGTCACTCCCCCCCCCCAGGTGACACGGGGCACTATGGTTGTCACCTCCCCCCCCCCAGGTGACACGGGGCACTATGGTTGTCACCTCCCCCCCCAGGTGACACGGGGCACTATAATTGTCACCTTCCCCCCAACAGGTGACACGGGGCACTATGGTTGTCACTCCCCCCCCCAGGTGACACGGGGCACTATGGTTGTCACCTTCCCCCAACCAGGTGACACGGGGCACTATGGTCGTCACCTCCCCCCACCCCCCAGGTGACACGGGCACTATAATTGTCACCTTCCCCCCACCAGGTGACACGGGGCACTATGGTTGTCACCTCACCCCCCAGGTGACACGGGGCACTATGGTTGTCACCTTCCCCCCACCAGGTGACACGGGGCACTATGGTCGTCACCTCCCCCCCCCCAGGTGACACGGGGCACTATGGTTGTCACCTCCCCCCCAGGTGACACGGGCACTATGGTTGTCACTCCCCCCACCAGGTGACACGGGGCACTATGGTTGTCACCTTCCCCCCAGGTGACACAGGGCACTATGGTTGTCACTCCCCCCCCCAGGTGACACGGGGCACTATGGTTGTCATCCCCCCCAGGTGACACGGGGCACTATGGTTGTCACTCCCCCCCCCCAGGTGACACGGGGCACTATGGTTGTCACTTCCCCCTCCCCCAGGTGACACGGGGCACTATGGTTGCCACTCCCCCCCCCAGGTGACACGGGGCACTATGGTTGTCACTCCCCCCCAGGTGACACGGAGCACTATGGTTGTCACTCCCCCCCCCAGGTGACACGGGGCACTATGGTTGTCACTCTCTCCCCCAGGTGACACGGGGCACTATGGTTGTCACTCCCACCCCCAGGTGACACGGGGCACTATGTTTGTCACTCCCCACCTCCAGGTGACACGGGGCACTATGGTTGTCACTCCCCNTAACTGTTTAATATTGTAAACAAAGCCGTCAAAATTAAAAAAAAAAGTACAGGTTCGTAAGTACTTGGGTAACTGTTGTTGCTGTTGTTTAAGCTACCTGGAACAAAAAGTTCCAAATAGCACGGGCTATGGCGAGCCCGTAATTGCTTCGTGAATCTGGCCCCTTGTCTCCAAGCCCAGCCCGCCCGGACACTTACTACAAACACTGGTCTTACACATAAATAGAAAACTTTTCGAACCGAGTTTCAGAAAGCTGGACAATACAGAGGATCAGGATTCAGAAGCACTTACGCACAGCACTTACGAACCTTTACATCCTTGTCTCAATCTTTGGGGGGCTTTGTTTCCCATTATTAACAGTTAATGAGCTCCGAAGCACCAGGAGGCTGTTTACAACAATAACAACAGTTGAATGGAAACTTTTCATGCTTGTAAACTGTTTAATAAATGTAACCAAAGCTGTCAAAGACTGAGGAAAGATGTACACGTTCGTAAGTGCTTGCGTAGGTGCTTTCGTGAAATCTGGCCGCAGGACTCGGGTGCTGGCTGCAGCCTTCACCCTTGACGGGGGCCTCAGCGATGCACTACCCTGCTGTCTATCCCAGCACAGCTTCCCTCAAGCTGTAGATAGTCAATGCTAACACCACGTTCAGAGAAAAACAGCACAAAGTTGTAATAAGGAGGGGCGGTAAACGAGTCACACGCCTGGCAATCTGAAACATCAAGGACACACTCCCGCCCCAGGTCTTCTCCAGTTCCATTCTTCTAGATTTCACCGCCAGTAACCTATTAGTGCATTAGGCACAACTTAGAGCAGTGTGAGTTTAGAGAAATGAAGGAGCCAGTGTTACTTAACATGGGACTACGGAGCTATCCGGCTCACTATCAGTACATGGACTGCGGAGCTATCCGGCTCACTATCATACATGGGACTGCGGAGCTATCCGGCTCATTATCAGTACATGGGACTACGGAGCTATCCGGCTCACTATCAGTACACGGACTACAGAGCTATCCGCTCACCACCCAGCCCGTCCTCCAAACAAAGATCCAAAAGTGATTCCATGCACCCGCCAAACCCCTGTTTATGAATGAAAAGCGGTTTACACACGGCTCACAACTGCTGACGTTCGAACATTTCCGGAACAAGTGCTTCACTGACGAATTTTGTTCGAACCACAACGCTGTAAATGCTTCACCCACGTACTATAAATACAAATAATCGCTAGGAGAACCTAAACACCTGACCTAACCTAACCTATGCCTATTTATACACAATATGCTAATATATTATAATATTAATTTATACTTGAGAAAATTCCCGTTTTGAATGAACAGTACTGTAGCGAGTTAATCTTATACTCGCTCCATTATCTCATTATCTTCATAGCATAACTAATTACAGAAGCTACAATCCTTTCCCCATACTCTCCCTCACCTTGTTGGAGGGAGCTGAGGTTCATCACCATATAACCCAGCGGTGGGAGAACAGCGGACAGTACAAACCAGTACAATCTCCAGTCAAGAATGTAGTACTCGGCTTGGACAGTTCTAGTCGACCCAAGACGCTACACAGCTTCGACACAGAGCAGACAGCAGACTACGACCGCAGCCAGCTACAACGCTATCGCTCCTCCGAGTTCAGACACTCGCCATTCCCAATCGAGCCGCCACGCTCTCCCGCATAGAGCTCCACGACTCCGGCCTCACTCAGCTCTCTGTTTCTGCTCCAGGCATCTTCTCAACGTCTACGACACTGCTGTATCCAGGACTACTAAATAAATATGAACTCACTAAACACTGTGTATCTAAACAACCCAACAATAACATAACCGTACGTTACAGTACGTTAAAATTTATGAATGCGTCTATGGGTTGACCGCTGAATGTAATGGACTTGAGTCGAGGATGGGTTGCACCACCAGTACATGGGGCTACGGAGCTATCTGGCTCACAATCAGTACATGGGACTGCGGAGCTATCTGGTTCACTATCAGTACATGGGACTGCGGAGCTATCTGGTTCACTATCAGTACATGGACTGCGGAGCTATCTGGCTCACTATCAGTACATGGGACTGCGGAGCTATCTGGTTCACTATCAGTACATGGGACTGCGGAGCTATCTGGTTCACTATCAGTACATGGGACTGCGGAGCTATCTGGCTCACTATCAGTACATGGGGCTACGGAGCTATCTGGTTCACTATCAGTACATGGGACTGCGGAGCTATCTGGTTCACTATCAGTACATGGGACTGCGGAGCTATCTGGTTCACTATCAGTACATGGGACTGCGGAGCTATCTGGTTCACTATCAGTACATGGGACTGCGGAGCTATCTGGCTCACTATCAGTACATGGGACTACGGAGCTATCTGGCTCACTATCAGTACATGGGACTACGGAGCTATCTGGCTCACTATCAGTACATGGGACTACGGAGCTATCTGGTTCACTATCAGTACATGGGACTACGGAGCTATCTGGTTCACTATCAGTACATGGGACTGCGGAGCTATCTGGCTCACTATCAGTACATGGGGCTACGGAGCTATCTGGCTCACTATCAGTACATGGGGCTACGGAGCTATCTGGGTCACTATCAGTACATGGGGCTACGGAGCTATCTGGTTCACTATCAGTACATGGGGCTACGGAGCTATCTGGTTCACTATCAGTACATGGGACTGCGGAGCTATCTGGCTCACTATCAGTACATGGGACTACCGAGCTATCCGGCTCATTACCACACTCGCGAACTCTTTAAAGTTTCCTCCTACATGGTTATAAAGGCGCATAACTGATAAGGAGGGAAATTGCATATAAATACAATATATTTCCTGATAATATTCGTTTTCCTAAAAGGTTGGTTTTGACAACCTCCTTGACGTTGTAGTGAAGCTTCCTCCCGTCAGTAATGGTCCTCTCAAAGTAAATATAAAGTAGTTCCTTGCTTAGATCATCTTATCAAACTTAATAATAAAGATACAAGTTCGTAAATTTTATAAAGTTTGCGCTCCATTCACTTGGGGTGGACAGTAGAGCGACGGTCTGCTTCATGCAGGTCAGCGTTCAATCCCCGACCGTCCAAGTGGTTGGGCACCATTCCTTACCCCCCGTCCCATCCCAAATCCTTATCTTGACCCCTTCCCTGTGCTATATAGTCGTCATGGCTTGGTGCTTTCCCCCTGATAGTTCCCTCAGTCACTCCGTGTTAAGTTTTATTACGAGAAAATAGGTTTATTTATTAAGACTCGAACTTCCTGACGTTTGCTTATATTGGCAACATTAGTTTACAAACTTTAAAAGTGTGTTATGAAGCATTTGTGACAACGAAGCTTCTAGCTATGAAAACTGATCATTTTTGCACTTAGACTTTTTTTATATTAGAAGTCCTTATTTTAATGTTTTTTTCCAAGAGAAAGAGATGGAAGAGAAAAGGAACGTATAACTGAGGAATGGGAGGGGTTGGGTGGGGGGGGGGGTGATTTTGGTGGCAATATAGATGGGATGCCATAGCCTGAGAGTTACCGGGGAAGACGGGTGGCTGAGACATGGGATGGGAACGAGCATTAAGGAATGCAAACATGGGAAGATGATCGATACTCCCGGTGCGAGGAGCCGACACCACTATGCAACTGGCAATATGTGTGGAGCCCCGGTGATCACTATCACCACCACCACCACTTCCACCACCACTACCACCACCACCACCACCACCACCACCACTACCACCACTACCACTACCACCACCACCACCACCACAAACACCAGCAACACCTGCTGGTGCGTGTAGTTTACTCTGGCTACATGCCCGTACTTCATGACTATTCTCTCTCAAACTGTCCATGTACCCGTCACAACTCTCCCGACCGTCCTCTCCTAACACACTGATACTAATTTAAAGTAGAGCACATTACAATAATCATTAAATTCTTGACATAGGTAAGAGACAAAGGTTGGTGAAATTATCATATTTTTCCATTAATATAGATACATGGGAATTTATGCGGCTACTGTGTTGAAGAAGAGGAAGGGTTGCAGAGGTACACACGTGCAGGTGGAACACTTAGATCCCCATCTGGCAGGATGGTTTATATTACCGGAGTATCCTGGTGTCTGTTAGTCACCACAAACTTGGATAGCTTACCAGTACCTCATGACTGGACATTCAGTAAGAGTGGTGCAGAGTATGAGCCTTCCTGCTCACACAGTTTACACGTGGAGTACTCTCACACACACACGCTCTACTACAATTAGCTACCACTTTAAAAAATACATGACAACGAATGGCTTTGTGCTATTAAAGCTCAATTCTTCAAGCACTCAATTTCTCAAACATAAGAGAGTAGGAAGTTAATAAGAGCAAATGCTTGCACGCTGCAGAGAAGGGTTCATAGTCTCTCATCTTGGATACCATCCCGCAAGCATTACTAATCATAACACACACAAAGCAACTAACTCAGCATACAACACAAAATTTTATTGAACTAGACCTTGGTACACTAAACATTCAGACCTGATGAGAGAAATCACACAAACTCAAAGTCCGGAAAAGAGTCAGTAGTCCAAATTA
Organism: Procambarus virginalis; assembly: GCA_020271785.1. Lineage (NCBI taxonomy): Eukaryota > Metazoa > Arthropoda > Malacostraca > Decapoda > Cambaridae > Procambarus > Procambarus virginalis. The sequence goes on from WNGS01042707.1 coordinate 29,808,306, forward strand.
CCGTTTCCTGGGCTCGACTACCACGGAGAGTTCCTGCACAAGGAGAGTCAGCGTCTTGACAAGTTACACTTCGGGTTGACACAAGTACAAGTGTGTAACCTGGATGATACTTGTAAGAGGTTCTGGGAGTTGGTCTACTCCCCATGGGAGCTGTTAACCATCAACAACCATGTTTATTCCTGGTAGGAACATTACTATGAACATCCTATGCCCAAACCCTCCTTATTTTACCGCCTCTCTAATGGACAGTTGACCAGACCACACACTAGAAGGTGAAGGGACGACGACGTTTCGGTCCGTTCTGGACCATTCTCAAGTCGATTGTGACAGTTATTCTCGCCTATCACAAGAGCCTCTTGTAGTACGTGGCAACACTCGGGAAAGCAGATAACAGAAGATCTTTCTGTCCATGACGAGGTTACCTGTGATGAACTAAGCTATGTTGACCACACACTAGAGGGTGAAGGGACGACCACGTTTCGGTCCATCCTGGACCATTCTCAAGTCGATTGACTTTAGAATGGTCCAGGACGGACCGAAACGTCGTCGTCTCTTCACCTTCTAGCGTGTGGTCTGGTCAACATACTTTAGCCACGTTATTGTTACTCATCGCCTGCAAACTAAGCTATCCTCTACAACATTCCACCTGGACAGATCGGGATGGTGTTCTCGGTATATTCACCATCACTATGATAACTCAGTCTTCGTACATTCTGCTTTTTACAAGAATGGGCTCTCGTACAATATATTATCATTACCAAAATTATGACACCACCATACGTGTATGTAAACAATGTGGTAAGGAGGAGCAACACGTAAAGAGATAAACGCCATGTAAGACGTCTGGAAGGTGCACGTCGTGCCCAGTTCTAAATGAACTCTAAGTAAACAAGCAGAATATTCTAGACGAGACGACAGCCTAGTACCAGCAGGGTCTACACGAGACGACAGCCTAGTACCAGCAGGGTCTACACGAGACGACAGCCTAGTACCAGCAGGGTCTACACGAGACGACAGCCTAGTACCAGCAGGGTCTACACGAGACGACAGCCTAGTACCAGCAGGGTCTACACGAGACGACAGCCTAGTACCAGCAGGTCTACACGAGACGACGCCTAGTACCAGCAGGGTCTACACGAGACGACAGCCTAGTACCAGCAGGGTCTACACGAGACGACAGCCTAGTACCAGCAGGGTCTACACGAGACGACAGCCTAGTACCAGCAGGGTCTACACGAGACGACAGCCTAGTACCAGCAGGGGTCTACACGAGACGACGCAGCCTAGTACCAGCAGGGTCTACACGAGACGACAGCCTAGTACCAGCAGGGTCTACACGAGGACGACAGCCTAGTAACAGCAGGGTCTACACGAGTACCCGACAGCCTAGTACCAGCGGGTCTACACGAGACGACAGCCTAGTACCAGCAGGGTCTACACGAGACGACAGCCTAGTACCAGCAGGGTCTACACGAGACGACAGCCTAGTACCAGTAGGGTCTACACGAGACGACAGCCTAGTACCAGCAGGGTCTACACGAGACGACAGCCTAGTACCAGCAGGGTCTACACGAGACGACAACGCTAGTACCAGCAGGGTCTACACGAGACGACAGCCTAGTACCAGCAGGGTCTACACGAGNCCCTGCCCTTGACGGTGGCCCTGCTCTTGACGGTGGCCCTGCCCTTGACGGTGGCCCTGCCCTTGACGGTGGCCCTGCCCTTGACGGGGCCCCTGCTCTTGACGGTGTTGGAGAGTACCACACTAGCCTGAGACTGGCCCAGTGCCTTCTGCTTGCTGCCTGTACTCACCTAGTTGTGCTTGCGGGGGTTGAGCTCTGGCTCTTTGGTCCCGCCTCTCACCGTCAATCAACTGTGTACAGGTTCCTGAGCCTACTGGCTCTATCATATCTACATTGAAACTGTGTATGGAGTCAGCCTCCACCACATCACTGCCTAATGCATTCCATCCGTTACTCCTCTGACACTGAAAAGTTCTTTCTAACGTCTATGGCTCATGTTGGTACTCAGTCTCCACCTGTGTCCCCTTGTTCTCGTAAACAATTTACTGGTCGTCTAACAATTTATCTTTATCCTGTCGGGCTTCTTATAATTGTGTAGGTAGTATCATGTCTCCCCCAGCTCTCCCGTCTTCCAGCGACGTGAGGAGACGAGGGTTCCTGTCTATCTTCTACCTGCCTGCCTGCCTGTCTACCTGCCTGCCCGCCTACCTGCCAGCCTGTCTACCTGCCTGCCCGCCTACCTGCCAGCCTGTCTACCTGCCAGCCTGTCTACCTGCCAGCCTGTCTACCTGCCAGCCTGTCTACCTGCCAGCCTGTCTACCTGCCTGCCTGTCTACCTGCCTGCCTGCCTGCCTGTCTACCTGCCTGCCTGTCTACCTGCCTGCCTGTCTACCTGCCTGCCTGTCTACCTGTCCTACCTGTCCTACCTGCCTGCCTGCCTGCCTGCCTGTCTACCTGCCTGCCTGTCTACCTGCCTGCCTGTCTACCTGCCTGCCTGTCTACCTGCCTGCCTGTCTACCTGCCTGCCTGTCTACCTGCCTGCCCGCCTACGTGCCAGCCCGCCTACGTGCCTGCCTGTCTACCTACCTGCCTGCTTGTCTACCTGCCTGCCTGTCTACCTGCCTGCCTGTCTACCTGCCTGCCTGTCTACCTGCCTGCCCGCCTACCTGACAGCCTGTCTACCTGCCTGCCCGCCTACCTGCCAGCCTGTCTACCTACCTGCCTGCCTGTCTACCTGCCTGTCTACCTACCTGCCTGCCTGTCTACCTGCCTGCCTGTCTACCTGCCTGCCTGTCTACCTGCCTGCCTGTCTACCTGCCTGCCTGTCTACCTGCCTGCCCCTACGTGCCTGCCTGCCTGTCTACGTGCCTGCCTGCCTGTCTACCTGCCTGCCCGCCTACCTGACAGCCTGTCTACCTGCCTGCCTGTCTACCTGCCTGCCCGCCTACCTGACAGCCTGTCTACCTGCCTGCCTGTCTACCTGCCTGCCCGCCTACCTGACAGCCTGTCTACCTGCCTGCCCGACTACCTGCCAGCCTGTCTACCTACCTGCCTGCCTGTCTACCTGCCTGTCTACCTACCTGCCTGCCTGTCTACCTGCCTGCCTGTCTACCTGCCTGCCTGTCTACCTGCCTGCCTGTCTACCTGCCTGCCCGCCTACCTGCCTGCCTGCCTGTCTACCTGCCTGCCCGTCTACCTGCCAGCCTGTCTACCTGCCTGCCCGCCTACCTGCCAGCCTGTCTACCTGCCTGCCTGTCTACCTGCCAGCCTGTCTACCTGCCAGCCTGTCTACCTGCCAGCCTGTCTACCTGCCTGCCTGTCTACCTGCCTGCCTGTCTACCTGCCTGCCTGTCTACCTGCCTGCCTGCCCGCCTACGTGCCAGCCCGCCTACGTGCCTGCATGCCTGTCTACCTGCCTGCCTGTCTACCTGCCTGCCTGTCTACCTGCCAGCCTGTCTACCTGCCAGCCTGTCTACCTGCCAGCCTGTCTACCTGCCTGCCTGTCTACCTGCCTGCCTGTCTACCTGCCTGCCTGTCTACCTGCCTGCCTGTCTACCTGCCAGCCTGTCTACCTGCCTGCCTGTCTACCTGCCTGTCTACCTGCCTGCCTGTCTACCTGCCTGCCCGCCTACCTGACAGCCTGTCTACCTGCCAGCCTGTCTACCTGCCTGTCTACCTGCCTGCCTGTCTACCTGCCAGCCTGTCTACCTGCCTGCCTGTCTATCTGCCAGCCTGTCTACCTGCCTGCCTGTCTACCTGCCGTCCTGTCTACCTGCCTGCCTGTCTACCTGCCTGCCCGCCTACCTGACAGCCTGTCTACCTGCCAGCCTGTCTACCTGCCTGCCTGTCTACCTGCCTGCCTGTCTACCTGCCTGCCTGTCTACCTGCCTGCCCGCCTACCTGACAGCCTGTCTACCTGCCAGCCTGTCTACCTGCCTGCCTGTCTACCTGCCTGCCCGCCTACCTGCCAGCCTGTCTACCTGCCTGTCTACCTGCCTGCCTGTCTACCTGACAGCCTGTCTACCTGCCAGCCTGTCTACCTGCCTGCCCGCCTACCTGACAGCCTGTCTACCTGCCTGCCTGTCTACCTGCCTGCCTGTCTACCTGCCTGCCCGCCTACCTGACAGCCTGTCTACCTGCCAGCCTGTCTACCTGCCTGCCCGCCTACCTGACAGCCTGTCTACCTGCCAGCCTGTCTACCTGCCTGCCCGCCTACCTGACAGCCTGTCTGCCTGTCTACCTGCCAGCCTGTCTACCTGCCTGCCCGCCTACCTGACAGCCTGTCTACCTGCCAGCCTGTCTACCTGCCTGTCTACCTGCCTGCCCGCCTACCTGACAGTCTGTCTACCTGCCAGCCTGTCTACCTGCCTGCCCGCCTACCTGCCAGCCTGTCTACCTGCCTGTCTACCTGCCAGCCCGCCTACGTGCCAGCCCGCCTACGTGCCAGCCCGCCTACGTGCCAGCCCGCCTACGTGCCAGCCCGCCTACGTGCCTGCCCGCCTACGTGCCTGCCCGCCTACGTGCCTGCCCGCCTCGCCCGAGCACTAACACAAGCAGCCAATAATACACACAAAGCACTGTATAAATATAAGGTTTGGAAGCCCCCCAATACAAAGGGTTACTTCCTCAAGTGTGAGCGGCCACCCCACCCCACCCTCCACCCTGCCCCACCCTCCCCTTGCTCCACCCTGCTCATATGCACCACTGAAAACACAACACACGCACACTCCTGTCCACCCACCCCGCCTCCACCTACCCGACACCCCTGCCCTACAATACATTGTTCCCAGCATAACAGGAAAGGCACACAACGCACACACTAAGTCAAACACATACGCATGGAGGACCAGGAGAGCTAAGCTGCTGGACGTGGCAACAAGAAACTTTCTAAGCCAGCACATCAAGGAACCGACAAGAATGAGAGGAGAAGATGAACTAAATCTGTATTCTCTTGAGCGCAGGCGGGAGAGATACATAATAATCTACACGTGGAAAATAGTAGAGGGGCTGGTCCCAAACCTGCACACAGAAATAACACCACATGAGACCAGAAGACATGGCAGGATGTGCAGAATACCCCAGTTGAAAAGCAGAAGTGCAACAGGTACTCTGAGAGAGAACTCTATCAACATCAGAGGCCCGAGACTGTTCAACACGCTTCCACTACACATAAGGGGCATAACTGGCCGACCCCTCACAGTGTTCAAGAGAGAACTATCAACATCAGAGTTCCGAGACTGTTCAACACGCTTCCACTACACATAAGGGGCATAACTGGCAGACCCCTGACAGTGTTCAAGAGAGAACTCGATAAGCACCTCCAAAGGATACCTGATCAACCAGGCTGTGATTCACAAGCCAGGCTGCAAGCAGCCGCGTCCAAAAGCCTGCTTGACCAGTCCAGCAACGAGGAGGCCTGGTCGACGACCGGGCCGCGGGGACCCTAAGCCCCAAAAACACCTCAAAGTAAGGTACCAAATGGGAGATGAAGCCCATCGCGAAACGAACAGAGAGATAGAGAGAGAGAAGAGGATCTAGGGATCGATATCACACCAAACCGGTCTCCCGAAGCCCACATAAAAAGGGTATCATCAGCTGCATATGCAAGGCTAGCTAACATGAGAACTGTATTTAGAAACTTGTTTAACGAAGCATTCAGAACCTTGCATACCATATGTCAGACAAATCCTAGAATATGCAGGGCCAGCATGAAGTCCATACCCAGTCAAGCACAAGTCAAAATTGGAAAAGGCTCAAAATTACCATTCAACTAGTTCCAGAGATACGAGGCATGAGTTACGAGGAAAGGCTACGTACACTGAACCTCACGTCGCTGGAAGAGAGAAGAGTTAGGAAAGATACAATTCTCAGTGAAAGTGATAAGGTAGATAAAGACATTATTTAACAACGGTGGTACACGCACAAGGGGGACACAGGTGCAAACTGAGTACCCAAATGAACCACAGAGACAGTAGAACAAACTTTTTCAGTGTCAGGCTAGTTAACGATTGAAATCCACTAGGCAGTGATGTGGTGGAGGCTGACTCCATAAACTGTTTCAAATGTAGATATGATGGTTACAGCCCCGCTCCTATGCCAGGTAAGTCCACTACGGGCTCACCATAGCCCGTGCTACTTGGAACATTTGGTTCTCAGTAGCTGAAGCTAAAACAACAACAGCAGATATGATGAAGCCCAATAAACTCGGGAACCTGTGCACCAGTCGACTGACAGTTGAGAGGCGGGACCAAAGAGCCGAAGCTCAACCCCGCAAGTACAATTAGGTGAGTACAAAACACATGCCACAAGCGTCACTCAATAACCAAACACATCACCTGATGCCATATTTGAGGACGAAGAAACTAACCAACAATTGAAGACAAGTGATCACATTACAAGGTCGTCCGTGAGGGCGGATACAGTCACCACCGTCCACAACCTACAACTCACCACACACACCCACCTCCCTCAGCCGCCAGGGGACTCGCCGCTTAGTTTACAAGTATGAAAACTTCCCAATCAACTGTTGTTATTGTTATAAACAGCCTCCTGGTGCTTCAGAGCTCATTAACTGTTTAATAATTGTAAACAAAGCCGCTAAAGATTGAGAAAAGATGTACAGGTTCGTAAGTACTTGCGCAACTGCTTCGTGCAGTTGGATAAAAATAAACTGGATAAAACTGGGCCCCTGGATAAAAAAAAAATCACAGACCTCAGGAGGATGGAAGACAGGATAGGTGCCATCAATACCCGCGATGCTTTTTATCTCCTCACTAAATACCTATCCCTTCCGAGGCTAACCTACTTTCTGAGGTGCGTCCCATCCTACGACAGCCCAAAGCTTGAAGAGTATGACTTATTACTGAAGACCATGCTAGAAAAAGTTGTCAACCTCTCCCTCAATGAATGCCAGTGGAAACAAACCACTCTTCCTGTCGGGCTCGGCGGCTTGGGTGTCCACACTGCCACCCAAATTGCTGTCCCAGCATTCCTCTCTTCCTCCTCAGCATCAGATGACCTGGTTAAGGAAATTCTACCCGACAACCTGCGTGACTTAGCAGGGATACAGGACTCCCACTACATGGAATGTAGTGGGAGTCCTGTGGACTTTAGTATGACACAAAATGGAGTACCATGGCAGACCCATCACTCGGGCCAACCATGTTAAAAGCCAAGAAACAATCCAGCTGGGACAGCCCCATTGTAGACAAAGAAGCCACAGCTTTGCTGGAGGCAGCAACAACCCCCAGTGATCGTGCACGCCTCACAGCTGTGCAGGCTCCCCATGCAGGGGACTTCCTTTTGGCAGTCTATGTCTGCAACAGGCACACGTCTTGATCCGCAGGAGCTCCGTATTGCAGTCGCTCTCCGCCTTGCTGCCCCTATCCACACTGTTCATAGGTGTATTTGTGGTGAGACAGAGGCAGACAAATATGTATTGCATGGCCTGCACTGTGTGAAACCAGGTGGTTGGCACTCTAGACACGACGAAGTCAATGACATTATTAAAAGGAACCTTGTCTCTGCCCAGTGTCCAGCAGAGAGCCCCGCAATCTATTTAACGATAACTTTTAGCTTTGCTGGCCAACCATCTGGAATCACACTGCACCCTTGGAAGGGTGGCAGACAGTTGGCGTGGGACTATACTTGCGTATCCACCCTGGCAACTACATACATCAACTTCTCCGTCAATCAGGAGCCGCGGCAACACACAGATAAAAAGACAAGTCAACAAAGTACACTGCAATAGATCACCGGTACAACATCGTTCCAACAAGATCTGAGACCCTAGGTCCATGGGGAGAGAGCAAGGTTTCTTAAAGATCTTGATTCCAGGCTCATTGACACTACAAGAGACCCTAGAGCAGCAAGTGTTCTCTCCCAGCACCTCAGTGTAGCGATCCAGAGAGGGAATGCCCGCTGCATCCTAGGTTCCTGCCCGGCGTCGGAGTTCGAAGAAATCTAGAGCCTCTTGGAAACAAACTTTCCCTTAATGTTCTCTTTTTGTAATCAGATATGTAACAATATATATAACCTTGTATAATAAAGTGTACAGCATAAAAAAGGGGTTACTGGCTACCTGAGGCTGTGATAGTGGTGTTGTACATGCCGCTACGGCGGTGTGTTCACTCACAGGATGAGCGCGCGCGTTGGGGGGGCGGCGTAGCCTTGATTGTTGCCCTCTCTTATACAAACATTATCGCTGTGTGGTCTACAGCAGCCCCTCACCTCCACTCCTCAGCACTTGCTGCACCACAAGGTCACCGCCTTCCCACTTGCATGGATTTTATTATTTACATTTTACACCCATGTGAGAGTTTATTGTGCAGCGTCATTCATCCTGTGAGTGGACACACCGCCATAGTGACAGTATTGGGCAGCGTCATTCATCCTGTGAGTGAACACAGCGCCAGTGACAGTATTGGGCAGCGTCACTCATCCTGTGAGTGAACACAGCGCCAGTGACAGTATTGGGCAGCGTCATTCATCCTGTGAGTGAACACAGCGCAAGTGACAGTATTGGGCAGCGTCACTCATCCTGTGAGTGGACACACCGCCATAGTGACAGTATTGGGCAGCGTCATTCATCCTGTGAGTGAACACAGCGCCAGTGACAGTATTGGGCAGCGTCACTCATCCTGTGAGTGGACACAGCACCATAGTGACAGTATTGGGCAGCGTCATTCATCCTGTGAGTGGACACAGCGCCATAGTGACAGTATTGGGCAGCGTCATTCATCCTGTGAGTGGACACAGCGCCATAGTGACAGTATTGGGCAGCGTCACTCATCCTGTGAGTGGACACAGCACCATAGTGACAGTATTGGGCAGCGTAATTCATCCTGTGAGTGAACACAGCGCCATAGTGACAGTATTGGGCAGCGTCATTCATCCTGTGAGTGGACACAGCGCCATAGTGACAGTATTGGGCAGCGTCACTCATCCTGTGAGTGGACACACCGCCATAGTGACAGTATTGGGCAGCGTCACTCATCCTGTGAGTGGACACAGCGCCAGTGACAGTATTGGGCAGCGTCATTCATCCTGTGAGTGAACACAGCGCCAGTGACAGTATTGGGCAGCGTCACTCATCCTGTGAGTGAACACAGCGCCAGTGACAGTATTGGGCAGCGTCACTCATCCTGTGAGTGAACACACCGCCAGTGACAGTATTGGGCAGCGTCACTCATCCTGTGAGTGGACACAGCACCATAGTGACAGTATTGGGCAGCGTCATTCATCCTGTGAGTGGCCATAGTGACAGTATTGGGCAGCGTCATTCATCCTGTGAGTGGACACAGCGCCATAGTGACAGTATTGGGCAGCGTCACTCATCCTGTGAGTGGACACAGCACCATAGTGACAGTATTGGGCAGCGTAATTCATCCTGTGAGTGGACACAGCGCCATAGTGACAGTATTGGGCAGCGTCATTCATCCTGTGAGTGGACACAGCGCCATAGTGACAGTATTGGGCAGCGTCACTCATCCTGTGAGTGGACACAGCGCCATAGTGACAGTATTGGGCAGCGTCACTCATCCTGTGAGTGGACACAGCACCATAGTGACAGTATTGGGCAGCGTCATTCATCCTGTGAGTGGACACAGCGCCATAGTGACAGTATTGGGCAGCGTCATTCATCCTGTGAGTGGACACAGCGCCATAGTGACAGTATTGGGCAGCGTCACTCATCCTGTGAGTGGACACAGCACCATAGTGACAGTATTGGGCAGCGTCATTCATCCTGTGAGTGAACACAGCGCCAGTGACAGTATTGGGCAGCGTCACTCATCCTGTGAGTGAACACAGCGCCAGTGACAGTATTGGGCAGCGTCATTCATCCTGTGAGTGAACACAGCGCCAGTGACAGTATTGGGCAGCGTCATTCATCCTGTGAGTGAACACAGCGCCAGTGACAGTATTGGGCAGCGTCACTCATCCTGTGAGTGAACACAGCGCCAGTGACAGTATTGGGCAGCGTCATTCATCCTGTGAGTGAACACAGCGCCAGTGACAGTATTGGGCAGCGTCACTCATCCTGTGAGTGAACACAGCGCCAGTGACAGTATTGGGCAGCGTCACTCATCCTGTGAGTGAACACAGCGCCAGTGACAGTATTGGGCAGCGTCATTCATGCTGTGAGTGAACACAGCGCCAGTGACAGTATTGGGCAGCGTCACTCATCCTGTGAGTGAACATACCGCCATCTTGAGATGATTGTGGGGCTTAGCGTCCCCACGGCCCGGTCCTCGACCAGGCCTCCTTTTTGTTACACACCCCCAGGAAGCAGCCCGTAACAGCTGTCTAACTTCCAGGTACCTATTTACTGATAGGTAACAGGGCCATCAGGGTGAAAGAAACTTTTTGCCCATTTATCTCCGCCTCCACCGCGGATCGAACCCGGAACCTCAGACTACGAATCCGAAGCGCTGTCCACTCAGCTGTCAGGCGCCATAGTGACAGTATTGGTCAGCGTCACTTATCCTGTGAGTGAACACACCGCCGTAGTGACAGTATTGGGCAGTGTCACTCAAATGAGGATTGTAGGATCTTCCAAGAGAACACGAACAGGTTGCAGAGATGGTCAGAGAAATGGCTACTGGAGTTCAACACGAGCAAATGTAACGTTAAGGAAACGGGACTAGGTGATGGAAGACCAAAGGGACAGTACACAGTGAAGGGGAACTGCTTACCTGTGACGACGCGAGAAAGAGACCTGGGTGTGGACGTAACACCTAATCTAACTCCTGAGGCACATATAAATAAGATAACGACAGCAGTGTACTCTACACTGGCAAAAGTTAGATCATCATTCAGAAACCTAAGTGAGGAGGCATTTAGGGCGCTTTACACTGCCTACGTGAGGCCAGTCTTAAAGTATGCCGCCCCATCATGGATTCCCCACTTGAAGAAACACATAAGGAAACTGGAAAAGGTTCAGAAGTTTGCAACAAGATTCGTCCCAGCGTTACGAGGGATGGGTTATGAAGAGCGCCTGAAGGAACTGAGTCTTACGGCACTATAAACAAAAAGGGAGAGGGGGGATTATGATAGGTACTGTTACGGTATCGACACCATCATCCGTGTGTGGAGTGGCGATGTCAGCGCCATCTATGGGTCTGCACACCAACTCCCCTAGTATTGGGCACTATGTAGGCAACGCCATCTGTTAGTGGTGGCGTGATATCAGCGAATGGCTCCAGTTTCCTGCCCCCAGTCAAAAGAGGTCAATGTGGATGACCTGTGGTGGGTGGCGTGTCACGATCAGCGCCATCTAGGTTGGGGCAACAAGCATAATATCGACTCCCCGGTGAACACGTGTTACCTCATGGTTTCCCCAGTGTACTGTCCATCTAATTAATGACGTTTTATGTCCAGAGGTGACATATTGAGGCAATTGCGGCGAGGAAGGTAGTTTACGTTGGGCAGTCCACGAACCCTTAGCTTGGTCCTACGAGAAGACTAAGTAAGCCGCCGTCGATCACAACAGTGTGTGTTAGCTGCTGGTATATACAGTGTTGGCGAAGATCGGCGTACCCGGGATTGGCTAGTAAGGGTTAAGGAAGACAGTGATGTGGCTATTGTGAGAGTGCTGTTAGCAAGCTGCTAGAGGCTTCTGCCAGGGTGTTAGCTACCCCCTGTATGAGTTAGTTTGAGACCCCTGTCAGCGTGAAGCCCTCTGCCAGTGAGTAGCTGGAGAGCGAAGGTGTGGTGTAGGCACATTGTGATACTGTGTGGGTGGACTGGCCCGTGTAGAAGGTGAACTCGCCAGTGTTGGCCAGTACGAGTGGACAAGGTACTGGGACTGTGGAATCACTGGAGTTGATGAACACTGCTAAAGTATTAGTGTCCTGCGTGAAAGAGACGCTATTGTAAATAAGTTTAAATATACTTATATATAATATTTAATATACTATTTGGTGAATTGTGTATCGCTTAACCCCCCCCTTATTTATTCATTGCACTACTTCTTGATACAGCCAGTTTCTTGAAAGCTTACTACCAACTTGGGGGCGGATATAGATAAAGAGGTTATACCATCAAGAACCCGGTTACTGGCCCATATTGGCCATAACAGGAACATATAAAATACTTGGGGGGATTGACAGAGTGGACATAGACGAAATGTTCACACGGAATAGTAACAGAACGAGGGGACATGGGTGGAAGCTGGAAATTCAGACGAGTCAGATGTTAGGAAGCTTTCTTTTAGCGTGAGAGTAGTGGAAAATGGAATGCACTTCAGGAGCAGGTTGTGGAAGCAAATTCTATTCATAATTTTAAAATTAGGTATGATAGGGAAATGGGACCAGAGTCATTGCTGTAAACAACCGATGGCTCGAAAGGCGGAATCCAAGAGTCAATGCTCGATCCTGCAAGCACAAATAGGTGAGTACACACACACACAGGGAAATGGGAAAAGGGAAAAGCAAAAGCACTTCGTCTTGTCAAGCACAAGACGAAGCTGGAAAAAGTCCAAAGGTATGCCACTAGACTAGTCCCAGAACTAAGAGGCATGAGTTACGAGGAAAGGCTGCGGGAATGCACCTTACGACACTGGAAGACAGAAGAGTAAGGGGAGACATGATCATAACCTACAAAATCCTCAGAGGAATCGACCGGGTAAACAAGGACAAACTATTCAACACTGGTGGGACGCGAACAAGGGGACACTGGTGGAAACTGAGTACCCACATGAGCCACAGAGACGTTAGAAGGAACTTTTTCAGTGTCAGAGTAGTTAACGGATGGAATGCATTAGGCAGTGATGTGGTGGAGGCTGACTCCATACACAGTTTCAAGGGTAGATATGATAGAGCCCAGTAGGCTCAGAAATCTGTACACCAGTTGATTGACAGTTGAGAGGCGGGACCAAAGAGCCAAAGCTCAACCCCCGCAAGCACAAATAGGTGAGTACAAATAGGTGAGTACACACACACACACTATCGCCTTAATAAGGTGACGCTGGCAGGGTTATCTCAGTCAATGCCACAGTCACCATGGCGGCAGTCTCGGGCAAGTTATATGATGCGTTTTGTAATCGTGTACTATGATTACTGAGGTACCTGGGCCATGATAAGCTCCGGACCAACCAAAACACACACTCAAATATGAGTAGAAGTACACACACACACATGGCTATGACCATTACCGCTATGATTATTATTATCACGGCAACTTCCAGCACCATAGCGACCATCACTACCACAATGGTCACCATCTCCACACCTAACACTCCTATGTCCTGTGGAGCCTAATACCCTGTGTTGCCTGTTGCTTGGAGCGACCCGCACGCTCACCCACAACCAACTTTGAGCGACACTTTCTGCAGAAACTTGTATATTTCTTTCTTGAACACATCTAATTATGTTGAGCCAATATATCTTGTATATGGCGGGAGGAGGAGGAAGAGCCGTGGACCTGTGATGGTCATAGTGTTCTCTGCCTGTACCTGTGGCACCTCCATTCTTCACTGGCTCTATTATGCACTTCCTAACATCTTTCTCAAATAGCTTATTTGGCTTTACACATTTGAGACCTGGCCTTCCAGTACTTTATATATACTGTATTATATATATATATATATATATATATATATATATATATATATATATATATATATAATATATATATATATATATATATTATAACTGACAACTCACACCCCAGAAGTGGCTCGAACCCATACTGCCAGGAGCACTCTGCTGGCGTACAGGATCCCTTAACCACTCGACCAACACGACTGGACAAAAGAGGATGGTACCCGAGGCTATTTCCATCCCCCCGCCGGCACTCGGTTGGTAATCTTGGGCATTGTATTTTATCAAATCACCTCATTCTTTGGGGCACACAATGCGTCGTGAAGGGACGACGACGTTTGGGACGTCCCTTCACTTTTGTAGTGTGTTGTTTGGTCAACATACTTCAGCCACGTTATTGTGACTCCTCGCCTGCGTTACTCCCATATGCTTTATACGCTCCCCAGCAGCACATGTCACTGCCTCGTTTATTGCGTTTAACTTCATAATGTTTATACATCACTATGTGGAATGTTTACATCGCCACTATGTGGAATGTTTACATCGCCACTATGTGGAATGTTTATACATCACCACTATGTGGAATGTTTATACATCACCACTATGTGGAATGTTTATACATCGCCACTATGTGGAATGTTTATACATCGCCACTATGTGGAATGTTTATACATCGCCACTATGTGGAATGTTTATACATCGCCACTATGTGGAATGTTTATACATCGCCACTATGTGGAATGTTTATACATCGCCACTATGTGGAATGTTTATACATCGCCACTATGTGGAATGTTTATACATCGCCACTATGTGGAATGTTTATACATCACCACTATGTGGAATGTTTATACATCACCACTATGTGGAATGTTTATACATCACCACTATGTGGAATGTTTATACATCACCACTATGTGGAATGTTTATACATCACCACTATGTGGAATGTTTATACATCACCACTATGTGGAATGTTTATACATCACCATGTGGAATGTCTCACTGTTACAAATCATGTTTTGTGTTGCCCAGTACAAGACCATAGTGATCACCTGGTCTTTACCGTCCTCACCGCCAGTGCAAGACCATAGTGATATCACCTGGTCTTTACCGTCCACCCGCCAGTGCAAGACCATAGTGATATCACCTGGTCTTTCCGTCCTCTACCGCCAGTGCAAGACCATAGTGATATCACCTGGTCTTTACCGTCCTCACCGCCAGTGCAAGACATAGTGATATCACCTGGTCTTTACCGTCCTCACCCGCCATTGCAAGACCATAGTGATATCACCTGGTCTTTACCGTCCTCACCGCCAGTGCAAGACCATAGTGGATATCACCTGGTCTTTACCGTCCTCATCGCCAGTGCAAGACCATAGTGATATCACCTGGTCTTTACCGTCCTCACCGCCAGTGCAAGACCATAGTGATATCACCTGGTCTTTACCGTCCTCACCGCCAGTGCAAGACCATANGTCACTATGGCGGTGTGTCCACTCACAGGATGAGTGACGCTGCCCAATACTGTCACTATGGCGGTGTGTCCACTCACAAGATGAGTGGCGCTGCCCAATACTGTCACTATGGCGGTGTGTCCACTCCACAGGATTGAGTGGCGCTGCCCAATACTGTCACTATGGCGGTGTGTCCACTCACAGGATGAGTGCGCTGCCCAATACTGTCACTAATGGCGGGTGTCCACTCACAGGATGAGTGACGCTGCCCAATACTGTCACTATGGCGGTGTGTCCACTCACAGATGAGTGGCGCTGCCCAATAACTCGCCCCTCGGGGCAAAAATTAAAAAAAAAATAAATGTCGTAGAAACAAACTATATTGCTAACAGTAGCTAGGGATGGAAGGCAAGATGTGGATTCTTGATCAGGGAGTACACTGACATCGGCACTCTAGTACTGTTATGGACCACACGTCACTTTTGGCTGGTATGCGCGGCGCTATGGCCAAATTTGGACGTAATTTGAAATGAAAATCGACTCACAAGACGTACTGTCCCGTTTTCTGTTTGAGTCGTCCGGCTTATTCGGCAAGCTTAGAAGAGACAACTTCCATTAACGGTTTCATAACGTTTTGAAACTTTATGAGAATTCTAACCTATCAGAGGACCCTTAACTTACTGTTACTTGAAAAAAAATTCCCAAATTTATTTTCATTTTTTTTTTCATTTTCAAATTACGTCCATATTCGACTACGGCGAACGGCCAAAGCGACGTTCTTTTTAAGAGGACAGGTTGGTTAGACGCCGCTTAACTGACGATGTGTCTTCAACGCAGGCTGAACTCCAAGCTGTATTAGCAGGATTACAGGAAGTAGTCAAATGTGGTAAAAATGCTTGCTTCTTTATTGACAGTAGAGGAGCGTTGGAGCCTTTAATAGCAGACGCCCAGTATACAAGAATATTGTGATAGTGTAGAGAGAATGTTAAGACATTAGAAAAAATGGTATAGAGTAAGATTCATGTGTATCCCTTCACATGTGGGAATACTGTTGAATGAGGCAGTTGATGTCATAGCCAAGAGAGCCACGGAATAAACTTGTGGATGTTGTCAGGTAACTTTGAAACAAATAAAGACAAGAATCAAGATGATCCAAGAGGGTGAAGAAAAGGTTAAGAGAATGACAATGGTGGACAGTAGTAACACACTTAACAATTATTCAATAATAAATACAAACTCATCCTTCACCTATGGTGAGGAGCCGCTCGGCCGAGCGGGGAGCCGGTCGGCCGAGCGGACAGCACGCTGGACTTTTGATCTGTGGTCCTGGGTTCGATCCCAGGCGCCGGCGAGAAACAATGGGCAGACTTTCTTTCACCCTATGCCCCTGTTACCTAGCAGTAAAATAGGTACCTGGGTGTTAGCTGTCACGGGCTGCTTCCTGGGGGTGGAGGCCTGGTCGAGGACCGGGCCGCGGGGACACTAAAAAGCCCCGAAATCATCTCAAGATAACCTCAAGAAGAAGATGGTAGAGGAAAGTACACTTGGAAGGATTCAATTTACATGAGATTAAGATTAGGATACAAATACATCTGGCAATACGGTGTTGATGTCAGTGAAAAGATAAGGAGTGTAAATTATGTAGTATGCCGCACGCCCACACCTTAGATCATTATGTATTAGAGTGTCAACTTATTGATAACTATAGAAATAAGGAAATAAGTAGTGTACCACATCAAATTGTTTGGCTGTGTGATAATGGTATGATAGACAGTATACTTAGGAGCTACAAGCACTGTGTCCCTAAGAGTGTAACTTACATGCTGTGTTTACTATATTAACCTGCAATGTTAAATGTGATTCTTGTTCTGTGATTTGTGGATTGTACTGACTGGATTTGTGCGCTTCTTGAAGGACCTAAAGTAGAGGGTAGTAGTAGTAGCCTAAGCTACACTATCACTTTGGGATGTATCTTATTGTCTCAATAAGCGTACTTGAACATTGCTAAACTCGCCACTATTCAAACCCACAATCCTTACATGTACTTTCTACGATACAACCAAACACCCCAACTTCAAAAACACATTTTGTACCATGAGAATTGCCTGACCAACTGGACTATAGTGGCTATGTGGGCTTGCGGGCCGCTCCAAGCAACAGCCTGGTGGACCAAGTTATCACAGGTCGATGCTGGCACTTGGCTGGGTGGCCCTGCCCTTGACGGTGGCCCTGCCCTTGACGGTGGCAGGACCACAAGCAACAGCCTAGTGGACCAAGTTATCACAGGTCGATACTGGCACTTGGCTGGGTGGCCTTGCCCTTTGACGGCCACCCTGCCCTTGACGGTGGCCCTGCCCTTGACGGTGGCCCTGCCCTTGACGGTGGCCCTGTCCTTGACGGTGGCCCTGCCCTTGACGGTGGCCCTGCCCTTGACGGTGGCCCTGTCCTTGACGGTGGCCCTGTCCTTGACGGTGGCCCTGCCCTTGACGGTGGCCCTGTCCTTGACGGTGGCCCTGTCCTTGACGGTGGCCCTGTCCTTGACGGTGGCCCTGCCCTTGACGGTGGCCCTGCCCTTGACGGTGGCCCTGTCCTTGACGGTGGCCCTGCCCTTGACGGTGGCCCTGCCCTTGACGGCCGCCCTGCCCTTGACGGCCGCCCTGCCCTTGACGGCCGCCCTGCCCTTGACGGCGGCCCTGTCCTTGACGGTGGCCCTGCCCTTGACGGTGGCCCTGCCCTTGACGGCCGCCCTGCCCTTGACGGCCGCCCTGCCCTTGACGGCGGCCCTGCCCTTGACGGTGGCCCTGCCCTTGACGGTGGCCCTGTCCTTGACGGTGGCCCTGCCCTTGACGGTGGCCCTGCCCTTGACGGCCGCCCTGCCCTTGACGGCGGCCCTGTCCTTGACGGTGGCCCTGTCCTTGACGGTGGCCCTGTCCTTGACGGTGGCCCTGCCCTTGACGGTGGCCCTGCCCTTGACGGTGGCCCTGTCCTTGACTGTGGCCCTGCCCTTGACGGTGGCCCTGCCCTTGACGGTGGCCCTGCCCTTGACGGTGGCCCTGTCCTTGACGGTGGCCCTGCCCTGACGGTGGCCCTGCCCTTGACGGTGGCCCTGCCCTTGACGGTGGCCCTGCCCTTGACGGTGGCCCTGCCCTTGACGGTGGCCCTGTCCTTGACGGTGGCCCTGCCCTTGACGGTGGCCCTGCCCTTGACGGCCACCCTGGCCTTGACGGTGTTGGAGAGGTAACCACACGAGCCTGAGACTGGCCCAGTGCCTTCTGCTTGCTGCCTGTACTCACCTAGTTGTACTTGCGGGGGTTGAGCTCTGGCTCTTTGGTCCCGCCTCTCAACTGTTAATCAACTGGTGTACAGGTTCCTGAGCCTACTGGGCTCTATCATATCAACATTTGAAACTGTGTATGGAGTCAGCCTCCACCACATCACTGCCTAATGCATTCCACCTGTTAACTACTCTGACACTGAAAAAGTTCTTTCTAACGTCTATGGCTCATGTGGGTACTCAGTCTCCACCTGTGTCCCCTTGTTCTCGTAAACAATTTACTGGTCGTCTAACAATTTATCTTTATCCTGTCGAGGCTTCTTATAATTGTGTAGGTAGTATCATGTCTCCCCCAGCTCTCCCGTCTTCCAGCGACGTGAGGAGACGAGGGTTCCTGTCTATCTGTCTACCTGCCTGCCTGCCTGTCTACCTGCCTGCCCGCCTACCTGCCAGCCTGTCTACCTGCCTGCCCGCCTACCTGCCTGCCTGTCTACCTGCCAGCCTGTCTACCTGCCAGCCTGTCTACCTGCCAGCCTGTCTACCTGCCA
>WNGS01042707.1:29832252-29855808 GCA_020271785.1 Procambarus virginalis
TTTTTTTTTTAAGGAGAGACTCACGTCCTGTGTTAGCGTTCCATTTGTGTTTCTCTTGAAGTGTTTGTCTTGGAGTAGTTATCTTGGTCAGGAAGCACACAGCATAACCTAACATCCACTGGTGTTACCTTCCAGTCTTGAGGTTAGCATTTTAGAGCACGAGGAAGAGTGTATAATGACTGGCGTAGCTGGGAACACTCAACCTGACCCACCACTGGCCAGCAGTGACGCTGCTGGTGCCGCTGCTCAACCTTGACCCACCACTGGCCAGCAGTGACGCTGCTGGTGCCGCCTGCTCAACCAGGGTGGGAATGTGCTGCTCGCTCCCATACAATTTACTCTAATATTTACAGAGCATTTTACATAATTAACCACTGCACTTCCTAAGGCAATTTTATTGTGATATCAAGAGACCTAAATAACGGATTCTAATATATATATTTAGAGTAATTTGGGTTTTCATCAAGTTTAGCTTAGAAGCTTAGGCTATTTCTACCCCCCCCCCCCCTTGGAAAAAGAGGTAATTTTACTCTGTCATGGAGGGCTGAGGCAAAATGTACACATGAACCAATATTACGTGTTTTTCTATGTATATAAACCCAACCACTTGGGCTGGACGGTAGAGCGACGGTCCCTTAATCGACTGAGCTACGACACGGTCAAAAGGAGATGAAACCGAAGTTGTACTGAACTTACTGCAGAGGCTGCAGGCTCCAGCAAGTTCAGTAGAACTTCGGTTTCATCTCGTTTTGACCGTGTCGTAGCTCAGTCGATTAAGGGACCGTCGCTCTACCGTCCAGCCCAAGTGGTTGGGTTTATATACATAGAAAAACACGTAATATTGGTTCATGTGTACATTTTGCCTCAGCCCTCCATGACAGAGTAAAATTACCTCTTTTCCAAGGGGGGGGGGTTCGAATCCTCGTCACGGCCCTTGTGGATTTTGTTCATTTGATGCATCACGCAATTGTGATTTCTGTGTGTAATGGAGCAGTAAGCAGAACCCAGATTCACGAAAGCACTTACGCAAGCACTTACGAACGTGTACATCTTTCTTCAATCTTTGACGGCTTTGATTACATTTATTAAACAGTTTACAAGCAGGGAAACTTGCCAATCAACTGTTGTTATTGTTATAAACTGCCTCCTGGTGCTTCGGAACTTATTAACTGTTTAATAATTGGAAACAAAGCCGCCAAAGATTGAGAAAAGATGTACAGGTTCGTAAGTGCTTGCGTGAATCTGGCCCCAAGGTTTCTAGACCCATACTACCGCTCGAATATATTTACCCCACTCTCCTCCCCTCCCGTTTACCTATACAATCTGGGGCCAGATTCACGAAGCAGTTACGCAAACACTTACGAACCTGTCCATTTTTTCTCAAAATTTGGCGGCTTTGTTTACAATTATTAAACAGTTAATGAGCTCGGAAGCACCAGGAGGCTGTTTATAACAATAACTACAGTTGATTAGGAAGTTTTCATTCTTGTAAACTGTTTAATAAATGTAACCAAAGCCGTCAAAGATTGAGGAAAGATGTACACGTTCGTAAGTGTTTCGTGAATCTGGCCTGTGGTCTTGAACATTGTTGAAGTGTGAGTGTGACACCAGCTGGAGGCCACACCACTCACCCAGCTGGAGACCACACCACTCACCCAGCTGGAGGCCACACCACTCACCCAGCTGGAGGCCACACCACTCACCCAGCTGGAGGCCACGCCACTCACCCAGCTGGAGGCCACACCACTCACACAGCTGGAGGCCACACCACTCACACAGCTGGAGGCCACACCACTCACACAGCTGGAGGCCACACCACTCACACAGCTGGAGGCCACACCACTCACACAGCTGGAGGCCACACCACTCACACAGCTGGAGGCCACACCACTCACACAGCTGGAGGCCACACCACTCACCCAGCTGGAGGCCACACCACTCACACCAGCTGGAGGCCACACCACTCACCCAGCTGGAGGCCACACCACTCACCCAGCTGGAGGCCACACCACTCACCCAGCTGGAGGCCACACCACTCACCCAGCTGGAGGCCACACCACTCACACCAGCTGGAGGCCACACCACTCACCCAGCTGGAGGCCACACCACTCACCCAGCTGGAGGCCACACCACTCACACAGCTGGAGGCCACACCACTCACCCAGCTGGAGGCCACACCACTCACCCAGCTGGAGGCCACACCACTCACCCAGCTGGAGGCCACACCACTCACCCAGCTGGAGGCCACACCACTCACACCAGCTGAGGCCACACCACTCACACAGCTGGAGGCCACACCACTCACACAGCTGGAGGCCACACCACTCACACAGCTGGAGGCCACACCACTCACCCGCAGCCTTATACACTTCTTAAGTCCAAGTGTCTAAAGCAGCTTGAAGCGATTATTGCGGGTTGTAATCCCTTACCTTGCCATGATTTCGGGGCTTAGCGTCCCTGAGGCCCGGTTCTCGACCAGGCCTCCCACGTTACCACATTTTCACAACCTTGTTATGACCTGTCACAATTGGTCTTATCCTGCGTAGTGGCCGGTCCGTCAAATTACCACAAGCTACCACAAGCTTCACAAAGCTTCCTGGCAATACGTTAGTAATCAATAAATATGATATATTTACTCATTATAATGTTGGTGGTAAATGTACAACACGAAAAAACATAATTTTAATCTGAAACAGTATCTTTTTATAAAGAAATATGACGAAAATAAAGAGCTGGTGACGCCAAATTAAGTCGACGATCCAAGCGTTGGTTTGGTTAGGTTAGGTTAGGTCAGCCTAACCTAACATATCATATTTATACATTACTAACGTATTGCCAGGAAGCTTTGTGAAGCTTGTGGTAATTAGACGGACCCTAGTGGCAACTGCTCTCACACTTCAGTCTTCCTAGACAAAGTAATATACATTTTGAAATTGAAATAAGTTTATTGAGTAATATACATGGTAATATAACATGGTAAGGTAATTAGGTATTAGGTACATATTGTACCTAATAGCCAGAACCGCACTACTTGGCTTAGTATGCAAGGTCCGATTTGCCAAACAGGCTGAATGATTTTCATTATTTTGAAATGTCTTTCCAAATAAAGTATTACTGTTAGAAAGAACCAATTATATTAGGAACATGAATTACTGACTTAATTATGTTAGGTTAAATGTGATCAAATTTGTATTAGTTTTGAATCACAGTAAAACAAAATATAAAATCCAGATTACAACACTTGTTAAGTACAGTCATTTCCACTTTTAATCCCAGAACATATAGTGAATATTTTGATAACATTGGCGTGGGAGCACAAGTACAGTGGGAGATTAACAAATCCACAAGGGCTGTGACGAGGATTCGAACCTGCGTCCGGGAGCATTCCAGAGCATATCACTGTCTTAATCGACTGAGCTGGGATGCTCCCGGACGCAGGTTCGAATCCTCGTCACGGCCCTTGTTCATTTGCTGCATCACGTTAGTGTGATCTGTGTGTGTAACAGTGGGAGATACTCCACGGAGCGTCCTGCGTTTACAGATTACATATATTACATTACTGTAGGGGCCACCAGAGACTGCTGTGGGGGCCACTCATCTCACCTGAAGTCCAACCACTTGGGCTGGACGGTAGAGCGACGGCCTCACTTCATGCAGGTCGGCGTTCAATCCCCCCGACCGTCCAAGTGGTTGGGCACCATTCCCTCCTCCCATCCTATTCCCAAATCCTTATCCTGACCCCTTCCCAGTGCTACATAGTCGTAATGGCTTGGCGCTTTCTCCTGATAGTTCCATTCCATTCATCTGACCTGAGGCCAGCTCCTAGCTGGAGGGTGACCTCCTGACCTCACACCACCGCTCATCTCTCCTGTGTCACCATGATTGATAAAGATTAAGCCACCCAAGAGGTGGCACGGGCATGAATAGCCCGTAATCCTGCGTGACCCAGGTCATATCAATATAAATTGTAATCCCTCACACGAGGGAAATTGCTCTAAATTGCCAACACGTTCTCGAGCCATAATTATTATTTCTTGTAAGAACGATTTTCTCTTTTACGAAATGTTTTAAATGTTTATCAATATACTTGGTGGACAAAATGGCGACGGCCACCTGGCGAGGCTGTGTACCAGTTTTGTTGTTATAGATTCAGCTACTGGGAACACCAAGTTCCAAGTAGCACGGGCTATGGTGACCCCGTATTGGACTTACCTGGCACAGGAGCGGGGCTGTAACTGTGTATACCAGTTTGTATAACGTCCCTTAAATAGCACTCTCAACTTTGGACGTTGCTCAACAAAGTTCAGAACATTTGTGAAATGAATATGTTGTAGCAACATAGTCTCTGCAGTATGTGTATTTGTTCAAGTTGAAAGTGTTGTACTCATGGCTGAATATTTAGTGTTGTCATAAAGAGTGAACAAAACAGATGACTGTCTTAAGAGCTTCCTCACACTTCACCTCCACTGGTGTACTCACCTCTCCCATGCCTACACCAGCCCTCACACCATCTTCCACTCTTCTCACACCAACTACACTAACTTCTTTACCTGCAAAGGAAATAAGAAAATTAAATAAGAGAATGCAGATAAGGAGTCACAATAACGTGGGTGAAAAATGTTGACCAGACCACACACTAGAAAGTGAAGAGACGACGATGATTCGGTCCGTCCTGGACCATTCTCAAGTCAAGTCTCTTCACTTTCTAGTGTGTGGTTTGGTCAACATTAAATAAGAGAATATTACCTAAATATATAAAGAGAGATGTGTAGGCACTTTGACAGGGACAAGTGGATGAGAGGATCTAGACATTGTTCAAGAGCAGCCAGGCGGCGCTCCCCAACAGTCTGGTTGACCACACTACTAAAGGCGTGGTCAGAGACCGGGTCACAGGTACGTTGATCCCCGGAACCAACGCGAGGTAACCCGGTGGAGTTGGGGCAATCATTTCGTATCCCAGGACATTATAGTTGACGTATTGGCGGTTGTAGCGATGGCCAGGTGTTGTGTCATGTAGGGGACGGGGCCGCCCTGGAGTGTGTCGGGGGGGGGGGGGGGTGGTTATCGTGCATGTTATCACTCTTATCTTCAGGTTATCTTGAGAGGATTTCGGGGCTTTAGTGTCCCCTCGGCCCGGTCCTCTACCAGGCCTCCACCCCCAGGAAGCAGCCCGTGACACATGACTAACTCCCAGGTACCTATTTACTGCTAGGTAACAGGGTGAAAGAAACTCTGCCCATCGTTTCTCTCCGGCGCCCGGGATCGAACCCCGGACCACAGGATCACGCGTCCAGTGTTCTATCCGCTCAGCCACCGACTCCTCCTCTTCCTCATGGTTATCAACTGGTAGGCCTTACTGATGCCAGAGACGCCTCTGGCCTGTCTTAGAGGCTTGGATATCACTGTGTAATCCTGTTAGGTCAACGGTCAACTGGGTCATGGTGGTATTACGGGGCTTAGTATATGCCCCCATAACATGTCGTCCTGTTCTTAAAAGATTCCCCCATTTTGCACCCGCGAGATAACGTAAGCTTTTAAGGGTTGATAGATGTTAATCTTCTTGTTTGAGGAGCTGTTCACTTGAGACAGTTAAGCAAGTCCCAGCTGTGTCTGGGTACAAGTGACAGGATGAACAACCCAGCGGGTTTTCTTCCTATTGGGGAGTGTTGTACATGCTGCTATTGCGGTGTGTCCACTCACAAGATGAGTGACGCTGCCCAATACTGTCACTATGGCGGTGTGTCCACTCACAGGATGAGTGACGCTGCCCAATACTGTCAGTATGGTGGTGTGTCCACTCACAGGATGAGTGGCGCTGCCCAATACTGTCACTATGGCGGTGTGTCCACTCACAGGATGAGTGGCGCTGCCCAATACTGTCACTATGGCGGTGTGTCCACTCACAGGATGAATGGCACTGCCCAATACTGTCACTATGGCGGTGTGTCCACTCACAGGATGAGTGGCACTGCCCAATACTGTCACTATGGCGATGTGTCCACTCACAAGATGAGTGGCGCTGCCCAATACTGTCACTATGGCGGTGTGTCCACTCACAGGATGAGTGACGCTGCCCAATACTGTCACTATGGCGGTGTGTCCACTCACAGGATGAGTGGCGCTGCCCAATACTGTCACTATGGCGGTGTGTCCACTCACAGGATGAGTGGCGCTGCCCAATACTGTCACTATGGCGGTGTGTCCACTCACAGGATGAGTGGCGCTGCCCAATACTGTCACTATGGCGGTGTGTCCACTCACAGGATGAGTGACGCTGCCCAATACTGTCACTATGGCGGTGTGTCCACTCACAGGATGAGTGACGCTGCCCAATACTGTCACTATGGCGGTGTGTCCACTCACAGGATGAGTGGCGCTGGCCAATACTGTCACTATGGCGGTGTGTCCACTCACAGGATGAGTGGCGCTGCCCAATACTGTCACTATGGCGGTGTGTCCACTCACAGGATGAGTGACGCTGCCCAATACTGTCACTATGGCGGTGTGTCCACTCACAGGATGAGTGACGCTGGCCAATACTGTCACTATGGCGGTGTGTCCACTCACAGGATGAGTGGCGCTGCCCAATAAACTCGCCCCTCGGAGCAAAAATTAAAAAAAAAAATTAAATGTCGTAGAACACAAACTATATTGCTAACAGTAGCTAGGGATGGGAAGGCAAGATGTGGAGTCTTGATCAGGGAGTACACTGACATCGGCACTCTAGGTACTGTTATTGGACCAACGTCACTTTTGGCTGGTATGCGCGCCGCTATGGCCAAATTTGGACGTAATTTGAAATGAAATCGACTCACAAAAGTGACGTACTGTCCCGTTTTCTGTTTGAGTCGTCCGGCTTATTCGGCAAGCTTAGAAGAGACAACTTTCCATTAACGGTTTTCATAACGTTTTTGAAACTTTATGAGAATTCTAACCTATCAGAGGACCCTTAACTTACTGTTACTGTTATTGAAAAAAAATCCCAAATTTATTTTCATTTTTTTTTCATTTTCAAATTACGTCCATATTCGACCATACGGGCGAACGGCCAAAAGCGACGTTCTTTTTAAGAGGACAGGTTGGTTAGACGCCGCTTAACTGACGATGTGTCTTCAACGCAGGCTGAACTCCAAGCTGTATTAGCAGGATTACAGGAAGTAGTCAATGTGGTAAAAATGCTTGCTTCTTTATTGACAGTAGAGGAGCGTTGGAGCCTTTAAATAGCAGACGCCCAGTATACAAGAATATTGTGATAGTGTAGAGAGAATGTTAAGACATTAGAAAAAATGGTATAGAGTAAGATTCATGTGGATCCCTTCACATGTGGGAATACTGTTGAATGAGGCAGTTGATGTCATAGCCAAGAGAGCCACGGAATAAACTCTTGTGGATGTTGTCAGGTAACTTTGAAACAAATAAAGACAAGAATCAAGATGATCCAAGAGGGTGAAGAAAAGGTTAAGAGAATGACAATGGTGGACAGTAGTAACACACTTAACAATTATTGAATAATAAATACAAACTCGTCCTTCACCTATGGTGAGGAGCCGGTGGGCCGAGCGGGGAGCCGGTCGGCCGCGCGGGGAGCCGGTCGGCCGAGCGGACAGCACGCTGGACTTGTGATCCTGTGGTCCTGGGTTCGATCCCAGGCGCCGGCGAGAAACAATGGGCAGAGTTTCTTTCACCCTATGCCCCTGTTACCTAGCAGTAAAATAGGTACCTGGGTGTTAGTCAGCTGTCACGGGCTGCTTCCTGGGGGTGGAGGCCTTGTCGAGGACCGGGCCGCGGGACACTAAAAAGCCCCGAAATCATCTCAAGATAACCTCAAGAAGAAGATGGTAGAGGAAAGTCTGCTTGGAAGGATTTCAATTTACATGAGATTAAGATTAGGATACAAATATATCTGGCAATACGGTGTTGATGTCAGTGAAAAGATAAATAGTGTAAATTATGTAGTATGCCGCACGCCCACACCTTAGACCATTATGTATTAGAGTGTCAACTTATNTATATTACATACTTTTTTGTGTCCTCTTAATGTTCATTTTTTGTATACAGATATGTAACTGTATAACCTTGCATAATAAAGTGTACACCATAAAAAAGGGGGGTGGTAGGAGAAGCGAACACTCTTACGTATTCAGAGTTAAATGGCAAGTTTTTCCCTGAATGCTCTGTGTTCCTTCTCTGAGGCTGTGGGTCCCTATAATTGCACCAGAGGTGGTACCCCCCTATATATATATATATATTATATATATATATTATATATATTATATATATATATATATATAATATATATATATATATATATAATATATATATATATATATAATATAGGGAACCTTGGGAGTGTAGGAGGACAAGCATGTATATAGCATTATTGCTTCTTAATACAATTACTTAACCAATAGCTATATTGATATTACAATTGTATAAAACTAATAAAACAAAACTAAATTCTTTCAATAAATTATACAGTAACTCAGGATATTTTCAAATGTTGTATAAAATCTTTATTGTTTACTAAAACTGAAAAAGAATTTCTTGATATTTAAAACTTGTGTATATAGAATTGAACACGAAAACTTGAACCTAAACATTTTCAGTGTACTAACACAAAATTAGGAGAATATATGGGGGAGGTAAATGTAAGGGCACAATTAAGTGTATTTATGTACTATGCAGACAGCCAGGAATGTACTTATTACATTTAGTATTAAAGCGTGCTGTCTATTTGGAGGAGTGAGAGGTAGAGGCGCTAGGGCTTCCCGCCGCCCGTGTTGGGTCGTGTGCAACACCCGCCAGTCTTACTGCTCTCTCATCCCCTCTTGTAATACATTTATACTACAGCAGAAAAAGATTACATTGTGTGTTGCTGTTTATAAAAGGGAAGGGGAAGCGGACGTGAGATTTCATGTTTAATACAACTAGCCAGGAGGTGGTGGTGGTCCGTGTGCAGAGGTGACGCGGTGATGGTGTTAGTGACGTAGTGGTGACGTCAGGCGGCCGGCGCAACCTCTACTGACATCACAGCCACTCTACACCCCTAGTGTGGGAGGGGCTGCATGGAGCCTCCTCCCACCACCCCTCTATACCTGCACATACCCCTCCCCACCCCTACACGGGAGACATCTCGTGTCCACGAGGCTAACCATAGCCCGTGCTTCTTGCCCAGCTCCTGTGCCAGGTAAGTTACGGGCTCACCATAGCCCGTGCTTCTTGCCCAGCTCCTGTGCCAGGTAAGTTACGGGCTCACCATAGCCCGTGCTACTTGGAACTTATTCCGAGTAGCTGAATCTATAACAACAACAACAACCCCATCCCCACACACACACGTGTGTGTGTGTGTGTGTGTGTGTGTGACACGACCAAAGAGCCAGAGCTCAACCCCCGCAAGCACAACTAGGTGAGTACAACTAGGCGAGTACACGTACGTCCCATGACGGGACAAGCCTAGAGCAATATGGGAGACAACTGCGCCGCTTAACATGGGACATAGATCAGCCTTCTAAAGAACGTCAGATCTAAGTTTGTGGGTTTGTTAAAGGCTGCCTTATACGCTCTACACCAAATGAGGCACGCGCGTGTAGATATGATACACACAGGAATCTGTACACCAGTTGACTGACAGTTGAGAGGCGGGAGCAGAGCCAGAGCTCAACCCCCGTAAGCACAACTAGATGAGTAGGCAGCCATCACCTGCTGCTGGTATATGGCTACAATAAGAGGAACCTGTACCCACTACCTGTCCTTGTGATACCCAGTAACCATACAAGGGATGTACCGTACACATACACCCGGCTCTACCCCGCCTGCTGGGGTACAGTGTACTCTAGCTACACTCACAGTTTACCTATTACCATGGATTATGTTCAGAGGTAAAGTACACCTAGAGGTTGGCGGGAAAGGTATTGTGGTGTCCTTAATAACCCCTTCGTGATTGATAGGTGGTAACCCTAACACCAAACCTTAAGGTGGAGTAGTTACCAGGGGCCAGATTCACGAAAGCACTTACGCAAACACTTACGAACCTGTCCATCTTTTCTTAATCTTTGGCGGCTTTGTTTACAATTATTAAACAGGTTATGAGCTCCGAAGCACCATTGCTGTTTATAACAATAACAACAGATGATTGGGAACTTTTCATGCTTGTAAACTGTTTAATAAATGTAACCAAAGCCGTCAAAGATTGAGGAAAGATGTACACGTTCGTAAGTGCTTGCGTAAGTGCTTTCGTGAATCTGGCCCCAGGTGCGTGACAACCTGCTGGCAAGGTGTAGAGCAGGTACACCACTGCCACACGTGGGCGAGGGGTACCACTGACTCACCGCGGTACCAAGTATTCTCTCCCAGGAAGTGTTGATAACGGCTCCAGTAAACTGTTGTCAGTGGTGTATTATAAGCTTGGTGGTGCCGGGGTGAGAAATGTCACGGTCCTTAACACTCGGGATACTGAGGTATACTGGTATACCGGGTACACTTCCCAGTGTATACAGCCCAAATTGCCTTGTGTATAGCTTCCAAAGCCTCTTGGTCTTATATTGGTGTACACATCAAGCTGTGTGTGGAGAGTGTTTGTGTACACGTGTGGAAGTGTGTAGACTAGAGGGTGGCGTGTGGCAGCGTCGTGTGGTGGAGTGTGGCGCAGCGTCGTGTGGTGGCGTGTGGCAGCGTCGTGTGGTGGAGTGTGGCGCAGCGTCGTGTGGTGGCGTGTGGCAGCGTCGTGTGGTGGAGTGTGGCGCAGCGTCGTGTGGTGGAGTGTGGCGCAGCGTCGTGTGGTGGAGTGTGGCGCAGTGTCGTGTGGTGGAGTGTGGCGCAGTGTCGTGTGGTGGAGTGTGGCGCAGTGTCGTGTGGTGGAGTGTGGCGCAGTGTCGTGTGGTGGAGTGTGGCGCAGTGTCGTGTGGTGGAGTGTGGCGCAGTGTCGTGTGGTGGAGTGTGGCGCAGTGTCGTGTGGTGGAGTGTGGCGCAGTGTCGTGTGGTGGAGTGTGGCGCAGTGTCGTGTGGTGGAGTGTGGCGCAGCGTCGTGTGGTGGAGTGTGGCGCAGCGTCGTGTGGTGGAGTGTGGCGCAGCGTCGTGTGGTGGAGTGTGGCGCAGCGTCGTGTGGTGGAGTGTGGCGCAGCGTCGTGTGGTGGAGTGTGGCGCAGCGTCGTGTGGTGGAGTGTGGCGCAGCGTCGTGTGGTGGAGTGTGGCGCAGCGTCGTGTGGTGGAGTGTGGCGCAGCGTCGTGTGGTGGAGTGTGGCGCAGTGTTGTGTGGTGGAGTGTGGCGCAGTGTCGTGTGGTGGAGTGTGGCGCAGCGTCGTGTGGTGGAGTGTGGCGCAGCGTCGTGTGGTGGAGTGTGGCGCAGCGTCGTGTGGTGGAGTGTGGCAGCGTCGTGTGGTGGAGTGTGGCAGCGTCGTGTGGTGGAGTGTGGCGCAGTGTCGTGGAGTGTGGCGCAGTGTCGTGTGGTGGAGTGTGGCGCAGTGTCGTGTGGTGGAGTGTGGCGCAGTGTTGTGTGGGGCGTGTGGCAGCGTCGTGTGGTGGAGTGTGGCGCAGCGTCGTGTGGTGGAGTGTGGCAGCGGTCGTGTGGTGGAGTGTGGCGCAGTGTTGTGTGGTGGAGTGTGGCGCAGTGTTGTGTGGTGGAGTGTGGCGCAGTGTTGTGTGGTGGAGTGTGGCCCGTGTCGTGTGGTGGAGTGTGGCCAGCGCAGTGTTGTGTGGTGGAGTGGGGCGCAGTGTTGTGTGGTGGAGTGTGGCGCAGTGTTGTGTGGTGGAGTGTGGCGCAGGTCGTGTGGTGGAGTGTGGCGCAGCGTCGTGTGGTGGAGTGTGGCGCAGCGTCGTGTGGTGGAGTGTGGCGCAGCGTCGTGTGTGGAGTGTTGGCGCAGCGTCGTGTGGTGGAGTGTGGCGCAGTGTCGTGTGGTGGAGTGTGGCGCAGTGTCGTGTGGTGGAGTGTGGCGCAGCGTCGTGTGGTGGAGTGTGGCCCAGCGTCGTGTGGTGGAGTGTGGCGCAGTGTCGTGTGGTGGAGTGTGGCGCAGTGTTGTGTGGTGGAGTGTGGCGCAGTGTCGTGTGGTGAGTGTGGCGCAGTGTTGTGTGGTGGAGTGTGGCGCAGCGTCGTGTGGTGGAGTGTGGCGCAGTGTCGTGTGGTGGAGTGTGGCGCAGTGTTGTGTGGTGGAGTGTGGTGCAGCGTCGTGTGGTGGAGTGTGGCGCAGTGTCGTGTGGTGGAGTGTGGCACCAGTGTTGTGTGGTGGAGTGTGGCGCAGCGTCGTGTGGTGGAGTGTGGCGCAGCGTCGTGTGGTGTAGTGTGGCGCAGTGTCGTGTGGTGGAGTGTGGCGCAGTGTCGTGTTGTGGAGTGTGGCCCAGCGTCGGTGTGGAGTGTGGCGCAGCGTCGTGTGGTGGAGTGTGGCCCAGTGTCGTGTGGTGGAGTGTGGCCAGTGTCGTGTGTGGAGTGTGCCCAGTGTTGTGTGGTGTAGTGTGGCCCAGCGTCGTGTGGTGGAGTGTGGCCCAGTGTCGTGTGGTGGAGTGTGGCGCAGCGTCGTGTGGTGGAGTGTGGCGCAGCGTCGTGTGGTGGAGTGTGGCCCGTGTTGTGTGGTGGAGTGTGGCGCAGCGTCGTCGTGTGTGGAGTGTGGCCCAGTGTCGTGTGGTGGAGTGTGGCCCAGTGTCGTGTGGTGTAGTGTGTGCACAGCGTCGTGTGGTGGAGTGTGGCGCAGCGTCGTGTGGTGGAGTGTGGCCCAGCGTCGTGTGGTGGAGTGTGGCCCGTTCGTGTGTGGAGTGTGGCGCAGCGTCGTGTGGTGGAGTGTGGCGCAGCGTCGTGTGGTGGAGTGTGGCCCAGTGTTGGTGGTGGAGTGTGGCGCGCGTCGTGTGGTGGAGTGTGTGGCCCAGTGTTGTGTGGTGGGAGTGTGGCGCAGCGTCGTGTGGTGGGAGTGTGGCGCAGTGTTGTGTTGGTGGAGTGTGGCGCAGCGTCGTGTGGTGGGAGTGTGGCCCAGCGTCGTATGGGTGAGTGTGCCCAGTGTTGTGTGGTGGAGTGTGGCGCAGCGTCGTGTGGTGGAGTGTGGCCCAGTGTCTTGTGGTGGATGTAGTGTGGCGCAGTGTCGTGTGGTGGAGTGTGGCGCAGTGTCGTGTGGTGGAGTGTGGCGCAGCGTCGTGTGGTGGCGTGTGGCCCAGTGTCGTGTGTGGGTGAGTGGTGTGCCCAGCGTCGTGTGGTGGAGTGTGGCCCAGCGTCGTGTGGTGGAGTGTGGCCCAGCGCCACACTCAAGGGCTGGCGCACCTCACGCCATGGCTCATATCAACATTCTCCGCGTATATAGCAAGATGATCCGCGCAGGATTTAAATGAGGTAATCCTTTTGTGTTACGTGGCGAGGTGGGATGTGACGTCACGAGCCCGTACAAGGGTGTTGGGGGCGGCGTGCACACGGCCGCTTGCACCCTCTCTCCCTCCTGGGGGGGGGATGTGTGTACTCACCTAGTTGTGTCTGCAGGATCGAGCATTGACTCTTGGATCCCGCCTTTCGAGCATCAGTTGTTTACAACAAAGACTCCTGTCCCATTTCCCTATCATACCTGGTTTTAAAATTCTGAATAGTATTGGCTTCCACAACCTGTTCCTTAAGTGCATTCCATTTTCCCACTACTCTCACGCTAAAAGAAAACTTCCTAACATCTCTGTGACTCATCTGAGTTTCCAACTTCCATCCATGTCCCCTCGTTCTGTTACTATTCCGTGTGAACATTTCGTCTATGTCCACTCTGTCAATCCCTCTGAGTATTTTATACGTTCCTATCATGTCCCCTCTCTCCCTTCTTCTTTCTAGTGTCGTAAGGCACAGTTCCCTCAGGCGCTCCTCATACCCCATCCCTCGTAGCTCTGGGACGAGTCTCGTTGCAAACCTCTGAACCTTTTCCATTTTCTTTATACGCTTCTTCAGATGGGGACTCCATGATGAGGCGGCATACTCTAAGACTGGCCTCACGTAGGCAGTGTAAAGCGCCCTAAATGCCTCCTTACTTAGGTTTCTGAATGATGTTCTAACTTTTGCCAGTGTAGAGTATGCTGCTGTCGTTATCCTATTTATATGTGCCTCAGGAGATAGATTAGGTGTTACGTCCACACCCAGGTCTCTTTCGCGCGTCGTCACAGGTAGGCTGTTCCCCTTCATTGTGTTCTGTCCCTTTGGTCTCCTATCTCCTAGTCCCATGTCCATAACTTTACATTTGCTCGTATTGAACTCCAGTAGCCATTTCTCTGACCATCTCTGCAACCTGTTCAGGTCCTCTTGGAGGATCCTGCAATCCTCATCTGTCACAACTCTTCTCATCAACTTTGCGTCATCCGCGAACATCGGCTCTCGTGTGTGTGTGCGTGTGTGTGTGTGTGGTGTGTGTGTGTATACTTACCTAATTGTGCTTGCGGGGGTTGAGCTCTGGCTCTTTGGTCCCGCCTCTCAACAGTCAATCAACAGGTATACAGGTTCCTGAGCCTAATGGGCTACCTTGAGGTGCCTGCCTCCACCACATCACTTCCTAATGCATTCCATTTGTCAACCACTCTGACACTAAAAAAAATTCTTTCTAATATCTCTGTGGCTCATTTGGGCACTCGGTTTCCACCTGTGTCCCCTTGTGCGTGTGCCCCTTGTGTTAAATAGCCTGTCTTTATCTACCCTATCAATTCCCTTGAGAATCTTGAATGTGGTGATCATGTCCCCCCTAACTCTTCTGTCTTCTAACGAAGTGAGGTTTAATTCCCGTAGTCTCTCCTCGTAGCTCATACCTCTCAGCTCGGGAACTAGTCTGGTGGCAAACCTTTGAACCTTTTCCAGTTTAGTCTTATCCTTGACTAGATATGGACTCCATGCTGGGGCTGCATACTCCAGGATTGGCCTGACATATGTGGTATACAAAAGTTCTGAATGATTCCTTACACAAGTTTCTGAATGCTGTTCTTATGTTGGCCAACCTGGCATATGCCGCTGATGTTATCCTCTTGATATGTGCTGCAGGAGACAGGTCTGGCGTGATATCAACCCCCAGGTCTTTTTCTTTCTCTGACTCTTGAAGAATTTCATCTCCCAAATGATACCTTGTATCTGGCCTCCTGCTCCCTACACCTATCTTCATTACATTACATTTGGTTGGTTGTGTGTGAGGTAGGAGAGCCAGCCTCCCCACGGCTGGGGGAGAGCCAGCCTCCCCACGGCTGGGGGAGAGCCAGCCTCCCACGGCTGGGGGAGAGCCAGCCTCCCCACGGCTGGGGGAGAGCCAGCCTCCCCACGGCTGGGGGAGAGCCAGCTCCCCACGGCTGGGGGAGAGCCAGCCTCCCCACGGCTGGGGGAGAGCCAGCCTCCCCACGGCTGGGGGAGAGCCAGCCTCCCCACGGCTGGGGGAGAGCCAGCCTCCCCACGGCTGGGGGAGAGCCAGCCTCCCCACGGCTGGGGGAGAGCCAGCCTCCCCACGGCTGGGGGAGAGTCAGCCTCCCCACGGCTGGGGGAGAGTCAGCCTCCCCACGGCTGGGGGAGAGCCAGCCTCCCCACGGCTGGGGGAGAGCCAGCCTCCCCACGGCTGGGGGAGAGCCAGCCTCCCCACGGCTGGGGGAGAGCCAGCCTCCCCACGGCTGGGGGGAGCCAGCCTCCCCACGGCTGGGGGAGAGCCAGCCTCCCCACGGCTGGGGGAGAGCCAGCCTCCCCACGGCTGGGGGAGAGCCAGCCTCCCCACGGCTGGGGGAGAGCCAGCCTCCCCACGGCTGGGGAGAGCCAGCCTCCCCACGGCTAAGGGAGAGTCAGCCTCCCCACGGCTGGGGGAGAGTCAGCCTCCCCACGGCTGGGGGAGAGTCAGCCTCCCCACGGCTGGGGGAGAGTCAGCCTCCCCACGGCTGGGGAGAGTCAGCCTCCCCACGGCTGGGGGAGAGTCAGCCTCCCCACGGCTGGGGAAAAGCCAGCCTCCCCACGGCTGGGGAAAAGCCAGCCTCCCCACGGCTGGGGAAAAGCCAGCCTCCCCACGGCTGGGGAAAAGCCAGCCTCCCCACGGCTGGGGAAAAGCCAGCCTCCCCACGGCTGGGGAAAAGCCAGCCTCCCCACGGCTGGGGAAAAGCCAGCCTCCCCACGGCTGGGGAAAAGCCAGCCTCCCCACGGCTGGGGAAAAGCCAGCCTCCCCACGGCTGGGGAAAAGCCAGCCTCCCCACGGCTGGGGAAAAGCCAGCCTCCCCACGGCTGGGGAAAAGCCAGCCTCCCCACGGCTGGGGAAAAGCCAGCCTCCCCACGGCTGGGGAAAAGCCAGCCTCCCCACGGCTGGGGAAAAGCCAGCCTCCCCACGGCTGGGGAAAAGCCAGCCTCCCCACGGCTGGGGAAAAGCCAGCCTCCCCACGGCTGGGGAAAAGCCAGCCTCCCCACGGCTGGGGAAAAGCCAGCCTCCCCACGGCTGGGGAAAAGCCAGCCTCCCCACGGCTGGGGAAAAGCCAGCCTCCCCACGGCTGGGGAAAAGCCAGCCTCCCCACGGCTGGGGAAAAGCCAGCCTCCCCACGGCTGGGGAAAAGCCAGCCTCCCCACGGCTGGGGAAAAGCCAGCCTCCCCACGGCTGGGGAAAAGCCAGCCTCCCCACGGCTGGGGAAAAGCCAGCCTCCCCACGGCTGGGGAAAAGCCAGCCTCCCCACGGCTGGGGAAAAGCCAGCCTCCCCACGGCTGGGGAAAAGCCAGCCTCCCCACGGCTGGGGAAAAGCCAGCCTCCCCACGGCTAGGGGAGACCCAGCCTCCCCACGGCTGGGGAAAAGCCAGCCTCCCCACGGCTGGGGAAAAGCCAGCCTCCCCACGGCTGGGGAAAAGCCAGCCTCCCCACGGCTGGGGAAAAGCCAACCTCCCCACGGCTGGGGAAAAGCCAGCCTCCCCACGGCTGGGGGAGAGCCAGCCTCCCCACGGCTGGGGGAGAGCCAGCCTCCCCACGGCTGGGGGAGAGCCGGCCTCCCCACGGCTGGGGGAGAGCCGGCCTCCCCACGGCTGGGGGAGAGCCGGCCTCCCCACGGCTGGGGGAGAGCCGGCCTCCCCACGGCTGGGGGAGAGCCGGCCTCCCCACGGCTGGGGGAGAGCCGGCCTCCCCACGGCTGGGGGAGAGCCGGCCTCCCCACGGCTGGGGGAGAGCCGGCCTCCCCACGGCTGGGGGAGAGCCGGCCTCCCCACGGCTGGGGGAGAGCCAGCCTCCCCACGGCTGGGGGAGAGCCAGCCTCCCCACGGCTGGGGGAGAGCCGGCCTCCCCACGGCTGGGGGAGAGCCGGCCTCCCCACGGCTGGGGGAGAGCCAGCCTCCCCACGGCTGGGGGAGAGCCAGCCTCCCCACGGCTGGGGGAGAGCCGGCCTCCCCACGGCTGGGGGAGAGCCGGCCTCCCCACGGCTGGGGGAGAGCCGGCCTCCCCACGGCTGGGGGAGAGCCGGCCTCCCCACGGCTGGGGGAGAACCGGCCTCCCCACGGCTGGGGGAGAGCCGGCCTCCCCAGGTGCGCATGTTATTGTAAAAATCATCGAGTACCCGCACAGTATTGGGAGAGTTCCCTTTTTATCCCAAACTAGACATTATCTCGTTAAAAATGACCTACTCGCCCAAATTGTAGCCAGTGATGGCTCTTTCCGGCAGCCTGCTGTTGGAGCCGGAAGTGGCCATGTGGTGCATGGCTGAGCCAGCTACACTACACACCATCACAACATAACCGAGCCAGCTACACTACACCACACACCATCACAACATAACCGAGCCAGCTACACTACACACCATCACAACATAACCGAGCCAGCTACACTACACACACCATCACAACATAACTGAGCCAGCTACACTACACACCATCACAACATAACCGAGCCAGCTACACTACACCACACACATCACAACATAACCGAGCCAGCTACACTACACACCATCACAACATAACCGAGCCAGCTACACTACACACACCATCACAACATAACCGAGCCAGCTACACTACACACACCATCACAACATAACTGAGCCAGCTACACTACACTACACACTATCACAACATAACCGAGCCAGCTACACTACACTACACACTATCACAACATAACCGAGCCAGCTACACTACACCACACACCATCACAACATAACTGAGCCAGCTACACTACACACACCATCACAACATAACCGAGCCAGCTACACTACACTACACACCATCACAACATAACTGAGCCAGCTACACTACACACACACCATCACAACATAACTGAGCCAGCTACACTACACACACACCATCACAACATAACCGAGCCAGCTACACTACACTACACACCATCACAACATAACCGAGCCAGCTACACTACACCACACACCATCACAACATAACTGAGCCAGCTACACTACACCACACACCATCACAAC
Source organism: Procambarus virginalis (assembly GCA_020271785.1). Classification (NCBI taxonomy): domain Eukaryota; kingdom Metazoa; phylum Arthropoda; class Malacostraca; order Decapoda; family Cambaridae; genus Procambarus; species Procambarus virginalis. The sequence goes on from WNGS01042707.1 coordinate 29,850,598, forward strand.
ATAACTGAGCCAGCTACACTACACACCATCACAACATAACTGAGCCAGCTACACTACACACCATCACAACATAACTGAGCCAGCTACACTACACACTATCACAACATAACTGAGCCAGCTACACTACACACACCATCACAACATAACTGAGCCAGCTACACTACACACTATCACAACATAACTGAGCCAGCTACACTACACACACCATCACAACATAACTGAGCCAGCTACACTACACACACCATCACAACATAACTGAGCCAGCTACACCACACACCATCACAACATAACTGAGCCAGCTACACTACACACACCATCACAACATAACTGAGCCAGCTACACTACACACACCATCACAACATAACTGAGCCAGCTACACTACACACACCCTCACAACATAACTGAGCCAGCTACACTACACACACACCATCACAACATAACTGAGCCAGCTACACTACACACCATCACAACATAACTGAGCCAGCTACACTACACACTATCACAACATAACTGAGCCAGCTACACTACACACCATCACAACATAACCGAGCCAGCTACACTACACCACACACCATCACAACATAACCGAGCCAGCTACACCACACACCATCACAACATAACTGAGCCAGCTACACTACACCACACACCATCACAACATAACTGAGCCAGCTACACCACACACCATCACAACATAACTGAGCCAGCTACACTACACTACACACCATCACAACATAACTGAGCCAGCTACACTACACTACACACCATCACAACATAACTGAGCCAGCTACACTACACACCATCACAACATAACTGAGCCAGCTACACTACACCACACACCATCACAACATAACTGAGCCAGCTACACTACACTACACACTATCACAACATAACCGAGCCAGCTACACTACACACACCATCACAACATAACCGAGCCAGCTACACTACACCACACACCATCACAACATAACCGAGCCAGCTACACTACACTACACACCATCACAACATAACCGAGCCAGCTACACTACACACACCATCACAACATAACTGAGCCAGCTACACTACACACCATCACAACATAACCGAGCCAGCTACACTACACACACCATCACAACATAACTGAGCCAGCTACACTACACACACCATCACAACATAACCGAGCCAGCTACACTACACACCATCACAACATAACTGAGCCAGCTACACTACACCACACACCATCACAACATAACTGAGCCAGCTACACTACACACCATCACAACATAACTGAGCCAGCTACACTACACACACCATCACAACATAACTGAGCCAGCTACACTACACACCATCACAACATAACCGAGCCAGCTACACTACACTACACACCATCACAACATAACTGAGCCAGCTACACTACACACACCATCACAACATAACCGAGCCAGCTACACTACACACACCATCACAACATAACTGAGCCAGCTACACTACACACACCATCACAACATAACTGAGCCAGCTACACTACACACACCATCACAACATAACCGAGCCAGCTACACTACACACACCATCACAACATAACTGAGCCAGCTACACTACACACCATCACAACATAACTGAGCCAGCTACACTACACCACACACCATCACAACATAACTGAGCCAGCTACACTACACCACACACCATCACAACATAACCGAGCCAGCTACACTACACACACCATCACAACATAACTGAGCCAGCTACACTACACACACCATCACAACATAACTGAGCCAGCTACACTACACCACACACCATCACAACATAACTGAGCCAGCTACACTACACACACCATCACAACATAACTGAGCCAGCTACACTACACACACCATCACAACATAACTGAGCCAGCTACACTACACACACCATCACAACATAACTGAGCCAGCTACACTACACACCATCACAACATAACCGAGCCAGCTACACTACACACCATCACAACATAACTGAGCCAGCTACACTACACACACCATCACAACATAACCGAGCCAGCTACACTACACACACCATCACAACATAACTGAGCCAGCTACACTACACACCATCACAACATAACTGAGCCAGCTACACTACACACCATCACAACATAACTGAGCCAGCTACACTACACACCATCACAACATAACTGAGCCAGCTACACTACACACACCATCACAACATAACTGAGCCAGCTACACTACACACCATCACAACATAACCGAGCCAGCTACACTACACACACCATCACAACATAACTGAGCCAGCTACACTACACACACCATCACAACATAACTGAGCCAGCTACACTACACACACCATCACAACATAACCGAGCCAGCTACACTACACACCATCACAACATAACCGAGCCAGCTACACTACACACCATCACAACATAACCGAGCCAGCTACACTACACACACCATCACAACATAACTGAGCCAGCTACACTACACACACCATCACAACATAACTGAGCCAGCTACACTACACACACCATCACAACATAACCGAGCCAGCTACACTACACACCATCACAACATAACCGAGCCAGCTACACTACACACACCCTCACCATCGTATGATGGTTTCAGTAAAGTTATATCCAATATGTTGTACAGCAAGTTCTCTGTTGTGAAATTTTATTGGTAAGATTATTTATCATGCAGTGTGTTATACAGTGTTGCAGTGGCGTGTCCAGCCTCTCTTCACATTACTGATTTTCTCTTCTGGACCCTGTAGGCCTGTTGGTGTTGCTCATGGCCATCCAAACTCATGCGCCGTAAGTGTACCTCTCTCACCCGTCCTCGCAAATTCGTATAGTCAATATTGACTTATTAAATACGTGCATAGGAGACATACTAAACATAATAGTTTACCTTGAAAAGCTTCATAGAAAACACCGACCTTACCTAACCTTGTTAGTATGTTAAGATAAGCATCTTACTGCTTCGTAATTACAATATTACTTAACCTATACCTGTAATAGGTTAAGTAACAATTGTAATTACGAAGCTATAATTCAATTTCTTCAATTTCTTTCTTTATTATGCACCCATACCCATCCCGTGGGCGGTGGTGTAAAGGATTACAGAGGCACATAATCGGTTCAGGAACTGAACCCTCTAGTTCGTTTAGCTAAGCAAATAACAATGTTTGACGCTAGTTACAAAATTATCAATGTTGTATACACACGTACACACCCTCATACATACATGTACATATATATATACGTATACACATATACGTATACACATATACATACACATACATATCTAATCACCCACACAAATACACACATCAAGAATCTTTGTGTCACAAGTGACACAAAGAGGTGTCACAAGTGACACAAAGAGGTGTCAAGTGACATTACAAGAGGCTCACAACAGTCACTATACAAGGCACTTTACATCTATAGTGAGTCACACAGCTTTAAGATGCTTATCTGAACATACTAACAAGGCTAGGTAAGGTCGGTGTTTTCTATGAAGCTTTTCAAGGTAAACTATTGTTTAGTATGTCACCTATGCACGTATTTAGTAAGTCAATATTGACTATACGAATTTGCGAGGACGGGTTGCCCTCTCTACTGTACTGCTCCCTTTCACCAAAATAAGTGGTTCATAGTTGGTTCAATTCTTGTACCAGCCGGCAAATGATAAAGTGCACATCCTGTTCATTGTTCAAGCTCTCGCTGTTCCATTATTGTGCTAGACTCTGTGACATGTTAATATTTACACTCCCCGTTTGGACGCTTCACCTGTATGGTGTTCCTTAATGTGTCTGCCACACTTGACACCCAGTTAATGAGTGATGGATGACGTTGGCGCTGAATGTTTACATTAGTGATCAAATGTATGTCGCCAGATGGATTTTGCATGCAAGTGCTCTTGTTGCAAAGATTTTAATGACAGTTCTCGAATCTTTATGTACGACGACGTGTCGTCAGTGTTCAGGATGATTAGCAGTGAGGATGCCAATCATTTCTGTTTGTCAAGCGAGTGTCTCCTTGTCTCTGAGTGTCTGCAAGCCTCCTTACACTGGCCTCTAGATACTCGTCTATCCTGGACTACGGTCCTTTCATGCCGGAATATGCACGCATTTCCTCCTTGTCTAAGTCAATGTATATTTCTTGTCTCAAAGACATTGGTGGTGTTATATGCACATTGTGTCCAACTGTTGCTATAGGGTTTTTTTTTTAAAGGAGAGACTCACGTCCTGTGTTAGCGTTCCATTTGTGTTCTCTTGAAGTGTTTGTCTTGGAGTAGTTATCTTGGTCAGGAAGCACACAGCATAACCTAACATCCACTGGTGTTACCTTCCAGTCTTGAGGTTAGCATTTAGAGCACGAGGAAGAGTGTATAATGACTGGCGTAGCTGGGAACACTCAACCTTGACCCACCACTGGCCAGCAGTGACGCTGCTGGTGCCGCCTGCTCAACCTTGACCCACCACTGCCAGCAGTGACGCTGCTGGTGCCGCCTGCTCAACCAGGGTGGGAATGTGCTGCTCGCTCCCATACAATTTACTCTAATATTTACAGAGCATTTTACATAATTAACCACTGCACTTCCTAAGGCAATTTTATTGTGATATCAAGAGACCTAAATAACGGATTCTTAATATATATATTTAGAGAGTGCTTTGTGAATCTGGTTCTGCTTACTGCTCCATTACACACAGAAATCACAATTGCGTGATGCATCAAATGAACAAAATCCACAAGGCCGTGACGAGGGTTCGAACCCCCCCCCCCTTGGAAAAGAGGTAATTTTACTCTTATCATGGAGGGCTGAGGCAAAATGTACACATGAACCAATATTACGTGTTTTTCTATGTATATAAACCCAACCACTTGGGCTGGACGGTAGAGCGACGGTCCCTTAATCGACTGAGCTACGACACGTCAAAAGGAGATGAAACCGAAGTTTTACTGAACTTGCTGGAGCCTGCAGCCTCTGCAGTAAGTTCAGTACAACTTCGGTTCATCTCTTTTGACCGTGTCGTAGCTCAGTCGATTAAGGGACCGTCGCTCTACCGTCCAGCCCAAGTGGTTGGGTTTATATACATAGAAAAACACGTAATATTGGTTCATGTGTACATTTTGCCTCAGCCCTCCATGAAGAGTAAAATTACCTCTTTTCCAAGGGGGGGGGGGGTAGAAATAGCCTAAGCTACTAAGCTAAACTTGATGAAAACCCAAAATTA
>WNGS01042707.1:29884204-29895043 GCA_020271785.1 Procambarus virginalis
TAGACGCCTCTATGTGCTCTGTTGTTATTTGGAATTCTTATTGTTTCTGTTTCCCTGAAGATTTCACTTTGTGCAAACACACTTTGGAGCGTTTCGTTTAGTGTTTCACACATTTCCATTTCATTATCCGTGAATCTATTTCCCATTTCAACCTCTGAATATATCCTTTTACCTGATAATTTAGTTGTTTATGAATTATAGAATAGACCTGGTTCTGTTTTTACATTTGTCTGCAATCCTTTTTCAAAATTTCTTCTGCCTCTCTCCTCATTGCAGATTGTAGTGTTTCCTGCATCTTTGTATCGCCTGTATGTTTGGGGGTTTGGCCTCTTCTGTATTGATATTCCATTTTTTGTGTCTTTTTGTCTCTGGCCCTCTCGCAATTTCTATTGAACCAATCCTGTTTCTAATTCCTAGTTGTTATCGTGTGGTGTTTACTCAATGTGCATGTACATGTGTACACTGTGTGTATGTGCACACTGCTGTATGTGCATATGCACATGTGTATTACCATACACGTATGTGTGTATGTGTATATGTGTATATACATTAATATATATGTGTATGTATACTTTTTCATTTCAGGAAGGGCTCTATTGCCTTCTCTGTTGACTGGTGCGCATGGGGGAGCAGTTTGCTGCTGCTGACTCTCGCATTGGTCCCCCGCGCTTTGGTTGTCTTCCGACCTCTGGTGGCCGGCTGGTGGACGGCTTCTCACCCTTTGGGCGGGTTCCAGCGCTTGGGGTGGGGTTTTGGGCTTCTTTCTTCCCTGCGCTTCACATGTCATCTTCGTGGTGGTGCGTTGGACATGGTGATCCGCCCCATCCTTCTGGGTTCCCGGTTTGCCTATGCAGACATGGGCCTGTCAAGTCTGCGGTTTCATTCTGTGACTTCTTCACGATCTGCGCCCTGGATTCTATGCCCTCATCGGGTGGACTGTTGTCCTCCTGTCGCGGCTTCTGTTGGGGCCGGGTGCCTGGATGATGTGGCCCTGGACCTCCCAGGTCAATTCTTGGCACGTTCCTCTCCAGTTGTCCGGGACTGGCACAGTATGGAGTGTTGGGGCTTCAAGCTTCCCTTTTGTTGCCTTCCCTATTTGTAATTGGCACTTGGTGTATTTTTGCATCTTTACCAGATTTGGGTGCCTCTATCTGCGTCTGACTTGGGATTCCGGCTGTCTGGGCCTACCTCGATCGACTGGCTCAGTCGAGGTAGGCCAGACCATTCGCTCCATTCAGACTGTTCTCCGGTGGTTCATTGCCTGAACCCGGGGGTTTCTCTTCGGTCCTTTGGTCCTTTGGGGTTGGTCTCTTCAAGTGGTTTGTCTGCTGGATTCTCAGGGTTTGGCTCTCCGTGCGGTTCAGTCCGAAAGGGAGCTGTCCAACGTTCTGGTGGACGGTATGTCACGCTTCCATCCCCTGTCCACGGAAGTGGACGGTCGATGACGACTCATTTCGTTGCGACACTGCAGATGTTACGGGCTCCCAGTATGTGGACCTCTTCGTTCGGCGTGGCTCGATCCTTGGTGTCATCCCATCTATGTGACGCCCCTCCAACGACTGCGAGGCTGTTGCCGCGGTGGTTGCCTTTCGGCAGCCGAGCTGACGTCGAGGTGGGGTTACCTGTAACTCTTTCCCCGGTCCAGCTGTTGACCTTCGGTACGTTCTGGTTCGGTATTGGAGAAATTCCCAGGGAGAGTAGTCTGTGTGGCCCCTGGTGCGGCCTTAGCCTTGGCGTCTCTATGCTCTTGGGCTCCCGGTGCCCGCAACCCGGCGATGTTCCCGCTGGCTGCCGTGCTCTTTCAGGAGGTCGGCCCGCGTCCGGTACAGGGCTGATTTGAATTTCTCCTCTGATCTTCGCGTTTGGTCTTTTTGACGTGTGGTGATATCACCATTTCTATGGTGATACAGGTGGCTTCGTGATTGGTGTCCCACGCTAGAACTTTGTCTTCGGCGACAGTATGAAGTTCCTGAGCGTCTTTTTTCCGCCATTTTTGGCTCTTTCGTAGGGTGTCTCTTCTTTGGATCGAGTTGTCTTGTCCTGTCTTTCTTGGCTTTTCAGGACCCTCATTTGATGGCCTAATACTGGTGCCTCATATCTCTGGTGCGGCCGCTTCAAGCTTCATTTCAGGGTGACGTTACATCCGCCCTTTCATAAGTTTTTCCTGTGCATTAGTTCACCCTCCGGCCGCTCATGCTCCTCTTGAGCCCGTCGTGGTCTTTGGACAGGGTGCGATACTCATATCTTTCTCTCTCGTGTTTGTGGTGAGCCCCTTAGTTCAGATGTTTTTCCAGGCTTTGTTTTTGTTGGCATTGGCCCTGGAGGGCCTGGTAGCGGGAGCTTCATGCTCTCCTCCGCTCAGAGGCGTTTCTGCTCTTTTGGTCCTGGAGGTACGGTTTGTCCATTTGCAGCCTTCTCCATATTTACTGGGAAGAACAAGAGGCTGCCTTTCTAGGAGGGGTCCGTGGGTCATTCGATGACTTGGTGGTTCAGCGGGGCGTGCATCATGTGTTGTGTCCGTTGCAGCGCACTGTCGCCAGTTACCTGCGCTACTTCAGCCAGGGTGGCTGGGATTTGCTTTGGGTTGAATCCGGTTTCCCGTTCCTGTTCCAGCGCGCTCGGTTCTCCCAGGTTGTTGCAGGGGTTATTAAGTCTAGCAGCCTGCGGTTTATCCTCGAGCCCATGACGTTACAAGTTTGCGCTTGGTGCAGGTTTTTAAACATGTCTTGGGTCATATTCCCGCGGGATTTTGGAGTCGAACAGGGTCCTGGCCGCCGTCATCCTTAATGTATCCCTGCTCCTCTCGGCGTGTTTGTGTCTTGGGTCGCAGGTTGCAGCCAGTTGTCTCGACTCTTCTTTGAGGAGTTTGTGGCCGCCGCCTCCCGGGCATGTCCCCTAATCCTTCTCTTTGGGTATGTGCTCAGAGAGCTGTAAGGGTCCCCACAAAAAACCGCGTTGAATGAATGAAACAACATTTTCTGGGGTGAGCCCGGAGCTCCCTGGCTACCCTCCCTCTCATTGACAGCGGCGGCGGGTTTTTTGCTGTTGGTTTGAAGCCTAGTTCACGAACTGAAGGCAGCCGGCGCGGCTGAGGTCAGAGCCACCCCTCCCTCTCTTGGGGGGGGGGGGGCCTGCGCGTGACGACCGACGCGGCAGTAAATTGAGTTGTTCTTTGGGATTATAGGGAGTTTTCTACCTCTGGACCTCTCTGTTCGGTTTTTGTTGTAGTTTTTACCATGTAGGGTTTGTTTTGTTATGCCTACCTTTCTGGGTACCTGACCCCGGTCGATGGCAGATAAGGAAAACCCCCAACCATATGGGGTTTTCCATGGCCATTGCTCCCTGAAACCTCTCTGAAGGGGCCAGGTTCTGGCGCTGGGCCCTGGTAGGTCTGAACTCCATAGCTAATGTCCCGGTCTAACATAACATATATTAGCCCGATAATCTCCAGGGAGCCTCCGGGGCTCACCCAGAAAATGGCGTTTTATTACATTCAATGCTGGTTTTTGTCATGTACATCAATGACAGATGTGAATACGTACAAATCACATCATCAAATTTGCAGATGAGAAAGATTTCGGTAAAGTGGGAAATGATAATGATATTGATGCCTTGCAAAGAGATCTACATGAACTCCATAAATGTCCAGAAGACTGGCAAATGCTTTATAATATTGAAAAATGCAAGACCATCCAGTCTTGCATAACTTAACAACCCACACCACAACTACCAAATTAACACTTTCACTGCCTAATGCCACATATTCCGTCATAAAACCAAAATACGGAGTATGCGGGATGATGCAAATGACGTTGTGCAGTTGTTTTTTTTTGCAATGGCTTATTATTCAGTATAAACATTGTGGGTGAATGAGTCTAACATTGGGTTCTGTGCTCACCGGGAATGCTCGGATTTACCTTCTGGTGCGATTTGGGTGCTCCACCGGGCCAGTGAAAGTGTTAATAGCATTACATTACAGCAGATTGATGAAGAAAAGGACCTTGGAGTCAAAATCTACCACTCACTAAAAGTTACACAACAGATAAGTGCAGTAGTCAGAAAAGCTACCCAAACTTTTGGGAGTTTGTACACATACAAACTTGTGTACTTTTGTACACACACGTGTACTCACAAAAGTACACTTGTACACGAAAGTCAAAAGTACTCACACGTACTTTTGACTATAAGGGAAAAAAGTAATGGTTCAACTGTATAAATCTCTGGTGCCCCTAATTGGATTAATGTATCTAAACATCAAGACCTCATTTTCAGAAGAACATACTGCCCTGAAGAAGGTGCAACACTAGGCAACAAAAGTTATTCCAGAGCTAAGTCATCTCTCATATCAGGAATGCTTGAAGGCCACAGAGCTAACAACACAACAAACTAGGCATGACAGGGTGGTTCTCATTGAAACTTAAAATACTGAACAAACTAGAGGATGGTGATCTGGATATTTTCTTCAGAAGGTTAGATGTAACACAAACAAGGAGCAGCAGTTTGAAGCTCAACAAGCCACAATGTAGGACTGAGAACAGGAGATGCTTTTTCACCTATGGAACCGCCCACCCACCAAAGCCGTAACTGCCGAAACTGTGTCAAGTTTTAAAATATACAGTACCTGGAAAAGATCATCAAGGCAAATGGTGGAGGGGGGACTTTCGACAAGCCGCTGGCTTCCTGTCCTCATCGAGGCCACTAGGATTAGTGGTCCTCAGGTAAATCAGGTAAAATCAGGTAAATCAGAAAATATAGGCATACTGTACTGATATTTTAGTTAAAAACAATTTTGTTACTTATGTTTATGTAGGCACAGTACTTGGATAATAACTTTATCTCTACTCTCTCTTAGGTTCTGCGTGGAAGGTCCTTCTCATCAGCATCAGCCCCTAAGATAGCCTTGGGAGATAATAGTTCAATAGGACACCAGTCTGTTTTAAGAACAACTTCAGATTCAGCTAAAGTCTTACCAGATATCACCAGACCCAGTCAGACTGTACCTGCTACTCGGAAACGCTCTAGTAATTCATTAAGCAAGGATGTTTCTACGGCAGAAGAGTTTTTCCTTGATGTTATTCTCCAAAGGCATGCCAAGGTTGTGTAATGAGCATTAGCATTCATATCTGTTTATAGTTCTGTGCAGTATAGTCTTGTACATGATATGCCCCCTTGGTTCTTGTTAGAACAAGTTCCTCATGAGAGGATCATTACATATATTTTGACTAAAAATTTATTTCAACACCATTACTAGGAAGTTCTACAATGACTAAAATATGTGCTGAAGAATTTTGAATGCCAACCATTGCAGGAAGGAATCTCCCTCTGCATGTTTTTCACTACAAATAAATACTGTATGAGCTTCGTTATCTGAAGCCCGCTGAACTGAATACTGTATTTAGGTTATCCGGGCAAAACTGGGTTTGTGCTTTAAGGAAATAACAAGTGAATTTCGTGTGGAGTCCACCTCGTGGTGCCAGAACCCAGCCCTTAGGCCCACATCCTGTGTGGCCACCGTGTGTGTGTGTGTGCTTACTAGCAAATTGGTTTCCAACAAGTGTAATAGGGGAATGGGGGTCGATAAATTAGTAATAGAGAAAGTGAATACTATTGCAAGTCGGGAATAAAGCAGAAAATCCCTTATTGTAATACAAGCGAATTAATATATCAGTGTTATAACCCAAGTAACTGGCAACTGAGGGCCTCCAGCCGCGGCCTGGGACAACAAGTGTCAACGGTACAGCCTCTGGGACCCTCCCTCACCCTCGACCGTGTGATAAGTACTGACCATACTGTAGAGAACAAATAACATATATACTTTACAAACATACGGTATACATATAATATTATAAATATATAGATATATACAACAAACAAGGCAAAATGGGAGTAAATAAACAAATTTGTGGCCACTGTAAGATCTCCTTCAAGTCGAAGGCGACGGGAATTGAATGTTATATCTGTAAGAATAGATTTCATTCGGCTTGTACAGGCGTGAGTAACACTGCGGCACTGAGAGCTGGCCACTTGCTCTGGGTGTGTAAACATGACCTGCCAGCTTGGAATATCCTAAAAAACCTTCTAGATAACATGACGCATGAACGGAAAACATCGTTCATTGGAAGCCTACCAGCCATCCAGAAGGAGTGGGAAAGGAACAACAATTGTAATATACCAGGGGCGGAGGCTATAGTCAGGGATGAAACTGAGGCTGAAACTCAGGAAGTTGTAAACTCTGACTCGGTAGGCCCGGATGTGGATGACAGTAAACTAGAAAGTGTAACAGACAGCACTGACAGCTCGGTAGGTACAGACACTACAACGGTTCCCGATAGAGAGAGTCAGAACAGAAGGACAGACTTATGCAAATTTTATGCAAAGGGCATATGCAGACATAGATATGCTGGTAATAAGAAAGGATTAGAATGCAGTTATCAACATCCCAAAAAAAAAATGTTTAAATATGCTTAGGAAAGGTGAGTGTCGATTTGGATCAATATGTAGGTTTTTCCATCCTGAGATGTGCCAAACCTCACTGGAGGACAGAAAATGCTATGACCTCAGCTGCCCATACTTTCACGTGAAAGGCACGGAACGCTACATAAAGAGTGGCAAGCAGGATAATGAATTTGGAGGAAATTCGATAAATTTTTTATACCAGGCCGAAAGAGAATTCAAAAGGAGGAGCATGGAGAATGTATGGAACTGGATGCCAGACCCACTTGCATACCAGAATTACAGATACAACTACACACCGAAAGGGAACCACAACTACAACAGGCAACTGCCCTACAACAATCAGCACTGGTCAGAACAAACTCAATATGTCCACGCATAATGGGCTTGCCACAAAGTCTCCCAGTCAAACTATCACTAACAGAGTAACCTCATTCATCTTTGCCAACATACAAGGACTGAAAACAAGAACAAACAATAAGTACAGTTCATAAATGGCCTCCTCACGGAGTCAAATGCAGTATTTGGAGCTTTCACAGAAACCCATGCAGGGGAATTCTTGGACAGTGAGATCTGGATTCCAGGATACAACCTATACAGGTGTGACAGGAAAATTAGGTCACATGGAGGAGTGGGTCTGTATATTAGGGAAGACCTTGTGTGCTCGGAGCTCCTAAACGTTACAAATGAGGTGGTAGAGGTACTGGGATTAAAATAGAGAAAATAAATTTAGTGATTATTCTAATATACAAACCGCCAGATGCAACGGCTGAGGAATTCACAGAACAGATAAACAAAATAGAGAATAGCCTTGATAATTTGGAGAACCCAATACCTGATATTATCTTCTTAGGTGACTTCAACTTGCCTAGTCTCAGGTGGAGAATAGCAAACAATATATTATACCAGGGAATCTATCAGGACCTAACCAACCACAGATTAGAGAACTACTTAGATTCTGTGACAAATTTTCACTCACTCAGCAGATATCGGAGCCAACGAGAAATAAAATATTCTCGATCTGGTCTTTACGAACAATGAAGACATTATCAGAGACATTACGATATCAGATACCACATATTCAGATCACAAGCTCATTGAAGTGCAAACTACCATCAATACTCAGAATAGACCTAAAACGTTGATAAAGCGAGAGGGGCTATTCAGTAAATTCAATTTTAATAATAAAAGGATAGACTGGGAGATAATAACAGGGAACTTAAAAACATTCCATGGGAAACTGTTTTAAGTAATAAAAGTCCTACAGAAGGAATAGAAAAACTGACTTCGGAAGCGTATCAGTCTGTCTGAAACATGTTCCTTTGAGGAAAGCCAGAAAGAGATCCACGTAGAAAGAGAACGCAGAAGACTATAAACGACAGGAAAAGATAACGGAACTGCTTATGCAGACACGAATTTCCCGTCAAAGAAGGAATAATTTAAATAGGGAGATTGAAGAAATCGAGCGGAAATTGAAACACTCATATGAAACTGAAGAAAGGCAGTTAGAACAGAAAGCAATTCAGGAAATAAAGAAAAATCCAAATACTTCTTCACATATGCGAAATCAAAAGCAAAACTACTGCCAGTATTGGACCTATTCGTACAAGTGAAGGTTCATACACGGAGGATGACAAAGAAATTAGTGAAATCCTAAAAAAGCAGTATGAGGACATGTTTAGCACTCCAATAAACAACATGAAAGTAGAAGATCCAGACAATTTCTTTATGCGTGATATCCAAACCCCTGTAAATATAACTGATATCAACACGAGCGCACTAAATTTGAAAGAGAAATTGAAAACATGCCCATGCACTCGGCCCCAGGTCCAGACTCATGGAATTCAATATTTATAAAGAAATGCAAAGTGCCGGTAGCACAGGCACTCAGTATAGTGTGGAGGAAGAGCTTGGACAAGGGGGAGATACCAGATGCACTTAAAGTGGCAGACATAGCCCCTCTACACAAGGGAGGGAGCAAAGCATTGGCAAAGAATTATAGACCAGTTGCACTAACATCGCACATAATAAAAGTATTTGAGAGAGTGATTAGGAGTCAGGTCACCAATTTCATGGAGACCAATGACCTTCACAACCCAGGCCAACATGGATTTCGAGCGGGAAGATCGTGCCTCTCACAGCTACTTGAGCACTACGATAAAGTCACTGAGGCATTAGAAGAAAACAGAATGCTGATGTGATATACACGGACTTCGCAAAGGCTTTCGATAAATGTGACCATGGCGTGATAGCACACAAAATGAAGTCAATGGGAATAACCGGTAAAGTAGGACGCTGGATACTCAGTTTTCTGTCAAACAGGACTCAGCGAGTAACGGTCAACCATATAAAATCTAGTCCAAGTGCAGTTAAAAGCTCTGTACCTCAGGGTACAGTCCTTGCACCGCTGCTTTTCCTTATTCTCATATCAGATATAGACAAAAATACAAGTCACAGCTTCGTATCATCCTTTGCAGATGACACAAAAATCAGTATGAAATTACCTCGGCTGAAGACATTGAAAAACTTCAAGCTGATATTAATAAAGTTTCGACTGGGCATCAGAAAATACATGATGTTTAACAGTGATAAATTCCAGGTACTCAGGTACGGTAAAAATGAGGACCTTAAACATAATACAGGGTACAAAACACAATCAAATGTGCCCATAGTAGGGAAAACAGCATGTAAAGGATTTGGGAATAATGATGTCTGACGACCTAACGTTTAGGGAGCATAACCAAGCAAATATTGCGACAGCCAGAAAAATGATAGGATGGATTACGAGAACTTTCAAATCCAGGGATCCATCACAATGCTTGTACTCTTCAAGTCACTTGTGCTGTCCCGTCTTGAGTACTGTTCAGTACTCACTTCCCCCTTCAGAGCAGGAGAGATTGCTGAAATAGAGGGAATACAGAGAACATATACAGCACGTATAGACGCGATAAAGCACCTAAATTATTGGATCGTCTCAAAGCTCTCCAAATGTACTCACTAGAAAGAAGACGAGAGAGATATCAAATAATATACACCTGGAAGATACTGGAGGGCCAGGTCCCAAATCTACACAGTAAAATAACAACGTACTGGAGTGAACGATATGGAAGAAAATGCAGAATAGAACCAGTGAAGAGCAGGGGTGCCATAGGCACAATCAGAGAACACTGTATAAACATCAGAGGTCCGCGGTTGTTCAACGTCCTCCCAGCAAGCATAAGAAATATTGCCGGAACAACCGTGGACATCTTCAAGAGGAAACTAGATTTATTCCTCCAAGGAGTTCCGGACCAGCCGGGCTGTGGTGGGTATGTGGGCCTGCGGGCCGCTCCAAGCAACAGCCTAGTGGACCAAACTCTCACAAGTCAAGCCTGGCCTCGGGCCGGGCTTGGGGAGTAGAAGAACTCCCAGAACCCCATCAACCAGGTATCAACCAGGTATGTGATATTGTGACCAGCTATATCCTGAGCAACATTATAAATGCCCATGTCAAATTAGAAAAGCCCAGAAGAACCATGACTGAGTGGACGATTCAAAGAAAAATACCCATGGCTATAAAAGCACTAAATGAATCAGACACTATTTATTTTTGGAAAGAGCTTTTTGGCAGTGTTTCCAGGCTCCCTGACACCAGTATAGCTGCATAGGAGGCGTTATGAAATGATCACTGCTGTCTTGGTGATCATTGATCACTAAAATCTGTCTATTGACACGTGTTTTCCCGAGTTTTAACACTTGTCTGTAGTGAGACATCATATTGTCATTAAAAAGATTAATACAATGGCCTGTTACAGCTTTATCTGGGTGACACTTTTCAGCAAAACTTTGCACTTCTTCCATACTGCACACATTTTCTTAATTAATGAAGAAGGGTCATCAACAACCCATATACCATTTTCATATTTACGAATTTTACCACTGACTTTCTTGGGATCCATGGAGTGATATATAATAAGAACTTTATGTTCAGAAACCCAAAAAAGCACAAAAACTATGAAATTCCTTTACAAAGAATTTAATCCCGGTCGTCACTGAGCAGGTAGGTGGGATACACTGGTAAACAATTGCCCACGTCCTAGTACCACGCGATCATTCGACCCAAACACTTATCAACAGACATTGTATTCCAAGGAAAACGTCAAACACCAATTCAATTTTTACGATGAATTTGACGTCGTATACCAAAAAAAATTGTACTCTAAGGGCAGTCGTACACTAAAGGTACTAAGGTGTACACTAAGGTACCACTGTATACCATATTATATATGTACGTACCAGTACTTTCTTGAATTTTGGATTCTACAAACTTTTTTTTTATATTGTGCTAACACATCCTGTATTTAATATCCTTAATGAGATTTCTTGACACAAAACTCACATTCTATC
>WNGS01042707.1:29907578-29918381 GCA_020271785.1 Procambarus virginalis
TACTCCACCACCTCGTCTAATATATCAAATAATTTGTATTCCCCCAACAAAACTATTGAACATCACTTTCAATAAATGTATGATGAAACTAAAAAAAAAATTCCACAAAACATCCTTGTGAAATAGTGAATCATAAGACACTAGCAATTATGGCAAATTCCACCCCAAAAGAAAACTCTTTATGAGAGTTTTCTCAAATTAAAAGCAGAGCTTGTGTAATTAAATACATTATTAAATTAAGCTAAATAACATACCCATAGCATCTGAGAGAACATGAAGGAACACTCCTCTCATGTTCATTTGTGAGGCACTTTATTGCCCTCCTCCCCTGGCCTATCTTGGCTGGACAGGGAGGTGGGAGGTGTGAATCTTTCATCGTTTTCATTGTCGTCCGTGGCCACCAGAGCATTGATGGTAGACAACTTATTTTCTGGACTGTCATGACTGTGACCGTGGCCACCGTGGCTGTGACCGTGTCCATGCTCTGTGAACAAGGTGCAGTTATGGTACACAAATATACTGCTGAATGTTACAAAATACAACTGTGTGGAGCCCTTAACAGATCCACACATACATATATAACACAAGTTGCTAATTATCAAAGTACTGTAATACATACCACATATTCAGAACTTTAAAGCTTTAAATTTATCTGATTTTGCTAAATACAGATTATTTTTGGATCAACTAATAGTCATTCAAAAAATATGATATTAACATGCAAATTTGTTAGTTACTTTCACAATAAATATAGCCAATACTAACAGTGGGTAACTTTAGAATCTTATGTACATACCATGGAAAAGCCCGAGGCCTATTAAGTTAATAATCAATCCAATTACACCAACAATCAAGATCATTTGGGGATTATGTAACTCTTCTGTTTCATATAATCTGAAAATAAAACAAACTTTCAAAATAATATTTGTTGAACATAATCACATTATGATCATTACTAATGCTAGACAGTGTGTCTATGTGTGACTATGAATACAGTGTGACTATGAATACAGTATTACAATTTGTAAAGCTTGCAACTACAGATAATCAAATGACTAGTACATTTATGTACATGACTAGTACATAAATCTTGTAAGAGTATGTTTGAGCAATTATTCCATGGGATATGGATAACTTATATTCTATATTCTTCATCATTTGAGGTCCAGACAGTCAACCATGACCCAGTTAATGATATTGAATTGCAAACAAATTTTCATTCCGATCCACTAACCAACTTTCTCGCTTTACCAGACAAATAACATGCGTAACCCTGCATTAATGACAGGCAAGGGGGGGGGGGGGTATTTTCCACAGAACATATTTTCCTCACCTTTTCAAGGATTCCACAAATATAGAGAAACAAAGAGCTAGAAGAAAGACGCTGTTTACCAGGGCACCCAACACCTCCGCTCGTGCCCACCCAAATGTGTTTTTACTCCATTTCTTAGGCGACATCTGGAAAATTAATTATTTAAGACAATGTAAAAGGGAAAGTGTAAAAAGTAAAATTGCAAACATTAGAAAAAATGAATTACAGATGTGTAGCGTATAAAAAAAATGACAATTACATCAATACTGTCCGATATTTTTTGGCATTACTGTATTATAGATTTGCAAAAGGCAAAATTTTCATTATGTTACAGTACAGTACTATAATATACTTTGCTAGTGATGGTGAACTCATTTTGTTTGTTAATTTACACCAAGTGGTGCAGTAGTGAAATTGTTAATATGTTTACAAAATGAGAAACTTATTAAAACCCGAACAAGAGAACTGTTAAAATATTTTCAGAAAACCTTCACATAAATATGATCATCCATCCAAATTGGAAATTAATGTAGTCGATTAAATTAATTAATGTAATTAGTTAATCTACCATTTTTTTAAACCCTAAAGGCAAATAAAATGATACACAGAACATATAATGCATCTTCAAATGTTTCTAACAAAAAAAATCAAGAAAAATATATAATCACACAAGATGCAGCTGAAGACAGTCAATGTAATATCCAATTCAGGAAGCTTAAGCAAATTTATTTAAAGCTACAGTGTCACAAATACAGTAATTTACAATAATACCTCATAAAAATTTAACAACAAACTAGAACACATTCTTACAGTGTGCACCCAATTCGGAAATCCGGCAAATAACCAGATAATGCGAGATATAATTAATGTGTATTGGTGTTCATAGTCTAGGTCCAGTGTTGATAACCTCCTCTGTTACGGGACATTGCTAAATACTAAGCAATATGCACCAACAATATTACAAATTAAAAAGATATACAGCACTATACACATAAAGAGAAACAGAACCTGGGCATTAGAAATTACCAGCTTTATCACTACCTAGCAATAACCTGCAGTAGTGATCAACAACACATTTAAGATTACATGTAAAGTACTGAGCAACGAACACAGGTCAATTCCTATAGGCTAAGCTGTATTATTATGTGAAAAGTCTTTCCCTTTGTTGTGCTTATTACAGGTAGCTTACTGAGCCAGTTTTATTGTTGTAATATTTCATGACTGCTGTAACCTTGTGCCTCCAGACTCCAGACTGTGCTTACTGTGGCAATCTTGTGTCTAGACTCCAGGCTGTATTCACTCTGCTACCATTCTTCTGGTGACTGACATTCATTGTTACCTCTGTATTGCATGCATAATGCATGGAAGTATTTTACATAAAGTGTATCAGTTGATACGCACTTGTTGTTTTCTGTATAACTATACGAACCTACGTGTGGCAAACTTAGAGATGATTGACATGGAAGGGCTAAAACTTGTACATACCTTGACACTTAAGAATGCAATGACGAGTGCCAATACATCGCTGAGCATGTGAAAACTATCGGCCACTAGTGCCATAGAATTGGTGATGTAGCCAACAATGAGCTCCACCAAGAAGAAGGTAGCTGTCAGACCAAACATGGTCAACAACCGGCACTTCTTCCCTGTGTATCGACCCATCTTGATCCTAAAACAAATAAGACAAAAGGCATATTAGAATTACAGTAATCTGAATAATGTTTAAACTATAACACTGTAACTACTGTATTATAAATGTACAGACAAGACCTAAGCTGAAGAATAAAATGGTCTTTCAAAATAGTGTACACTGATGATACATAACGATATACACAAGATGAACAAGAAGAGAGAATCAATACAACAATATATATGTAGGAATTATTGACTTACTGTAACCACCTGAACCTGTTTCAAGTGTAGCTCAACTTGCTATGTATTATTATAATACAGATATAATTCAGTTGCATATAGTCCTGGGGACCACTCAGGCTTGTTCGCCCTTATAATACAGATGTTTGTTAATACTGTACTAAGCACAATATTAATAAACATCTTAGTGAATAATATCACACACAGTATCTATATATATACAACAGGAAATGTCTGCACCTGTCCTAGTTTGGAGGCCAGATGCTTGGGGGTAGCCTCACTCAATGCTGCAAACATTTTATCTTTATCATTGTACAATATTAGGATGACCATTATTGTTTGACCAAATAATTGACCAAATCGAAGTCGGATTGCAAAAGGGATCTGGGAGTTATGATTAGTAAAAATTTAAAACAAAAGGATCAATGCATGAATGTTCGTAATAAGGCAAATAGGACACTGGGATTTATTAATCGAAGCGTTAGTAGCAAGACACCTGATGTGGTTCCTCAGCTATATCTTGCTCTGGTTAGGCCCCATTTAGATTATGCAGTTCAGTTTTGGTCGCCGTACTATAGAATGGATATAAATTCACTTGAACGTGTCCAGCGTAGGATGACTAAGTTAATTCCCCAAATTAGAAATCTTTCATAACATAAGAACATAAGAACAAAGGCAACTGCAGAAGGCCTATTGGCCCATACGAGGCAGCTCCTATTTATAACCACCCAATCACACTCATATACATGTCCAACCCATGCTTGAAACATATGAAGAAAGATTAACTAAGCTTAAGTTGCATTCACTGGAAAGGCGAAGAGTTAGGGGTGACATGATAGAGGTTTGTAAGTGGATGAATGGACATAACAAAGGGGATATTAATAGGGTATTAAAAGTATCAACACAAGACAGAACACGAAACAATGGGTAAGAACATAAGAACATAAGAAGAACAAAGGCAACTGCAGTAGGCCTATTGGCCCATACGAGGCAGCTCCTATTTATAACCACCCAATCCCACTCATATACATGTCCAACCCATGCTTAAAACAATCGAGGGACCCCACCTCCACAACGCCACGCGGCAACCGGTTCCACAAATCAACAACCCTGTTACTGAACCAGTATTTACCCAAGTCTTTCCTAAATCTAAACTTATCCAATTTATACCCATTGTTTCGCGTTCTGTCCTGTGATGATACTTTCAATACCCTATTAATATCCCCTTTGTTATGTCCATTCATCCACTTGTAAACCTCTATCATGTCACCCCTAACTCTACGCCTTTCCAGTGAATGCAAATTAAGCTTTGTTAATCTTTCTTCATATGAAAGATTTCTAATTTGGGGAATTAACTTAGTCATCCTACGCTGGACACGTTCAAGTGAATTTATATCCATTCTATAATATGGCGACCAAAACTGAACTGCATAATCTAAATGGGGCCTAACCAGAGCAAGATATAGCTTGAGAACCACACCAGGTGTCTTGTTACTTACGCTGCGATTAATAAATCCGAGTGTCCGATTTGCCTTAAAATAGTATGGGCCAATAGGCCTTCTGCAGTTGCCTTTGTTCTTATGTTCTTAACACATCTCTAACCCTGTCCATGGAGGACAGAAGAAAATGTATATATGCTAGTTAGCATTGTAAATGTGTGGCCACGTTTGTTGTAGAAAATAATAAAAAAACTCCTCCACTCACTAGCTAGTGTGCTCGTTCATTCCTCCACTCACTCACAACTTGCCACATAAAATATATATAAAAAAGTTATAAGCACTTATAAAAGTGCTACTGTTTAAACATGAAAATGTGTCAATTTTCCTTGTGTATAATTCTAAATAGTTTATTATTTTGTTGTTTATTATTTTGTACCAAACACAGTATTATATTTAGCCGAGGGCAGCGGGCACTCACTAAGATGAGGTTGATATTAAGACTAACTACCCCCATTGATCACGCACTTAAATGGGGTATATATAAAGTAGCAGAGTGGCTACGTTCTTGACTTGCGATCGGGTCCCGGACTCGATCCCAGGACGGGACTCAATTAACTGATATGGTTTACAGCCATATATGGAGAATTTAAATATGGAGAATATTTAAAAAAAAAATTGACTGAGAAATATTATTTCGAAAAATATTCTCCAAATATTTTGGAGAATATGCCGGGCCACCAGGCACGCCCACCTGGCCACCAGGCACGCCCACCTGGCCACCAGGCACGCCCACCTGGCCACCAGTAACACCCACCTGGCCAGCCAGGCCACGCCCACCTGGCACCAGGCACGCCCCACCTGGGCCACCAGTAACAACCACCTGGCCACCTAGGCACGCCACACCTGTCCACCAGGCACGCCCACCTGGCCACCAGTAACACCCACCTGGCCACCAGGCACGCCCACCTGGCCACGCAGTAACACCCACCTGGCCACCAGGCACGCCCACCTGGCCACCAGTAACACCCCACCTGGCCACCAGGCACGCTCACCTGGCCACCAGTAACCCACTCTGGCCACGCAGGCACGCCCACCTGGCCCCCAGGCACGCCCACCTGGCCACCAGTGCACGCCCAACATGGCCACAGGCACGCCCACCTGGCCCCCGAGGCACGCCCACCTGGCCCCCAGACGCCACACCTGGCCACCAGGCACGCCCACCTGGCCACCAGGCACGCCCACCTGCCCCCAGGCACGCCCACCTGGGGCCCCCAGTAACGCCCACCTGGCCCCCAGGCAACGCCCACCTGGCCACCAGGCACGCCCACCTGGCCACCAGGCACGCCCACCTGGCCACCAGGCACGCCCACCTGGCCCCCAGGCACGCCCACCTGGCCCCCAGGCACGCCCACCTGGCCCCCAGTAACGCCCACCTGGCCACCAGGCACGCCCACCTGGCCACCAGGCACGCCCACCATGGCCACCAGGCACGCCCACCTGGCCACCAGGCACGCCCACCTGGCCACCAGTAACACCGGTATAGGACCAAGACCAACCCCCCCCCCCTTCCGCTCTACTTTCCACACTTTCCGGGTAAAAAAAAAATTATTTCAAAGCAGTTCTTCAAGCACTTGAAAGCTAGTATGTAAAACAGATTCGAGGAATGTTGTAACAGTAATTATGGACAATATAACTGATGCACAGAACAAGCTTTAAACAAATCTACAAGGGCCGTGACGAGGATTCCGAACTTACGAGATGCATTCGCTATTGTGATTTCTGTATGTAAGAGCTTTAAAACCTGTCTTGTGGACACAAACAAGCTGCGTGCAGTGAACCTGTCCATTGGTGGTGTAAACGCTATGTACCAAGCACACTACTTCAGATAAACTGACACAAAAGGGTAGAAAGCATTAGTCCAAAGACACCCTGGCTATTAATGTGAAAATAAATGACGTTTCGGTCCGTTCTAAAGCATTATCAAGTGTTTATATTACGGCTTGGACGCCTAATTTTCACCCACGTTATTAGACTTATTGGGCTAGAAGTACTTGACTAATATAAAGTTATGCTTAGAAACGAGAAGTGTGTAGAGACAGCACAAAACAAGCCACACGGCACCTCGGATGCATTTCCGATGGGTCCGTGTCATATAAAGGGGTGACGCCGAGGAAAATAAGATCTCGCGTCCCTACCAAAACCACCCGTACAGTTCACAGTCTTCACACCGTAACTGCCAGAATTAGTCTGGATATTGTTACTTATAGCGGAGGTAAGCACTCCAACTGTGACCTCTGAACAAGAACCACGTACACTTATTATAATATTCTAGAGTGTGCTAGTGAACGCTTATAGACTGTTTATTGTTGCGCCGGAGGCCGCTAGTTTATTGTGCACCCCATACTCATCCTGTGAGCGGTAGCGCAACTCTGAATTCCCTCACATAATGGGGAAGAAATACACTGTACCTAAGCTTGGCTACTAATAACAGTTTCTTCCCAGGGGGAACACCTCTGAGATAACCTCACCGCTGACGGGAAGAAGAAACAGGTTGAGCACGCTGGATTTCTCAAAGGCTTCTCATAGCACAGCAAAGTCACGTTTTCGATGGCGTGAGAAGCGAATGAGAGCAGGGGGCGGAGAGGTCCTTCAAGGCAGGTGATGGCAGTAGTAGTGTGGAGGAGAGGGCTCGCTGGCGGTATATATAGAGGCGCAGGGCAGAAGGGCATCCGGCAACCCACCACGGTGCCCTACACGCCAGCACGCGCACACACCTACACCGCATATCAACACCCCCCCCCACCTCCTGGAACCAATGAGGAAGTAGCGTGCAACTGATATCAATGTTGTCAGGTACAATCATTGAATAACTTTCAATAATAATAATAAAACATAAATAAGTTTTTCGGTACATTTTAAAGGATTGTCGCAATACACAGAGTGAGTTGCCGTACAAATTGGTATGTGGTCCACTGTCTCTCAAGGGGTATGTGGTCCACTGCCTCTCAAAGGCAGTGACGTCCTACATAATCAAAGTATTTGAGAGAGTTATCAGGAGTCAGGTCACCAGTTTCATGGAGACCAATGACCCCCACAACTCAGGTCAAGATGGTTTAGAGCGGGAAGATCATGCGTCTCACAGCTGCTTGACCACTACGACAAAGTCACATAGGCATTAGAAGAAAACAGAATGCAGAATGGTACACACTGATTTCGCAAAGGCATTCCATAATGGTGGAAGACCATGCAGCACAAACATAGGTCTATGTGAATAACAGGTAAGTAGGACGGTGGATATTCAATTTTGGGTGAAGTTGGGGATGGAGGGGGGGGGGGGAATTACCCGCCAAGTGGCTCTCAGGTGAAGATGATCCCTAGGAAGTGAAGGCGGAAGTGAGGAGCAGAGGACAGAGGTGGCGGGGGTCTCCGTCCCCCCCCCCCCACCCCCTGTCCGCTAGGATACACACTCACACTACCTCCCATACATTCCCTCTGACGTCAAACACACTACCTAATGGCGTTACTTACGCTTCTACTTCCCACTGTTACACCTATGTCCGGGTCCGCGTCCACACAATATGACAGAAACATTAAGCCTACGAAGAGGTAGCCATCAGACACCACGCCACCTGACTTGAGTTTCCGGGTCGTCTTATCAGAGGTGCGGTGGACCGACACATCTCGCAAGTTATGCTCAGGTACAAATCCACAAGGGCCGTGACGTGGATTCGAACTACCGGCCGAGAGCATCCCAGAAATCGCCATAGTCGTAGCTCAGTCGATAAGCTCTGGGAGCGTCTGGGAGCCTCTCAGACGCAGGTTCGAATCCTCGTCACGGCCCTTGTGGATATTGTTCATAGAGGCATCACGTTAGTGTGACTTGTTGTGTTATGCTCTATGTACTTGTCCAAATCAACATTAATACTACTGTTAACAATAATTCTCAAGTTGTTGCGATTGGTTAACAGTAGTTTAATATTTAATTAAAATTAATTAAACAGTAGTTTTAACCAAGCTGCTGCTGTTCTTACTGATATATTACAGTACTACTGAGGTAGGTGTTGCTTACTACTAATGATTACACAGCTGCTGTTGTTGTTACGCTGCCTCTGCTGCTCAACACCACCACATTATTGACAACCACCACCACCACTTTACCATAACCACCACACAACCACTTCTATAATGTAACCACACTTCTATAATGTAACCACACTTCTATAATGTATTCCTTAATTAACAGGGATTAGTTAATAGTTCTATTAACTATTCCCTGTTATTGGAAGAATAATGAAGCAGATGTTCTAGAATTAATTGACGATTACGTTATTAAGCAACACAATATGGAACCCATGCGGAAAAATAATATTTTAGACTTCGTATTAACAGTGAAACTAACATATTAACTAACAAATGTTAACTAACAAATTAATTAAATCGAAATTAAATTATGCAGGGGCTAATGATGTTGGACGAGTTAGGAGTGAGGAACTTATACAGAAATTCAAGACAGCTATAGAAATAGTTAGGAGCAAGAGAGGAATACCGATCATAGGTGGTATTCTTCCAAGAAAGAGCGTTGGAAATGAATGGATGTCGAGGGCACTTGGTGTCAATTGCCGGCTGTAAAGATATTGCAAATCAATGCATATTTGTCATAGACAACTGGGAACACTTCTATGGAAGAATGAAATGTATGCTCGTGATGGGGTGCATCTATCGAGAGCTGGCGTTGGTTGCTGTTGTGAACTCGTTGGAAGAAGTGGTTAGAGGTGTTGTTTGGGTTTAAACTGTTAGTAGATAGTGGTATGGGTATTGATATGGAGGAAGGATGTAATATAAGTATGTGTTTGTTGGAGAATCAAATTGGCAAAATGATCAGGGAAAGAGCTGGGCCTCAAAATAACAATTCACTAGGGTATATTAAACTAACAGTAGAAGTCTAAGAAGCAAAATAAACGATTTAAATGCTCTTGTCTGCACAGAAAAATAGATATTATGCACTTACGGAAACGTGGATGAATATAGAACTTAGAGAGCTATTAGCTGAATATCAATAAATGGATTTAAACTATTTCACACAGATAGATATATAGACGAGGTGGTGGAGTAGCCATATACTTTAGGGACAAATTGAAATGTAGTCTCAAAGAGGGAATCAAACTGAGCCACACACAGAAACTATTTGGATAGAATTAACGAAAAAGCAATAATATTAATTGGAGTTATATATAAGCCACCAAATTTAGACAGAATGAAGCAAAGCATCTATGGGATGAAATATCTAGAGCATCTAGTTCTAACAGTATTATGTCATGGGTGACTTTAATTTAGTGCAATAACTGGGTGAACAAACAGGGAATAATGAAGCAGAAGACTTTCTAGAATTAATTGACGATTGCTTCTTACGCAACACATAAGGAACCAACGCGGGAAATAAATATTTTAGATTTAGTGTAACTAACAGGGAAACACAATTTGGGACATGGAAATAGGGAGTGAGCTAGGGAACAGTGATAAGAAATCAGATTTAGCATAGAAGGGAATAGATCTGTAGGGGAAAATTCAGTTAAAGTGCCAGATTTTCGAAAAGCTGATTTCAATAGCCTAGAATTTTTGGGTCAAATAGAACATAAGAACATAAGAACCTAAGAACAAGTAACTGCAGAAGGCCTATTGGCCCATACGAGGAACCTCCTATCTTTATAACCACCCAATCCCACTCATATACATGTCCAACCATGCTTAAACAATCGAGGGACCCCACCTCCACAATGTTACGCGGCAATACATACATAAGAACATAAGAACATAGAACAAAGGCAACTGCAGAAGGCCTAGTGGCCCATACGCGGCAGCCTCCTATTATAACCACCCAATCCCCTCATATACAGTCCAACCCATGCTTGAAACAATCGAGGGACCCCACCTCCACATGTTACGCGGCAATAAGACATAAGAACATAAGAACAAGGTAACTGCAGAAGGCCTATTGGCCAATACGAGGCGCTCCTATTTATAACACCCAATCCCACTCATATATATGTCCAACCATGCTTCAAACAATCGAGGGACCCACCTCCACAATGTTACGCGGCAATTGGTTCCACAATCAACAACCCTGTTACTGAACCGTATTTACCCAAGTCTTTCCTAAATCTAAACTTATCCAATTTATAC
>WNGS01042707.1:29919381-29940748 GCA_020271785.1 Procambarus virginalis
AGAACCATCCAAACAAGAGAGGCTATGCCAGTGATATTTTTTAAGGCATAGTACTATCTAGAGGGAATATTGTTGCACACTAACAATCTCATTCAAGGCTGGTGAAATTGCTGACCTGGAGAACATGTACTGAATCCTATACCTCTAGAATCACTCAGTAAAACATCTAAATTGTTGAGACTGCCTAAAAATTTAAATCTGGACTTCCTAGTGTGCAAGTGGAAGAGATACATAATCTACACTTGGAAAATATTAGAAGGACTGGTTCCAAATCTGCACACAGAAATAACACAACATGAGACCAGAAGGTATGGTAGGATTTATTTTCTTCATTTTTTGTGACTTTGACATAACATCTTAGAAAATGTCAGAACTGTAAAGAGGTCCTGTATACTTAGAAAAATACTATATCAATTTTTATAGGATTATTTTTTAACCTTGGTGAATTAATGAAGATTATGGGATTATCATTTAAAAATTACATTAATTTTCAATTTTTAAAACAATTTCAAGACATAAAAATGTGTTGCCAAACCCTAGTTTCTTGATTTTTCAGAACTGATGCCAAGCTGACTTGGTACAATTATGAAAAAAAATTGTCTTAACTGAAGACTTAAACTTACAATGTAGGTTATCTTGAGATGATTTCGGGGCTTTTAGTGTCCCCGCGGCCGGTCCTCGACCAGGCCTCCACCCCCAGGAAGCAGTCCGTGACAGCTGACTAACACCCAGGTACCTATTTTACTTCTAGGTAACAAGGGCATAGGGTGAAAGAAACTCTGCCCATTGTTTCTCGTCGGTGCCCGGGATCGAAACCGGGACCACAGGATCACAAGTCCAGTGTGCTGTCCGCTCGGCCGACCAGCTCCCTAGGACTAAAGAGGCTACGTGTACAGATTGCATTTATAATACAGTGGTGCCTTGGTTTATGACTTTAATCCATTCTAAGAGACGGTTCGTAAACCAAAACAAATTTTCCCTTATGAAATACAGTAGTGTAAATTGAATTAATCTGTCCCCCACACCCAAAAAATATTAACTTAAAATACATTTTATACAGAATACTACTCATATTTTTTACTATTCCTTACCTTTATTTAGGAGACTTATTTTCATATGGAAGATGGTGAGGAGGAGGAAGAGGTGTTAGTGTTTGGAATGGGAATCTCCTTCCGTTATAACATCAGGCAGTGATGCCATTTCTGGGGGTATATTCTCTATGTTTTGCAGGCATACCACTAAGACCTGGTTGTGGCTCACTGCTTGCTTATCTTACTAAGAATCTGTCTATAAACACTTTGTTTTTACCTACGTTTTAACACTTGTCTGTACTGTAGTGAGACATCACATTGTCTTTAAAAAGGTTAACCTAACAGCCTGCTACAGCTTTATCTGGGTGAGACTTTTCAGCAAAAGTTTGCAGTTCTTCCCATACTGCACACATTTTCTTAATGAAGAAGGGACATCCTCTACTGCCTTTACTCAACTATTTTGTTAGGGTGAACTTTACTACTGACTATCTCTTGACCCACCTCGTGATCTATAATAAGAACTTTTATGTTCAGAAACCAAAAAAAGCAGAAAAACAATGAATTTCTTCACAAAGAATTCAAGCACAGTCATCACTAGGCGGGATACACTGGTAAACTGAACATGCCGTGCCCAGCAGAACCACCTGCTCGACCCATACAAGTATCAACAGACGACTCATCTTCCAAAGCAAGCTTCGTACACCAAGTCAAATTTGACAAGAAAATTTACTTTGTATACAAAAAAACTCGTAATCCATGACATTCATAAACCAAGGTTCCACTGTACTGTATTTTGAAATACAGCCTTGATTAATTAAAAAAAATTAATGTAATGGAAATAATCTTACAGATGAAGATGGTGCACTGTTCTCTATCTAAAAGGTCAAGAAATAATAGTACATCTGCAGCAAGCTGGTATAATTTTTTAGCTTTTAATCTTAAGTATAATGTGATCATGATCACGAAATGTAAAACTTTCAAACATTAGCCTTTTTTAATTCTTAATATTGCAAAAGAATATGCAAATAATTTTTATGTAAAACTGATGCCTGTAAAATGGTTTGTATGCACTAAGAATCTCTCACTACCATACAAGTCTCTTCACTAACACCCACAAGGTAAATGTGCAACCAATTGATTACCAATATGAATTATGTCAAAAATTAAACAAATTAATAAAATCTTGAATGAGCAAACAATAATTATAACGTAATGTACATATAAAGTATCTTGTTATTTGAGGCAAAACTTAATTTAGGCAATGAATACATAATCATGCAGTAAATAATTTGGAATTGACCAATTCGTAATAACTATTACAGACGGTTAATTTATAAATGTATACCTTTGCCTATTAAAAGTTGAAGTTTTACAAGTTGGAATACTGTACTGCTCTGATCAGTCTACCTTTCTATCATTAACTAGTAACTTCAAATGTTGAATATCTTCCCAAACACTCAACAACTGATCATCATACCACCGAAGCAATAATTAAAATAAATGTTCAGGAATTCTAAGAGTTGGTTGATTTTACATAAGCATACACAACTGCCTTGGAGAAAAACTGATCTGTGAATGAAATGAAGGCTGACCAATAACAAACAAATAGGTAGAACAATTTGTCAAAAAACAATTGTAGTCTAACACACATATAGAGTATACATGCCATTGTCCATATGATGACTGTCTTCACAGTGCCCAATATTGAATGCAGTTTAGGATTTCGGTTTTTCAATCTAGTAATGCCATTTAACTTTTTGCTGAATTTAATCCATTTTTTGGTAATATATTTTAATCTTTTTACCTGATTTTTAAGCAATGTAGCAGTAGAATGATTATAACCCCTGAATTTAGTAGTGACTTATTTGCAAAGCATTGGGAGAATGGTGCAAGGCACAATAAATCTAATGTTATCCTTCCTCTGAGATGACTTGCCGATAGGTTTGTCATAATGATATTCATGTACATATCCTATACACATACGTAATGTTGATATGGCAAGTGCATATAAAATCATGAATAAGAAGAACAGAAGTGGATAACCTGAAAAAGTGGCTAGGAGGATTAGAGTGGAACTGAATTTTATGGAAAGAGTACAAAAGGCAGTAAATTGTAAAATTGAGATCATACTGATACTGTTTGGTCATGTGTGAACAAACAATGAAAGAATGGTGAAGAGAGCACATTTAAGTGAATACGATGGTAGAAGAAGGGAATGTTCAAGAAGATAAACATGAATAAAATGCAAGGAATATGGAGACAATTATCAGGGGAAAGAACTGTGTTTTGACAAAGTAATGTTATGTTTGTGCCGATACTGTACTTGCATTAAGCTCTCAGCCATTTGGTTTAACATTTATTATGGGAAAATTACTTGAATCAATAATCACGAAAGCTAATTGCATACATCTTGAAAATATTTTAATAAAGGATTCTAATCATGCCTTTACAAAGAGCTGCTTGTATTACTTTTAGTATTTTTGAAGTTATTCATAAGTGCAAAAAATGCAACAATAAATCTTTTGGTTATTTGAAAGAAAACAGAGCAAGCCATAGTGCCCCAGGGCTCTGTTGTTTATCATATATACTGTATAAAGTATTTAGACAATATTGAAGAGCAACAGGAGACCTGGGAAAAATTGGTCTGAAAATAGGGTTGTTGATTTATGAAACAAATTACTTGGTAATAAAAGAAACATGGAATTGCTGGATCTTACAACTCAAGAGGGATCACCAATTAAGACAATTGGTGACATGGTCACCAATTGTCTTGATATTCATTGTGACAATATTTTTCAATAGTAATCTGTTCATAGTCATCAAACGCACTCAGCAATTCAAGTGAGTTTGCTATCATATTTAAATAACAGCATGGTTTCTGTAACTGTTAACTTGTCAAATTGTTTTTTTAGAATTTCCTGCCATGCTACTAATAGAATCACTATTTCATGTTTCTCCAGTTCTTTCAGAATGGTAGAAGCCTCTCCTTTGGCCTCTGCACTTAGTTGTTCATCAATATGTCATCAGTACCATGATATTCTGCTGGGAGCCATGCTTGTACAGCATCCAAATGGGCTGACCACCATGTATCTGAAAAACACTTGACAACTGGCATGTGTTTCAGCATATCTTGATGTTTGCACCAATGACTGGTTAACTTCTTGAGATAACACAGTTGTTGAATTATACCAGACATAGCAGCTGTGCAACATTCAACCCAGTACATTCTGATGAGGTTTGGAGAATAAGCCATGCAAGGAACAACATCGGCAAACTCATGGCATTTTGTGGGCTTTAGTAGTATTTTTCAGACATGCTGGCAGTTGTATGAATGACTGTAACAGAGATTGGAATTTTGTTTGTTTGGAGAAAATCTAGCACTACTACTGTCATTTCCATTCTGGTATGATTCAGCATAGGCATAAACATAAAGTAAGATGGCAAGAATTCAGTGCTGAATTTAATGTGGCTAATGCCAGGGTCCAAAAAGGAGCAAATAGCAGAATTTCTTATTATTATTATGTCTGCTTAGCACTCATGGAAACCTGGTCTTGTGCATGCAAATGTGCCTAGAAATTGTATGTATTTTAATTGTAAAATACAGCTAATTATGTATTTTGCCACTTTTTACTACTTTGATTTTACTTGAGGGACAGCATTTCTCAACTAAAGTTGTCATCTAAATTTCAATGCATTCTACGTGTTGTACTGATCATATCTTATAGTGTTTTTGGTGTTTTATTTTTCATGTATGCATGGTACTGTATTTTGATACAGGCGAGGTTTAATATGGTGCCCTAAAATAACCTATAGTGGATAAAAATTTAAAGTAATACACTGATACGACTTTCATTTGTAGCTACTGTAAACTAAACCCGTACGTATTATAAAATAATCTAAAATAAAACTAACCTAAAATATCCTCATCTGACCTATAACGTCACAAAGAAAAAATAAAAGATACACATCTTCAACCTCGGCCAATGATGAGAGCAAAGACATTGTTGCTAAGACGAAGGTTTTATGGTAGGATGGTGATCCAATTTTATATACACCTACTGAAGGTAATAATATGTTAAATGTCATATTCGTAACATTGAAAAGTAGAAATGGCAGGAGGAGCTGAGGAAGCATTGTGAACGTGAAGAGAGAGCAGTACGCGATCAAGTATTAGAAGGAGACACAGAGAGGCATCCATATGCTAACAAGGAACTACCTGTAACATTAAAGTTACTCTTTAGCTTATGTAATTAAAATTTCATTCTCATAAAATTAAACCTGCTTTTTGGCAGTATTTTTTCTGCTCTACATACAATATCTGGTACAATATTACTGTTGCATTTCAGTAAAAAAATGATCAAGAGCTTAATTGTCTTATTCAATAAATATTGGATTATATAGAGAACTGAGCTAATATATAGTCATGAAATGGGTATTAATTCATCTTATAAAAACAACTATACAATGTATTCATGTAAAATATCTCTATACAATATCTGAAGTGTAAAAACAACTTTGGTAGTTCATACAACACCTATATGAATAATTGAAAAAAGATATCAAAAGTTAAAAACATTTCTACCTAATTACATTTTTTCTAGACTCGCTTGAGTGATGAGGCACAGGGGCATATGTCAATATACAACTGTATTTTATACAGTGACAAAACTACATAAATATTTGTAATTCACTTTATAAATATAAGAATGAATCATCTACAATTATCTCTCACCTGTTATGCCAAATATTATTAAAACACCACATTCAAATATGGCAACTGTATGATTTCTAGAATGTTATTAGGTTTGAAGCACTTACACAGCGAAGCTTCACAACCGAGTAATGATACATTACACACTTATGTTTTCTGACATGAGAAAACAACCAATGTAGACCACTTCTACATTCTATACAAAAATCAATATTATTTGCAAGTTCTGCAAGAGAGAAACTCCTTAAATCTTTAAAGGCAAATATTTAGAAATGATTAATAATAATTATTATTATTTTTATTTTCATTAAAATTAATTCTTCATTACAAAAATGTAAACACTACAGGTCTTACACAATTTTTTTGATCACAAAATCCTGATATATATATAATCTTCAGACACCTTCCACAGGGAAGATACATTCATCTTCATCTAGGTGGTAGTGAGGGCGAGAGGTCAGCCAGTGGTGTCCCTGCTATTTTAAGCATTCCAGGATCAAGTTATAGAAGGTGGAATGGCGATTGTCTGTAATAAATATACAAATTTGGGGAGGTGCCAGACTCAAGCAAATAATCCAAACAAACACGATGGCTGCCTCCACGGACGCTGATCAGCACGTCTCACAAATGTCAAGGGATTTACTGAGGAAAGAAATGGAGGTCTTATGGGCAGGTTAGTGAAAATTTAGAATTTGATAAATATTTCTGAAGGAAAACTTCTTACAATTGAAAGAAACATTTCTCAACGGCAAGAGGAAGTCCACTTCATGGAGAGAGGAAGTTACTCAGGGATTGCTGAAGTATAAAGAGGAAATAAAAGAAACGTGCATAAGTTGTATAAGAAAAAGAAACAATCGAAGAAGTATGTTTGGAAATCAAGAATAGGAATGAGCAGCAAGACTCAATTAGGCAAGCATTTAGGAAAGAGCTTGTCACAAGAGGCAAATTAGTACAATGCACTATAGATAGAAGAAAGTCCATAATCATTTTTGGGTTCTTGGAAAAGCAGATAACATCTAGGGTGGACAGAGTAGAAGAAGAGATAAAAGTCATTTAGAAAACAGTATGTTTAGGAGAAGGCCTCATATTAAAGGAAAATGTCTGTGATTTTAGGAGGATAGACAAATACAAGAAAGACAAGAATTGCACCTTAAGGGTAACATTTAATGGAGTGAAACAAATCACAGAAGTGCTTAGTAATCCCAGAAATTTAAAAGGAGAAACTAACAGGAAGGAAATTAATAATAAAGTCTCAATAAGATTTTACCTTTCAAAGGAAGAGAGAGAAAAGTTAAACCTAAACCTTGCTGAAGCAAAACTTCTAAATGAGGGTGGGACTGAGGAAAACAAATTCTCTTTTCTAAAAGGTGATAGGGATCGGGAAAGGTTACCTTGCAGTTACCTTGCATTGTTTTCGGGAGTCAACGTTCCTGCGGCCCGGTCTCTGATCATTCCTCCTTTTTCTTTTAAGGAGACCAGGGAACCCTATAAAAGATACATAAAAGCAAAACAAAATCATTTGAGCAAAGGGGATTTAAGGACAAAGGGAGAAAACAAACATGTTTCCTAAAAATCTTTTATACTGTACTAATTTACTGGTAGATGTAGTGAGATACCAGTACTGTATCTTGTATCAGTATCTTGCACAATGATCAAGCAAGAGAATAAATTCAATTTTAATAACAAAAGGATAGACTGGGAGAAAATAAATAGGGAACTTACAAACATTCGATGGGACACTGTTTTAAGAAATACAAATCCTTAAATCAAATCATTAAAAGCAAATTGCAGGTAAAGGATAATATTCAGAGGTTGAAAATGGGAACAGATTCACAGAGAATGAAAAAAATGAGTGAAACATTAAACGAACAGTTCCAGTATGTTTGTTCAAAATGAAATTTTCAGAGAACCAGACAGTATGAATTTCAGAAAATAGCATAGCATAGCATAGCATAGCATAGCATTGAGGTATCTTGAGATGAAGTAGGAAAAAATGCTCAAGGAGCTAAGAGTTTCACCTTGTGTCTGAGAGAATGTATATGAGCTCAGCACTCCATTTCAATTGATTTTCAGTTATCTTTGTGTAAGGGCGTCTAGGCAGATACAGTATACATCTACAAATATGATAGCAGGGAAAACCCTCTGAATTATAGACCTGTATCATTGATATGCACAGTAGTCAAAACACTGGAAAAATAATTAAAACCAAATGGGTAGAATACGTAGAGAGAAATTATATAATGACAGGTAATATGGTTTTCGATCAAGAAGACCCTATATGACAAAAATACTTAGTTTCTATGATAGTCACAGAGATTTTATGATTAAGAGATGATTTGACTGCATTTATCTGGACCTAAAAAAGGCTTTTGACAGTGTCCATATAAGAGGTTGTTGTGGAAACTGGAACATGCTGGAGGAGTGACAGGGAGACTTCTGACATGGATGAAAACTTTTCTGACAGGAAAATGCGGGCAGTAATCAGAGGCAATGTATCAGACTGAATAAGTGATACCAGTGAGTTCAGTTCTATCATCAGTAATGATCATTGTTTTGTAAACGATCTACCAGAAGGAATACAGAATTACTTTACCATGAATGCTGATGATGCCAAGCTACTAGGGAAAATAAGAAACTTATTGTCATGCCTTTCAAGAGGATCTGGACAAAGTAAGTGTATGAACACCACTTATGAGATGGGATTTAATGTGAATAAATGCCATGTTATGGAATGTGGAATACAAAACAGGCCACAAACAACCTACAAATAATTTGAAAACCTTTAAAAGAATTTTGATAGAGAGCTAGGGGTGGTTCTGGATAAAAAACTGTCACCTGAGGATCACTTAAAGAACAATGTGTGAGGAGACTATGCTACACTTCCCAACTTAAGAATCACTTTTAAGTACATGGATGGCAAAATATTAAAAAATTATTCATGATCTTTATGAGACCAAAGTTGGAATATATAGCCGGTGTATGGTGCCTAGGGCGACATGGGCGCCCTAGGCGCCCCGCAGCTGTCAGGGCGCCTGACAGCTGGGGGGATAGAGCTTCGAATTCGTAGTCCTGAGGTTCCGGGTTCGATCCCCGGTGGAGGTGGAGACAAAATGGGCAAAATGTTTCTTTCACCCTGATGCCCCTGTTACTTAGCAGTAAATAGGTACCTGGGAGTTAGACAGCTGCTATGGGCTGCTTCCTGGGGGGTGTATAACAAAAAGGAGGCCTGGTCGAGGACCGGGCCGCGGGGACGCTAAGACCCGAAATCATCTCAAGATAACCTATATTTTAAGAAACATGTCACTAAACTAGAGACACTCAACTAAATGGCTTCTCAACTTCAGGTACTGAAAAATAAGACTTGCAAAGAGAAGTTAGAAGCATCAAATATACCAAAGCTAGAAGATAGAAGAATAGCAGGAATCAATATAATTGACAAAGAAGAATTTCAGAAAACTGCAACAAACTGCAAGAACTAGAGAACATAGGTTCAAACTAAGGAAATAAAGCTAGCTGCTGAAAACAGATCAGAAAGTTCACTTTTGCAAACAGAGTGGTAAACAGTTGGAACAAGTTAAGCGAGAAGGTGGAGGCCAAAACCGTCTGTAGTTTCAAAATTTTATAAGACAAAGAGTGTTGGGAAGACGGGACACCACGAGCATAGCTCTCATCCAGCGTAGCTCTACACTTAAGTAATTACTTAGGTAATTACATAAATTTTATGAGAAAAATACTCATATATAGCACAGTACAGTACAGTGTACAGTAGTGTACATACATTCATTAATGCCACACAGAACACCTTGCAGACTGGGCAAAATGAATATTCCCGGGAGAATTAAAAAACGTCTTTACCCTACCAGTTATCACAATGTGCAAAACAGAACAGATTTGCATACTATCAGATGATTAATTTAATAAAAACTATAAATAAAATTGCATATATTATTCTTTTATATTTTAATCAATATTATAGTTTTTCTTTTATACGTCATGAATGTCATGAAGATAATCACACTTTATATTATTAATGATCAACTCATTTGGCTTCACAAACACACTGGTAATGTATCAGTAAACTGACATTGCTTATTGTAACAAGAGTTTTAAATGTCCTGATAGCCACTAGCTTCATTGTTATTATTACTAGCCTTAGCTTCATACAAGTTGTTGTTACTAGTCTTAGCTTCATTCAAGTTCATGTCACTAGCCTTAGCTTCATTCAAGTTCATGTTACTAGCCTTAGCTTCATTCAGGTTCTTGTTACTAGCCTTAGCTTCATTC
This sequence comes from Procambarus virginalis, assembly GCA_020271785.1. NCBI lineage: Eukaryota > Metazoa > Arthropoda > Malacostraca > Decapoda > Cambaridae > Procambarus > Procambarus virginalis. Next base: position 29,929,408 of record WNGS01042707.1, read on the forward strand.
AGGTTCTTGTTACTAGCCTTAGCTTCATTCAAGTTCATGTTACTAGCCTTAGCTTCATTCAAGTTCATGTTACTAGCCTTAGCTTCATTCAGGTTCTTGTTACTAGCCTTAGCTTCATTCAAGTTCATGTCACTAGCCTTAGCTTCATTCAAGTTCATGTTACTAGCCTTAGCTTCATTCAGGTTCTTGTTACTAGCCTTAGCTTCATTCAAGTTCATGTTACTAGCCTTAGCTTCATTCAAGTTCATGTTACTAGCCTTAGCTTCATTCAGGTTCTTGTTACTAGCCTTAGCTTCATTCAAGTTCATGTCACTAGCCTTAGCTTCATTCAAGTTCATGTTACTAGCCTTAGCTTCATTCAGGTTCATTGTTACTAGCCTTAGCTTCATTCAAGTTCATGTTACTAGCCTTAGCTTCATTCAGGTTCTTGTTACTAGCCTTAGCTTCATTCAAGTTCATGTTACTAGTCTTAGCTTCATTCAGGTTCATGTTACTAGCCTTAGCTTCAAACAAGTTGTTGTTACTAGTCTTAGCTTCATTCAGGTTCTTATTACTAGCCTTAGCTTCATACAAGTTGTTGTTACTAGTCTTAGCATCATTCAGGTTCTTATTACTAGCTTTAGCTTCATTCAGGTTGTTGCTAGTAGTCTTGGTTATATTTAAGTTGAGGCTACTAGTCTCTGTCAGTCACTGTCATTCATCTGTAGACTCGTCCTCCTGGCTAGAGGAAGGCCACTGTCAAACAGATGAGATATGGTTTACTGAAGAAGGTACAGGAGGTAGCCTCCCTCCATAGCATTATCGCCACAACTTTCACCTTGGGTACCAATTTGAACTTCAATGCTGTTGCGTTGGCGACAAGTTGTGGGGATATTTGGCACACCATCAATCTGAAATGATATAAAATGTTACAGTTAATGCTTATTATAATATCAATACAATAACTTCAGAATTTCCTAAAAAATAGGAAGAACATTTTTGTCTATACAAATACAAGTTATAATAATTATTAAACATTGTTGTGGTGATATACAGAACAGTTCCCAAAATTTCAAAAAATGGACACTGTTTTGTGGGTACTCTACAGTGTACTGATTCTGGTACTCTACTTTACCAGAATCAGACTTCGTTTGTGCTCAGTGTGGGATGGACTGCCATACTGGTAATGTATGTCATCAGTCCTCATCAGTCACACCAGATGCTGCACCAGGATCGACAACCAGAGCACAACACCAGTCCCCCGAGACTGAAGGATGCCTACTACTACTACAGTGTACTCTACAATGTCTACTACATTAGGTTATTTTTTTTATCTCTTTTTACTTATCAGTACATCTTACAAGCTATTTATTATTAATTCTCAAACTCCACATTATTAAATACATAATGTGAATTTTTGTCATATATATTAACACATGCTACAGTTATATTCACTGGGCAATAATTTACATTTGCTGAAATTATCACTTTTCTTGCAGGATTTTACATATTTACATATTTTTCTTGCAGGACTACATATTCACATTCTGTAAACACAAATAAATAACTTTTTAGAATAATGCTCATCTAAGTCCAGTTATTTCTGCAAAAGTTTCTTTGATCCTTGTCTAGATAACTGTGGCCACATAAGAAAAAGCTTCTCTTCTACTAAATAATTGATGCACTTCCAAGGCAAGTTATTCATATGAAGTCTATCTACCACATCTCTAACATTGAGTCATTAACTCTTGTTGCAAAAATTACTTCCCATTCTCTCACTGTTGCTGGCTCTCATGATCCCGCAAACAGCTGTGTACTGTACATTCTTCTTATTTACATACACTTGTATTTACATACAAATACAAATACTTTCTAGGAGGGTTCCATGATGGTTCCCTGTTGTTAACACATCAAATTTGCACCAGGCCCTTGTTAGCTATATATATCCCTACCAGGTACCAGAGGCTAAAACATAGCCCCTCATAAAGATGCAGAGAGCAGATTATACTGGATCACTCTAACTGAGAAAACAGCCACCAAGAAGGTAGAGCGAGACAAAATGGACAACAGCTATGCAAAAGTAAACATAACAGAAAATGATATACACATTAGTTAGGCAGTTCACATCCCCACTACCAAGTGCTTACCTATCACTGACTATGGGGAAGTGAGAACTAGCTCTTTATGCCCTACCTCCTAGCCATTTTAATGCTAATTACTCCCTCTCAATATTAATATTTTCATCATATTTCTTTTACAGATGAAATTGGTTTTAGCAATCTCTTCCTTCAATGCATTCCACTTTCTTACAACCCATAAAAGGAACAAGAACTTCCTTACATCTCTTCAACTCAATTGCATATCATATTCAGCTTCTACCGATGTTCGTGTACAACCTCTTTTTTTTTTATTTAAATAAAACTCCTTTATCCACTTCATCTGTTCCTCTCAAGATCTTGTGTGTACTTATAACTTCGCCTCTTGTTTCTTCCATCTTTTAAGGTTGTGAGGGGTGAGTTCTCTGAATCTGTTCTTATAGCTGAGGCCTCTCAATTGCAGAACTAGTCTAACTGCAAACCTCTGACTTTCTCAAGTCATTCATCTTGAGAAAGATGAATTCTGTTTATGCTTCACAAGGTGTGGGTTCCATGCTGGAGCTGCATACTCGAGTAACAGTCTCACATAGGCAATGTGTAAGGACTTCAAAGCCTCCTTGTTTAGATTCTTAAATGCATTCATATATTTGCTATTTCCCATATGATGTTGATGTTATCCTGTTCACACGAGCTTTTGGTGTTAATGTTGGGATTATGTAAACTTCCAGGCCTTTTTCTCTTATTGTTTCTTGTAATTTCCTTCCCAGCACTACCTTCAACACCTTCCATCCTAACTAACATTTAATATGATAGATGAATCTTAGTGGGGATCAAATTTTTTTATTTAGCGAGCTTGGAAATTAGTATAATTTGTCATTTCCTGTAAAGGATGGGGAGGAGGGGGTGATAAATGGGCTCAACCATAACCACCCTATATACTACCCAGAATGTAGACCATTTAGCCTGTAAAGTTTCCTGATGCTGGCCCCAAGCAACTAGCTGCCTACTTTGAGCACACATTCTCTCTTATAGATACAGTATAGATTATATGTCTACTGACTTGGCCCCTTGTCTGCTTCCTTCCTTATCTGTCTTGGGGACCTCCTGTGGGCAATATTCCATTTCTTTGCTTTCCAGAATGGGCAATTGCCCACAGAGGACCTCCTGTGGGCAATTTTCCATTTCTTTTCTTTCTAGAGTCTTGTTCAATGTGTTTGGGATTTTCTCCTCCACATGCCAGGGAGGCCTGTTTGACCTGAATTTCTTTACGGGCTCATGTCTGATGGTTTGGTTGGTTTTTGCTTGAGGCTTTCAGTCGGATTTCCAGTCCTCCTATCAGGCAGTTTTGTTCTTCTTGAGTTCCCAGGTGCCACCTGGTGATGCATCTGGCTGTGCTGCTTTCTCTGTGATGGGGTCTTTTGCACATGTAAGCGTGTTTCTTTTTGCCCTCCTCATCTTATCCTTGCCTTGTTGGGTAGGGTAGTGGCATTTTGTGGTCCGTAGGCTTTTGCCATTTCTCAGTACACTTTGTGCTGGTGTCCACATATATATATATATGCCACCAGGATCAAACCCATGTGCAGAAGCCCACCAGAGGAAAGCCAAACACAGCACAAAACTAAAAGAAAAAGGTGGCAACAATTGCCCACCCCAGGGTGATGTGACAGAACTGTGAGTGACTGTCTGTAAGAAAGCAGGACACACCCTGTAAGGCAGAAAAAGAACTACCATGGTACAGGCATAGTAAAGCAGGAGCATGGAGACTAGGAAGACACACAAGCTACAGAAAAACCACAGCACAACAAACTCGCTGAGTGATCAAGAAAGAGGAATCTAACAGTTACCTGAAGAACCCTATGAGGTGTTTGTTTTCAATTGTCTTGACTTTGGTGGTATTTTTTTTGTTTTCCTTCCAGTATATCTGCTACATCTGGTTTGTTCAGGCTAGGATCGTTTGCTGTTGGGTAGTTTTTCATGGCTTGGCCATGGTTCTGGCTCTCCTGAGTCTTGGTTCGTTGCCACGTGTTTCTGTTTAGGCGGTGGCATGGAATTCATGGTGTTCTTTTGTAATTACCTAAGTTACAGGATGAGGAGGTCTGCTCGTGATGTCCCATCTTCCCAGTACTCTTTGTCATGTAATGCTTTGAAACTACTATACTGACGATATTGGCCTCCACCATCTTCTTATTCAACTTGTTCCTTCCATCTACCACTTTGCAAAGGTAAACTTTCTTATGTTTTTTGGTAGCTTTGTTTCCTTAGTTTGAACCAATATCCTCTTGTTCTTGAAGTTGTAGTTTTAACAAATTCTTTGTTAATTTTATTGATTCCTGTTATTATTTTGTAAGTACTAGTAGTGATCATATTATCTCTTTCTGGGGGAGCCCCGTCAGCTCCCTGAAGCTATCCAAACTGATATGTGCTATATTAGCTCGGGGTAATCAATCACTGGAGTTCTTTAAACCAACCGGAAACCAGTGCCAGAACCTGGGTTCCCTCAGAGAGACGCAGTGAGCAATGACGTACAACCACTCTACATTTAAAGTACAGTATGCCGTATTCCACCATCGACTAGGGTGGGCACCCAGAAAGATAGGTGAGCCAATACAGACAAATAGCCAGTAAAATGTGACCTACAGCCCAAAAACACAAGGCTGTTTTACCCTGTTTTCACAGAGGTCTGCTTAGTGGCTTATTAAGCCTTCCTAGGTTGTGTTTGGCTCTCCTCCTCCGTTGCCCTGAGGTTTCACCACTGCTCCTGGTAGTCAGTTTGATTGTTTTAAAGCAAGGGCTTAGGGAAACAAGGGAAACAATAATTTTAGGACAAATCCACAAGGACCGTGACGAGGGTTTTAACCTACGTCCGAGAGAATCCCAGACGCTGCCTTAATCGACTGCGCTACGACATGGTTAAAAGCTCTGGCCTATTGACAGAGCTCAAGTGCATGGGGAAATTGCGTAAAATTCTGGTTTGTGTCTCAGAGAGGCTGCAGGGTCCAAGTAAGGGCAGTAGAACTTCTGGTTGAAATTATTTTAACCATGTTGTAGCGCAGTCGATTAAAGCAGCGTCTGGAATGCTCTCGGACATAGGTTCGAACCCTTTTCGCGGCCCACATGGATCCGTCAGAGTCTACTCTTGCCTTGTGCGATGTTGAGGGTTGTTCATTTCCCCTGCCCCAGGGCAACAATCACCCATTCTGCCTTTGCTATGCTGCTTGTTGGGTCAGTGACACCTTTGACCCAGAGTCTTATGGGACGTGTTCTCTGCTTGTGCTTCAGTTTACGTATTCCTCATCCGGAGATGAGAGGTGCCAGGCGGCTGAGGCATTGCAAGCTTGCTTCTCTCCTTGCAACACGCCAGGTTGGTTCCCCAGTTGGAGACCTCATAGCTGCCCCATTTGGGTTTTAGGGACCAGGATTTGAGGGTGTTAGTCGCTTCAGCCTTGGTCAAAGTATGAGTGAGATGCTGTTTCCCCGGGTGCATTTCCGGGTGCCTTTGAGTTCCCTGGATTCGACTTTCCGGTAATTTGCTTCTCGGATTTTCCCTGGGGAGGTTTGGGAGGTCCTTGGTGCTTACCTCCTGTGAGACTCGATTTACGCCTCGGTAATGGATCTCCTTTTCCTTCTTTTCTGGCGAAGAATGAGATGGCCGGTTTATGTAGGGCTCCGTTGGTGGTGGATGCTTGGTTGGTTCGACCGGGGTTTCATGTGTTGTATCTGGTGGCAGTTTTACGCCACTACCCGTGGGCCACTGATTCTGTGTCCATGGATGCTCTGTGGGTAGAACTGTTTTCCCTGGTTCCCTGTTCCAGGCCTTATGAGTCTCAGGTTGTCTGCATTGTCATTAAATCCAGCCAGCCTGCAGTCTATCCTCGTGCTGATGACGTTCGGAAGTATGTGGCGCTCGCTGCAGTGTTTGGGAACATGTCTTGGGGGGACATCCGGGCATGGGGGTTTTGGCCACTAAATATCTCGTGAATGTTCCAGGCCCTCTCCGACCTTGTGTGGGTTTGGGGCATCTGCTTTGGCTGTTGGTGCCGTCTTGGACTTGAGATCTGCAATGCTGCCACCTCCTGGGTAAGTCCCTGTTTTCCTCCTGAAGTTAGTTAGTTTCTGGGAGTTAGCAAACAGGGCTTCCCCAGAAAACCAGCATTGAATGTAATGAAATGCCATTTTCTGGGCGAAGCCCTGGAGGCTTCTTGACAGCCATCCTCCCTCCGGTAGGTGGTTCTGGGCTTTACATCAAGCCTCGTACTGAGCTGGCAAGTAGTCGGCTCACCTGAGTGGGCTCTCCCTCCCCCCTATGAGAGAGGGGGGGGGGATATGCCAAGAAGTGGGAGTACTAGTTGGAGGCACAGTTGTCAGTTTCAGTTATTTTGTTTAATTTTCTTTCTTTTCATAAGAACATAAGAATAAAGGTAACTGCAGAAGGCCTACTGGCCCATACGAGGGCCTAAATCTAAAATCCTAAATCTAAACTTATCCAATTTATATTCATTGTTTCGTATTCTGTCCTGTGTTGATACTTTTAATACCCTTTTAATATCCCCCTTTATGTCCATGCATCCACTTGTACACCTCTATCATGTCATCCCTAAATCTTTGCCTTTCTAGAGAATGTAATATAAGCTTTGTCAATCTTTCTTCATATGACAGGTTTCTAATTTGGGGGATTAACTTTGTCATCCTACGCTGGATGTGTTCTAGTGAATTTATATCCATTCTATAGCACGGCGATCAAAACTGAACTGCATAATCTAAATGGGGCCTAACCAGAGCAAGATATAGCTGAAGAACAACACCAGGTGTCTTATTACTAAAGCTTCAATTAATAAATTCAATTATCATGTTTGCCTTATTACGAACATTTATGCATTGATTTTTTGGTTTTAAATTCTTACTAATCATAACTCCCAGGTTACTTTCGCAATCCATCTTCGCAATCTCAACACCAACTAGCTCGTATTTTGTAACTTATCATCACTACCCAGCTCCAAACCTTACATTTGTCAGATTAAACTGCATCTGGCAATCTTTTGGCCATTTCAAACCCCTATTTAGATCATCTTGAAATGATAGTGAATCTTTTTCAGAGTTTATTTCCCTAAAAAATCAGGGAAATTTTTTGTAGGAGTTTCTTTGCATTTTCGGGCTGTGGTTCGTATTTTACTTGCTAGTTGTTTGTATTGGCTCTCCTATCTCTCCCAAGTCGATGGTGGAATACGACATGCTTTAAATGTAGAGTGGTTGTATGCCAATACTCCCCACTTCTTTCTAAGGGAACCAAGTTCTGGCGCTGGTTTCCGGTAGGCTTAAAGAACTCCAGTGAATGATGACCCCAAACTAATATAACACATATCATTTCGGTTAACTTCTGGAAGCCTCCAAGGCTGTGTCCAGAAAATGGCGTTTCATTACATTCAACGCTGGTTCTTTCTGCTATCTTCTAGCTTTGGTATATTTAATGCCTCTAGCTTTTCTTCATAGCTCTTACTTTTCAGTTCCACAACTCATTTAGCTGTGAGTCTTTGCGCCTTTTTTAGTTTAGTGATGTGCTTCTTAAAATATGGGCACCATACAGGCGCAGTCGTAACACACACACACCTCCGCACTTCTTGAGTGTTTTGGCTTAGATTCGTATCCTGGCTGGGGAGGATTGATTAGGTGCTAATCCTTAACTGTATGCCTATGTTCATTCAGCAGTGATTGGGTACCTGGTTGTTAAATGATTGATAAGTCATATTCCAAGAAAACTAGCAAGTAACATGAACCATGGGCAGAGAAAGCTCTCAGCCTGCTAACAAACATCAGCAATCATCTATTTCTATGGTTTAAAAAAGAAAAACACCCTGCGACATATTCCAACTTTTGTCTCTCAAAAGTTGTGAATAATGTTTAATATTTCACAATTAATGTACAGGTATTTAAGTAATTCTTGTAAAAGTGTTACTTTTGTGTTTTGTAAAGTGTAGCATATGCTCCTTGCATAATGTTCTTTATGTGATCCTCAGGTGATAGTTTTTTTATCCAGATCTACCCCTAGATCTTTCTTTATCAGAATTATTTAAAGCTTTCCACATAATTTGTAGGTTGTGTGGCCTATTTTCTCCTATTCCACAATCCGTAATATGACATTTATTTACATTAAATTCCATATGCCAAGTGTTGCTCCATTCACTTATTTTGTCCAGGTCTTCTTGAAGGGTATGACAATCATCTAAGTTTCTTATCTTCCCTAGTAGCTTGACATCATCAGCAAACATGTTTATGTAATTTTGTACTCCTTCTGGTAGATCGTTTATATAGACAATGAACATTACTGGTGCTAGAAATGAACCCTGTGGTACTCCACTGAAAACACTTCTCAAGTCTGATACATTGCCTCTGATTACTGCCCGCATTTTTCTGGGGGCAGTTTCTTTGGCCCTGGAGGGCATTTTTCTTTGCTGCCAAACTACTACTGTACTCCTTTTCTGGTTCTGTTGCATCAACTACCTTCTGTTTGGTTATGGGGGTTCCCTTGTTTGTGGTTCCTTACTCCTCTGTTGTCTTGGTTCATCTGCTGGGTCCTTCTGTTTGACGGGTCAGTGAGCTTTCCCCTAGCTGTTGTTGTTCAGCTGTTTACAGTTTTGTCCATTGGATTTTCTGTCTTTTACTCTTCTCTGCCGTGGCGTGTTTCCCTTTTATTTTGGTTCTGTGGTCAATGAATTGAAATGCCTCTTTCTGGTGGGTACGTGGTGTCTCCCTGGAACATCCCTTCTTTCGGGTGCACCAGTTTGTCTTTGGTCGCCTCATGACTGAAGGATTACACTGGCTGAACCAGTAACTCCCAGTGCTGCCACCTGGTGATGGGAATTAGAACTACCCATTAAATGACCTGTGTCTTGTTTTGTTTACTTTTACCTTGCTGTTGTCTGTTTTGCCTCACTTTGCCTATCTGGCAGCTGTTTTCTCAGTTTGAGATATATCTACTCACTGCAACTTTATGAGGGAGGGGGGCTTTTACCTCCGATTCCTGGTTGGCTTTTCATAACTCACAAGGACTGGTGCATTTGTTATGTGGAGCCATCCAGAGGGTAGGCAAAGGAAAGCCATTGAGGGTCCACTAGAAAGAGGCATTTCATTACATTCAATGCTAGTATTTGTTAATCCTAGAATACAGCACTATGATGCTGTATTTTTCCAACCTACAGCCATTATAGGTTGGCTGATTTGATGAGTAGTACAGCCATTATGTTAACCTAGACCCTGCATCCTAATTAATATCTTTATTCTCCATCTTTAAAAAGTATCTGTGGTGATATTCTTGCTGATAAGATAAATTATTTTTATAACTCTGCACTGTGTTTTTTCTGTACTGTATCTTCATTTAATAAGGAGAAAGTTCATTATCGAGTTTAAAATAAATATTTAAATTTGCACGATTCACTAAATAAATGTAGCAAGAGTTCTTCTGATGCTGGCTCATCGGCCAGGAGCCCTGGCTGGAGACTGAATCATGATCACTGATATTCTTGTTGATGAACTAAGGCCCATTCTAAATTCAGTATGAGATTTGGTGTACTGTATTGAGAAACTACAACAAAACTAAACTAAACAAACTACTTATTATCTACTTAATTTTATTTTTGGCAACCTTAGTCTTACTAGATCTTCCATTTTACGATTGGGCAGCCCAAGCCTCCCCAGACATTTCACACAATGACTCCTTGAGAAGTGCACACAGCAGGTCACAAGATTTGCATCTGCAGTTTGACCAGTGCAGAAGTGAAGCAATAACAATTTGCTTCTTCTGGGAAACAAGAATGTATTGAAAGAATAAAAGCTGCCTTTAGCCGTGCATACGAGTAAAAGGGAGGTAATAAAATGACAATACTGTCTTGTAAAGTTATGGGATATGTGAGATGATGAGAGATGTAAGAGTTCTGGTCGTACACGTGGAGCAAGATAAATATCATATGAATACATTGGCCATGTCAAAAGACAAGCTTGCAAGGACTGATGACATACTAACAGTTAAGTAGAGACTGGAAGTTAAAGATCAGGTTAGGAGGGTTATGTTATAATTTCTCCATTGGATGGAAGCTCATGGATAGGAACAAGGCATTAGAAAAAGTCAGTGAGAGAAAGGGGCATGTCATTTTACTTTTCTAGAAGTGCTTGAGTGAGGCCAACCAGTTTATTAACAGAAGCAGGAACTGAAGTGTCTGCTTCGTATCATGGTAGGGGAACTCTCCCTACCAGAGTTCACTTCAAAGCTTTACCCTAGTTGAGTGTACCGAGGCATAGTTAAGGAATGACATAGTTTGCAAGAATAATATTATCTAATTATTTGTTGCTGAAAGAGTCAAGATTTAAAGGAGCAGGTAAGCTTTCTTTAGGCAAAGGTTTGATGGTAGGCAGATAGTCTAATTTTATTTACACCTACAGAAGGTACTAATGTTGAAATGCCAAACTATGAAAGATTCTTTAAACCTAAAAAATGGCTTTAGTGCAGATGATGAATTACAATTACGTGACTGAAGATATGATTACCAAACCACACACTAGAAGATGAGGAGATGACGACGTTTCGGTCCATCCTGGACCAATCTAGTCGATCGTAAAATGCTCTAGGCATTTTATGTTGCTGATAATTACTGCGAGTGGCTTGCACACCAGTCCTACCCTAGCTGCACACAGTAGTACTCATCTAGTGCTTGAGGGGGTTGAGCTTCGACTCTTTGGTCCCAACTCTCGACTGTAAATCAACTGGTGTACAGATTCCTGAGCCTATTGGGCTCTATCATATCAACATTTGAAACTGTGTATGGAGTCTTCCTCCATCACATCACTGCCTAGTGCATTCCATTTGTTAACTACTCTGACACTGAAAAAACTATTTCTAATCTCTCTCTGGCTCATTTGGATACTCAGTTTCCATCTGTGTTTCCTTGTTCATGTTCCACCTATGCTAAATAGTTTATCTTTATCCACCCTATCAATTCCTCTGAGAATTTTGTAGGTGGTGATCATGTCCCCCATATCTCTTGTCTTCCAGAGATGCGAGGTTTAGTTCCTGTAGCCTTTCCCTGTAACTCATACCTCTCAGTTCTGGGACTAGTCTGGTGGCATACCTCTAAATCTTCTCTAACTTTGTCTTATGTTAAACTAGGTATGGACTCCAGGCTGGAGCTGCATACTGCATACTGACATAAGTGGTATACAGTACAAGATTCTGAATGATTCCTTACACAAGTTTCTAAAGGCAATTATTATGTTGGCCA
>WNGS01042707.1:29955047-29975721 GCA_020271785.1 Procambarus virginalis
AACCTCAGCTCAAAATAATGTCTTCTGACTGTTTTGACGTGTGAGTTCAGTTTATTGCTTTCCTTTATTGTAACTTATCCATTGTGTGTGTGTGTGTGTGTGTTTATATGTGTAACTGAATTTACAGCTTCATATATTTAACATGAATTGGTAGATATATTTACTTTATGGACCGTATATTTCAAGATATGCATCAATGAAATAAACACACATACTCTTGTGATATTTATTATACCCATATTAGTAAATATAATTAAGTAATGCAAAATAATTTAACAAATACAATGGGGCCTCGATTTACGATGCTAATCTGTTCCCAGAGACGGATCGTATGTCGAAATATCGGAAGTCGAAGCGAATTTTCCCATAAGAAATAAAGGGATTTGAATTAATCCGTTCCCCACCCTCCAAAATATTAACATAAAAATACATTTTATACTGAATACAATGTTTTTTTCTAACTACAATACAGTACCAAAACTTCACTTACCTTTATGGAGGGATTTCGATGGCGTATGGAAGATGGTGATGAGGGGGGAGGAGGAGAGTTGTTACTGTTTGGAAGGGGTCTCTCCTTCCATTATCACATCAGGCAGTGATGTTTTCTCTGGGGTACTCTCTCTCCTACGTTTTGCCTGAATACCACTAGGACCTGGTTGTGGTTCAGTGCTTGTTTGTCTCACTACAAATTTGTCAAGAGACATTTGTTTTTCCATTCGATTTAACATTTGTCTGTAATGATGCATCACTTTAGCACCCATAATGTCCTTTTTCTTAACCAGTATGGTGGATATCGTTGACTGAGATTTGTTGTACTGCCTAGCCAGTTCACCAACCCGCACACCGTCTTCATATTTACGAATGATCTCTTGTTTCTGCTCTATGGTCATTCTTACATGGGATCTCATATGTTGAGCCTTACCACTGACTTTCTTGGGACTCATGGCGCGATAGAAAATAATTACTTTAATGTTCAAAATGCAAAAAATCACCACAAAAGAGGAATTTGTTATAGGCGCGATCGTCACTAAGCGGGCAGCTGTAGTAAACTGAGGCAGGTCGGACCGCGTGACCGGGAACCACGCGCTTGGCCGACCCGAACGTGTACCAACAAATATCGGATGTCGAGTCGCATTTTTTGATGAATTTATATCGGAACTCGAATTTATCGTAAGTAGGGGCAATCGTATGTCAAGGTGCCACTGTATATGAAATAAATTATAATATGCGAGTGTTATGGGAGGACTGCAGATTTATAAACTGAGATAGTTCCTAATACAGCACTGAAATAAATGATAGAGTACCTAATAGGAAGCAGAGAGTCACAGTGACACACCAGAGGTCAGATTGGGGTAGGGTTACAAGCCCAGGCTGTATAGTTGCCCCTCCAAAATCCGAATCGTTTCAAAATAATTATCCTTTTAGGCTGTAACCAAATGTTTAAGGGGTTTCTTTTCTTATAACATATTATACAATATGTTTCTGCATATTCAAAATTGGTAATTATGTATATAATGATTTTGTATGCATATAAATAATAAATATGCAAAAATGAAATGTTAATATCTTTACTTAACTTTTTTGGTAACCCAGGGCAGCCAAGTTCTGATATATTGCTGTGTGACTAAACCTGATGTACTCGTATGTACTACTTGTGTTACACTGCATGGCTTCAATTTACAAATAATGTTATATCCAAAGAAAACCTAGTGAAAATGCTTAGAGTAACAGGATGTCAGACAGCTTATTTACTGTATGAGGAAAATGGCATTGTCACAGAAAGTCTGATTACTGCTGAAAATATTTCATATATTCAAACTCTGGAAAAATTTATAGTACAGTTTAGAACAAGATTAGTAAAACATTGCGTGAGAAACTTAAGCTCCGGCTTTCACCACGTCATTCACAGAACACAAATATTTTTCTGATGTCCGAATGTCGAAGGAGATATCTGGTGGACAGATTTTATTCTCTAATTAGTTGGATTCTTTATATGAAGGTCTGGATTTCAGAGCTATGCACTCTCAACATGTAAGCGTTTCAATTCATCATTTTTTATGAAATACAGTACAGTATAATAAATACTGTATTATTGGAATGAGAGTAGATGTCCTCAATGTAGAACTAAATAGGTTCCAGTAATATGCCAACTCGGCTAAGTTATGTTGACTGTGTGGTCGTGTGGGTCACAAGCATCAATAATCTGGCTGATCAAGTGGTTACTAGCGTGCACGAGTAGAACAACTCTGAATCAACCACGGGTTAAATTTACACTGCTTAAAAAGAATGTTATAAAATATAAAAACTTGCAGTGTGGGGATGGAGGTCAGAGTTCATATTTTGTTGTTTATAGTAATTTGTGATTTACATGTGCATTATAACATTATAGTGTGCAGAGTGCATTTCTTTGGAGCATTGTATCCCTCTTTTTCTTGGACTTGATGATGCATTTTGTGGCGAGGTTATTGTTTTAATTTAATCAAAGTCTCGGCAATACTCAAATTAAGTTGTCTGAGCTTCGTATACATATGGCATAGCTCAATAGTACAGTGTAATATGTGGAAGTTATGTGGATTACTTGTCATTGTACTGCAGTGTAGATAATATTATGCTGATGACATTACTTTAGGTTTGGATCATGCATGCATTGACGAGTTATACAATATTCCATTGCACACAACGTTTGAGCCGAGAAAGTTTTCAAGATACTGTACTGTAGCTTCTTGGTTGACTTCTGCAATTAATTGAAAATCTTTAAGTAAATGGGTCTTTCTGGTCTTAATCATTGAGTTAAGTATAATAAAATACTGTACAGTACATACTTCCAAAATTATTTGAATACTGTAATATGTACAAATCGTTGATGAATTTGATGCATTTTCTTTTTACAGCTCGAGGATAATTTTCCCATTTAAATGTTTTAAGAGAATATAGATAATGTATATTGCATGTATGGTATGGTATATTTAATTGTCTTAAAAACAGTTGAACCCTTTATATTATTTAGTTTTTATGGCTAATGATTGATGGCATTTTTATTGTACAAGCCTAGGTAGTATTACATCCTTGACATACACTTGGCTTTTGTTATTTATATATATAGGCATTTTTTTAATATTTCTAAGAATGGTGTGTGTGTGTGTGTGTTCAGACGATGACATTCTACGAAGGGGGTGAAGCAAGCAACGGCGAGGCTCCAGNACCGTAGGCTTGATTCATGTACTACATATAAATTATTCAATGTTTTGCTTGTTGCTTTATGTGGCTGATGAGAGTATGGTGCTCTTTCGTTATGGTTTTCCTGATTTAGTGAGTACAGTCTAATCTTAATACACTGCATCCTCACAAAACCGCTCTAATGAATTCTTGATGGTCCAAAACAAATTGTATTGGTACAAACTGTTCAGTGAAACATACAAATGTGTGATTAAGTGAGGACTGTTCATCGAAGCTGTCACCGAGGCCAAGTGTCGGGAAGCAGCTGTATCATCATTCATGCTCCATCTAATCACAGTATAAACAATTATACAGTACAGTACCCAGTACTTAAAAACTTTTAATGACATTTAGTGTACTATAGGATGGACACAAATTCACTTGAACGCATACAGAGCAGGATGCCATAGTTAACCCCAGGAATTAAAAATCTCTTATACCAGTGCAGGTTCAAGAAGGTTTTAGAAAGCTTAATTTACTGGTACATTCTTTAGAAAGATGAAGAGCATGGGTCGACCTGAGTGAAGAACAGTATATAAATGGATCAAAGGGTATAACAAAGGGATATAAATAAGATTTTAAATTTAGTTATTAATATGCCCATTGGAAAGTGTTGAATACTTTCACAAAATATCTACATAAAATAGAATGTTGAATATCTACACAAAATAGAACTCGAATAATTGGATATAAATTGGAGACGTTTATATTCGGCAAAGACCTCGATGAATACCGGTTTGGAATAGGGTTGTTGTCTTATGGAAAAAATTAGCAGGTAACATAATAGATGTGGGGGGGGGGGATATGTGGATTGTTTAAAGCACAGGCTACATACATAAAGTATTGTATATGCATGACTTGGGTGGATATATATGGAGTTGCCTTGTATGAGCCAGTAAGTCCTTTGCCATTTTTCCATATACCCCCCACCTGCACCTCAGGCTTTGTCTTGGGCAGGCTTTTACCATAATGACGCCTCCATATTCCGCTCTCTTGTAGTGGAGTAGGGTGTGAAGGGGGCGGGGTTATGTGTAGCGGCTCTCTCTCTTACCATTCCTTCCCCACAATTATTTGAGCCTTACCCAAATCAATCAAATCAATTATTGCGTTGATTCCAAGGGTCAACTGAATATGAATTCCATTGATTCACGGCCCCGATCTGTGACCAGGCCTCCTGGTTGATGGTCTGGTCGAGCAGGCTGTTGGACGCAGCTGCTCGTAGCCTGACGTATGAATCACAGCCCATGTTACAGTTTTGAGGGTTTCTACCAGCTCTTGCCATAGGGAGCAATTGAGAGGGATAACTCTGATATTGAGCTTCAAATGCATGTGAAAAGTCCTTTTCTAAGCAATACACTCTAATTCTCTTCCCCCCTCACCCCCAACCTTCCTTCCTTGTCTTCTCTGTGCTTGGTGTGGCTTTTTACAGGCCTAGGTTTCATGCAGAATGTGGGGAAAGCTGAATGGAGAGCTTAACAGTTGTGCTGCCCTCTGGTGGTAATTATTGGTAGTGACCCAGTTGGTTGATGGTCAGGGTACAGCTTGGCAATCTGTATTGGCTAGTTGCATCTGGATAGGCTTTATTTGCATTTATTAAACAGTTTAAAAGCTCCAAAGCATTACAAGGTTGTTTATAACAATAACAACTACTGTACAAGCTTCAAACTTAAAGTATTTAATAAATGTTAACAAAGTGGACATTGAGAATGTCCAAGCGACTTGAGAATGGTCCAGGACGGACCGAAACGTCGTCGTCCTTCAACTTCTAGTGTGTGGTCTGGTCAACAAAGTGGACATGATTGACAAAAGATGCATAACTGTACAGTACAGTACAAGTGGTTGTGTAAATGCATGATGAATCCTAACCCTGGTTAATTTGTTGGAGCAAATTGGAGCTGGCTATGGGAGTATCCAAAGTTGTGCTCAGAAATAATATTTATTTACATGCATTTATTTTATCATACACTACTCTTTTTTTTTAATTAGGGTTCATAATTGGGAATTTCAAGTTTGAGCACACAAACGAGAAATCAATTTTTGTTAACTTGGATTATAGCGTGCAAATTTTAATTATACTGTACTGTACAATACTGTATCTTGAAACTGGGATTTCATTAAAAAAAATAAGAATTGCAATATATTATCAATATGTTGTACTATACATTACTGTTTATTTGATTGAAACATGTTCAAACATTGCAGTGAACAGCGAGGCAAATGCTCGGCGCATTGCGATGGTCGAGTCCTGCTTTGGGACTTCAGGACAATCGCTTATGAGCCAGGACGTGTCTTGGTCGGAGAGGGCGTGCTTACGAAGATGTGTCGAAAGAAACCTAAACCGCGACAGTTTTTCCTTTTAACGACATATTGGTATATGGCAATA
The DNA here is from genome assembly GCA_020271785.1 of Procambarus virginalis. Lineage (NCBI taxonomy): Eukaryota > Metazoa > Arthropoda > Malacostraca > Decapoda > Cambaridae > Procambarus > Procambarus virginalis. Next base: position 29,960,647 of record WNGS01042707.1, read on the forward strand.
TTGTGCTCAATAAAAAGAAGGTAAGCTCCCTTTTTTAGTAATAGTAGTACAGTTTATTACTCTTTTTATCTACATAAACTTGAAATATAATAGTATAAATACTTAGGCCTAAGCATCACATTTTTTTTATTTTACATTTGGTAACTGCCCTAGAATGAGGCTACTGTGTAATGGTTATGGTGAAGAATTTGTCATTGCATGCTTTTCATTTACATAGATGACCACTATTTCTTTCAACACAGTACAGTATACAGTACTGTATTTATATTATATTTAGACCAAATGTACTGTTAGTGATTGTTTAATCACATTATTTATAGACATCAACCAATTTTTTGTTGTTGAAATAGGTCTTTTGGTTTGGTTTTCCCATTGTTAGGACAAGAAACCTGTCCTTAAGCCAACTACTGACATCCAAGATGCTGCCCACAACAAGTGCTTACCTCCTGGCTACCTATTTATTGTTAGGTGACCAGAAGCATTAGATGAAAGAAACTTCATTAGATGAAAAAGCATTAGATGAAAGTTTCCAGAACCCCCTCAGATATTGGAACTCTGTCAAAAGCCTTTTTTAGGGCCAAATAGATGCAGTCAACCCAACCATCTCTTTCCTGTAAAATCTCTGTGGCTCGATCATAGAAACTTAGTAAATTCGTTACACAGAATCTTCTAGATCGCAACCATACTGTCTGTCTTTTATTATATAGTTTTTCTCCAAGCGTTCTACCCATTTAGTTTTTTATTATTTTGTCCAATATTTTGACTATTACACTTGTCAATGATACAGGTCTATAATTTAGGGAGTCTTCCCTGGTGCCACTTTTGTAGATTGAAAACTATGTTAGCCTTTTCCACATATCTGCTATGACTCCAGTACACAGGGATGCCTGAAAAATCAGTTGAAGTGGAATGCTGAGCTCGGGTGCACATTTTCTCAGAACCCATGGTGAAATTCCATCTGGACACCCACAAACACACACCGAAAACTACGATGTTGGTACAACGTTCGAACAAGTTTTAACACTTCCTAACCAGTTATAACAACCAATATAGCAAGTTGTAACGTTCTAATACGTCATAAACACGTTAAGGCAAGATGTAACAACTTTATTACTAGTTGTAACAAGCGGAAAATAGAGATAGTTTCAGTTTGTTTCCAGGGAACTGCTTTGTTCTTACTTAGCTCCTTGAGCATTTTTCCACTTTGTCTCTAGACAGCTCTATGTTGTTCTCTGAAATTCTTATTGTGTTGAGAGACATAGCTGCCAGTTAAAGTTCACTAATATTAACATTATATTTTTCAGTACAACAAGCAACACATAATTCCCTTGGAAGAGGTTCAGCTTTCTTCACTGGAAGATGATGGTCGTAAGTTAATTCTCCTTGTTTTGTTAATCTGTATTGGTTGTGTTGTGGGGAATTGTTCTTTCGTAACATTGGCCATTGTTGTTATAGATTCTGCTACTGGGAACAAAAAGTTCCAAGTAGCATGGGCTATGGTGAGCCCGTAGTGGACTTACCTGGCACAGGAGCGGGCCTCAGCATTGGCCATATGTACTATTTAAGCAAAGATTCCAAAGTTTGATAGCTGGTTGATGAGCTAAAATGACTTAGAATTGAATAAGTTCCAATAAATACATTAGATTCAGACTTTTGCTTTAAAGAAGTTAAAATATTTTATTAATTTGCAATATTAATTTTTTATGACAAAATTCAGCACTATATTATTAAGTTGTACTTTCTCTTTCCCTTTTTAATAAGAATTGTGCAATTTTATTTATAGTATTTAGGTTTTAGAATACTGTACTGTATGACAATTTTTGTGACAGAATTTCGGAACGGATGGTTGATAAAGACTCCAACCAAATCATTTGCGGTTTACGCTGCCACAGCTACAGAGAAAGCCGAATGGATGGCACACATAAATAAATGCGTCACTGACCTTCTACGCAAAAGTTAGTATCCAACAAAATTGTTTCTTTTGTGCTCATCTGTAGTTCTGCTTATCATGTGAATGGTAGCTTAAATAGAAGTGTAGTCCATCTTCTTTAATAATATTTTATAGTTAACTTTGTTAACTATAAATTTTTGTTAACTTTTCATAGTATGGAAAGTAATGTAGGAGGAGTATATATTTTTCACGTTAACCAAGAATAGACATTGAATTAGGTATTTTGACTGCAAAGACATTTGTATACAGTACTGTGTATTAAAGTTTCAAGATGATAGACAGATATTCTTTTTTATAAATATAGATTGCTTAAATAATTATATATTTTTTAGGATTTAAATAATGGTTGCATTGGTTAACATAAATTAATATTAGTTAACATAGTACTGTATTATAAATATAGTAAATATTATGTTTTACTCTTGACTGATTTAGCATATTTTGACTGAGGAAAATAGTTTCTTTCACTGCTGTTTTTACACTGAAATAATTATGATTGAGATAAGGTGTAAATCATAATTGCACTGCAAACAGGTGGCAAAAAGGCAGCGGAGAAACATGCAGCTGTATGGGTGCCTGACAGTGAAACACAGGTGTGCATGCACTGCAAGAAGACCCAGTTCACACTAATAAACAGGAGGGTACGTCTTTTGTTGCTCTTATTGCGATTTGTTAAAACTTGCATACATTTTGTAACATTCATCATTGGTTTCATGTTTAGCAAAGATTTACATAAATCTCTCTCTCTTGTTCTACATCCATGGTTTCCAACATTGTAATGCATACAGGTGTAGTTACAGGATGAGAGCTAAGCTCGTGGTATCTCGTCTTCCCAGTACTCTTTGTCATATAACACTTTGAAACTCCTGATGTTTTTGGCCTCCACCACCTTCTCACTTAACTTGTTCCAGCCATTTGCAACTCTGGGAAAGGGAATTTTCTTATATTTCTTCGTCAGCTTTGTTTAGCTTTGTTTAGAACCTATGACCTCTTGTTCTTGATGTTCCAGATCTCAAGAATTCTTCCTTATCAATTTCATTGATTCCTATTACTGTTTTGTACATACTATCACCACTTTCTTTTTCTATCTTCTAGCCTTTGCAGATTTAATGCCTAACCTCTCCTCGTAGCTCTTGTCTTTCAGCTCCAGAAGCCATTTAGCTATATGTTTTTTTTTACATCTTTTCCAGTTTGTTGATGTGCTTCTTAAGATATGGGCACCATACAAACACTGTATATTTCTCACTTTGGGATCACAAAGGTTATGAACAGTTTTGTTAACATTTCACCATCATGTGCTGTTTTTAAAAGCAATTCTGAAATTGAAAATCATAGCATAGGCTCCTCACATAATGTTCTTTGCGGTCCTCATGTGATGGCTTTCTATCTAGAATCACCCCAAGATCTCTTTTCTTTATCAGAACTTTTTAAAGCTTTTTCACATAATTTGTAAGTTGTATGTGGTCTATTTTCTCCTGTTCCACATTTCGTAACATGGCATTTATTCACATTAAATTCCATAACATGGCATTTATTCACATTAAATTCCATTTGTCAAGTGGTGCTTTGTACACTTTTGTCCAGGTCTTCTTGGAGGGCATGAGAATTGTCTAAATTCCTTACCTTCCCTATTATCTTAGCATCATCAGCAAACTTGTTTATATAATTTCGTATTCCTTCTGATAGGTCATGTATTTAAATAATGAACATTACCAGTGCAAGAACTTAACCCTGAGATACTCCACTCGGGACATTTCTCCAGTACATAACCCCTGATCACTGCCTTTATTTTCTGTCGGTTAGAGGATTTTTCATCCATGTTCTTTTTTTTTTTAGGTCCAAATAAATGCAGTCAAAGCATCTCTTTCCTATAAAATCTCTGTGGCTCTGTAAAAAGCTACATTAGCCTTTTTCCATATACAGTACAGTTGTGTATCTACCAAGACTCCTTTACACAAAGATAAGTCAACTCTCAGAAGGTGATGATACTACCTGGCTTAACTTCTTGGAAATTTCATCCCTTATTTATACTGTATGTATGTATGTATGTGTGTGTGTGTGTGTGTGTGTGTGTGTGTGTGTATATATATATATATATATATATATATATATATATATATATATATATATATATATATATATATATATATATATAAATAATATCTATATCTATCTATCTATCTATCTATTGGTATGTTGTGTCCAGTAGAGCATCCCACTCTTGAAATTGTACATCAGGCCATTCAGCTGCTTCCTCCTAAATGCACATGGACAACTGTCTCTCAGGATATATGTACTGTACTTGAAACCTTAAAATAGATGTTTTACTAGGGATAGTTTAGTTGTGTTAACAGCAAACAGGGATAATGTAACATTAAACTATATATATCTATTTATCATTTTAGGACACATGTGAATTTGAAAGCAGGGTTCTAAGGGGAGGAGTGAGAAAGACAGGCATATATAATAACAAGATAGTGTTAATAACTTGGAACCAAGAGTGACTCGATAAACTGTTTACAGCACCACTGCCGTAAGTGTGGGAAAGTGGTGTGTGGTCCATGCTCCAGTAAGAAAGTGATACTAACTCACCAGTCAAACAAACCCCTCCGTGTGTGCCTTACCTGCCATGATGAAATGTCTTCGGCGCAATCACAGACTGGCAACTCGACACCTGTTAATTCGAGTACGTTCGGGGATATTTTGTTGCACTGGCACTCTGCACTAACTCTAAAACATTGGGATTTAATGCTTGGGAATGGTTTGTTATTAATAACTGCTTGGCAATTTATTTTTTTATCAAGATATCCTTGGTGCCTAGATTTTTTTTAACATGTATGGTATTCTAGTCATTTTTAAGTAGCTTTAGTATTGCTTTTAATAAGATAAATTTCTGGGAATTTCAGTAAGTGGAAAAGAAATACAAAAGTTGAAATTTAATAGCATGCTTCAGAGGTACTGTAGATATAAATATGCAGTGGGTCTGTTTTTCATCTTAGTCTTTTGCTGCCTTTGCTTAGATTGCTTTATGACAATGTGCTGGCTTGTGTGGTCTACAGTGGCAGGTAGGATGGATGACATTCTCTCAGAGCCACTTGATGATGAAAAGGACAAAGAGTCTGGTGGTGGTGGTGATGATGATGATGATGTGACCATTGCCTTGATGGACGATCCATATGAAAGCTTAGGCCCCTTGCCTCCACCACGACGCCCAAGTCGTGGTCGTACCTCGGAGGAGGCGGCTCTGGTGAAAACGAGCATTGAGGGAGACCTCGTTGATTTGAACTGTGATCTGTTTGGGGAACCCTCTGAGGATCAGGACGATGATGCTCCTCCTCCTACCCTTTGGTGGGATGACATTGGTATGGTGCTCTCACAATAGTATCAATAAATGTATCCCTTTTCTTTTAAAGATATTTATGTCTTCTACATGAAGAACAGTCAGTACCAATTCAGTTTTTTCATGTTCATTTGATTGATGAGCTAGCTGTATTAGATCTCGTCTTGAGATTGGCTGTATTCAACCTGTGTTGTAAATTCACATATATATTTTGGGCAAGGTTAGGTTAGGGATGTTTGGGATGTTTTTGAATCACAAATCTCTGAGGCTTTCAAGTGTGATTTGTTTCAAGCCACACTTAAAAGCTTGACATTTTTGTTGACTTCTGTAGTTTTGTGTAATGTTGTTTCATGTTGAGGAATAATGAATGTCATGTGTTACAGGAATTAACCAGAGTGACATGCTTTTTTGTTTGCTTGTTCTTCAACACTAAGTAGCCGATCCATTCAGTAGTCAATTTACATTTCAAATTATTACCTAAATACATTCATTCATCAGTTAATGTAAGTTTAATAACTATATTTTATGCAATATGAACAAGACATGCACATACTGAATAGATATGCATGTACAGGTGCATGCTTGTTGTTCGTATTTGAATGTGCATAACATCACATGTTAGACCCTGATTTTAACATCACGTATTGTAAAGGAAGCTTAGTGTGGTGGACTTTAGCATTGGATTCATTGTGCTGTGAGATCTTTTGAGTTATTTATGGTTTGGTTGTTTTACAGTACTCTGCCAGAGCCTTTGTCTCTATATCAGTAGGACTGTGTGTGCATTTCATTTATGTTATCAGAACAGTTCTGCTTTGCTTATATTTTTTTGTGTGCTTCATTTATTTTATGAGAATAGTTCTGCTTTGCCTACATATTGTGTGTGCTTCATTTCTCCTAGAAATAAGTGAAATGTTTTACGCTTGTAATTTTACTTTATTTCTTCATTGTGTTCATAGTTCTATTGGCATTGGATTATTTTGTTTGTTGTAAAAATAAAGGCCTTTAGTGTTCAAACTTTTTAAGTTGCAAAATAATGTTTTGAATTTGTAGACTTAATTGTGTTTTATTCACGAGTGGTGAAGGGGGGGGGGGGAAGGTAATCAGCAATCTAAAGTTAACACTAATGTTATGAGGGTGAAGATGTGCTAAGCCGTGGGTAAACATGGTTTTAATACTTAGCATCTAATTCATGTGCAGGGTCTGGCTATAGCTAATAATTACTATAGTATTACTGTACAAAAGCTGTTTAAATGTTACTTGGGAAAAGCTTAAATTTTCTCTTTTGCATTTTGTATTTTATTTTGTGGATAGATACCATAAATGTGGAGATAAAGATTCTGTAATTTGTTTGGTTATAGTAATTGTGGGATAAACGTACGCTTCTTTATTTTTGTGGTGTTACAAGTTTGGCTTGTTGTCAACCTGTCAACATTTTACAAAAGCATCATGCTACATTGTCCTGCTTTTTGATTTTACAGACTTGAAGGACTCAGTTTCTGGTGGCAAGCATGAAGAAGGTTAGTTTTACAGTGCTATTAAGATCTTCCGGGAAGTTACTCTTGTCAGTCTTGCTTGCTCGGGACACTTTATTATTATTGTTGCTTTTAGAAGTGATAATATTTAAGGGTCATGCATGCTTTATTTGGCTACTTTTTTCCCTGCAGACTTGAAGAATCCTGTGTGTGGCATCAGTCATGAAGGTCAGTTCTTAGGGATAGTCATTTCAAATAATGCTTAGCTAAGTGTTTCTCTCAATTTTGCCACTAGTAATACAGTACTGATGGAATAGGTTTGCATGCATTATTATTATTTTGCATTTTGATTTTACAGACCCGAAGAAGTCAATTGGTGGTGGCAATAACGAAGGTCAGTTCCTTTGTAGTACCTTTGAAGTAATTTGTCTACCGTATTTAGAACATTGCTTACGTTGGAAACATTTTTAAACATTGTTAAATTTTCTTCAATGTGGTACTAGTGGATAAATTCTGCATGCTCTATTGTGTTGCTTCTTGGTTTTGCAGACCTGAAGGCCCTAGATTCTGACAGCAGTAATGAAAGAGGTTAGTTCTTGGACATTACCTAATGTACTGTTCAAAAAATGTGATATCATTTATTTTTACCAGATTTAAAAAATACATAAAAACATGACATTAGATAAATTTCTTCTCAAATTACTAGATTCCAAATCACTTCTTACTAAATCTGTCTTATAGTTCATAATATTCAACATATTGATAATTTAAACCAGGTAAGGGGAAACAATTTGCATGATTTATTCATTTTTTTAATTTGGAAGTGTAGCAAATAACTACAAATTTTGGCTGGAAGTCTTTTCGTGATGCCAAACATGTGAGACAGGACTCAAAAAATACCTAAGTACAGTATACTTGATGTGCTTGCTTGAAATTCAGAAGTCTCTCTCTCATGTTGACCAGACCCCACACTAGAAGGTGAAGGGACGACGATGTTTCGGTCCGTCCTGGACCATTCTGAAGTCGATTGTACCCATTCCCACAATCGACTTGAGAACGGACCGAAACGTCGTCGTCCCTTCACCTTCTAGTGTGTGGTCAGGTCAACATACTTTAGCCACATTATTGTGACTCATCGCCTGCATATGGATATCTCTCATTTTTTCCTCCTATTTTCACATTTCCTTCTTTGGATTAGTGAATGGTAGTATTCTTAAATTTAGTAACATGAGATGTGTTTCATTTTCTATATTTTGTCCTTCAGATATAAGGGCGCCTACCAACGACTCATCTGCTGAGGAAGACTCTGATGAAGATACTGATGACCCATCGATCCAGTCTCCGCAGGCTGTCACTGAGGTGAGTGATAGTGAGTCCGTACAACAATTTATGAGAGAAGGCTTTTATATTTGTTTGGCTAATAAGAGGTATTTGCAGTGTAATAATTGTGTGGAATATTTTAATACTGTATTTTTGTATTACCTTTGAAACCATGTGAAGGGTCATTTTACAATATACTGTACAGTATTATAATTTTACCCTAATATTTACTTTGTGTGAATTTGATCTAGGATATTTGATAAAAATCCACTTATTCAGTTTGTATTATTACTGAATAATGATCAATGATCTAACAGGATTTGAGTACAGTATAGGGAAAAGTATTTGATTGAGCATTTGAGATATGGTCAGCGATGACTGTAGAAGCTGGAGAAATCAGCTGTACATTTAGACAGTGTGTGCAAGTTACGTGTTGTCGGAGCTTTTTTGTTCCCAGGTGGTGCTGACCGTAAACACATTTTTTCTTCTTTTCTCCCTTTTTTTCCCCTCTTGTTTATTACACATTTAGATACACATTGTTATTTCTTCATTGTTATGTTAGATAATGTAAATAGGTAATGAGACATGATCATTTTGGCCTTAAAAGTTCATGATACCACAAAATTGTTTGAAACTGAGTTGCATATAACCTGGTTCATTTTTGTCTCGGGCATTCATTTGTCTTTATTTTGTATTTACCCATTCAAAATCACACTGATATATTATTATTATACTGGTATTCATTAGTTGAGATGATAGATTGATTATTTAGGCCACTAAATGCATTTGGTGGCTCATAAGTTGTACAGTTATAATATAACACAAAAGTAATAACAAGAATGCAAAGAATGTTGGCTTCTTGTGCACGCTCACAGTCTTATCGTGCACCTTACCCCCTAGTGACACTTAAGAAATGGTAGTGATTGCAAGAGGCTCATGGATTACCCTATAAAACAGTCATGTGGTGACAGCTGCAAATCATTTAAACCCATTTTTGTTCCCAGGATGTTGTTTAACGTACCTAGGTGATGAAAACCATTAGCTTTTTATCCTTATTCATGCCGGATATTGATTTAACTTAATAGTTTTAATAATTTAAAATCCACTTGCAGTGGATGGAATTGATACCATACTTTGGGTGAGTACTGCAAACTCTAATTTAAAGAATACTTTAAATTTGAATTGTTCTACTTATTGCTGTAAAAGGAGTCATATAAGCTTTATACATTGTTGTGACATGATTTTAAGGCTCCAAGCCACTGTCTCACCACCTTGGGACAGACGGTGGCCAAAGAAAGACTATGATTGGATTAAGGGTGTATTCTTCTCTTGCAAAATATTTCATTTGCATTCAAAAGTATAGCGCAATATAAAACACACCATTAGGATACTCTTCGTGGCTTGAGGCAGTGCCCCACCTATGATCTTGGAATGATGGGTGTTATTACTTAGTATAATTGGCTATTGTGGTAGACTATGAGGTTTCTACAGAGTAGTTAGGCAGGGATGTTGCCTAACTACTCCATCAGGAAATCACCATCAGGTGATTTTCCTTCTCTACAAACTACATGCTTGACTCTATCCATTTTCTGGAAGGGCCGAATGGTAGCTCCCTGTTACTAGCCACACTAAGGTAGTTCTACACATATAAGTCCCATCATCCTAAGCATCCTTAATGGCCTATAGGAGACCAGAGGCCAAAATCTGGCTTTCCTCACAGAGGCACAGGGAGCAGGAAATTTATGATCACTCAACCAAAGAAGCAAATGCCTAGAAACGAGGTGAAGTAGAACAGAAACTGCAAGGCTCTCAGAAAGTAGACAAAGAATGCAGCAAACAACTTGGCAAATGATTCAGCCAATAATTAGGTCATAACCCTCAAGTTACAGCACCATGGGAGCTACCAGTTTGCCTTGTTAATGATCAGTCCTTCACCTGATATCAGACAAGTCTGAACTACTCATTGAGTCACTGGCTCTTCAAGTCCCAAATTTTCTAGTTTAGTGTTGGGTGCTCTTTGGACTCTTGTCATGTAGCAAGTCCATTTGTTTGTGCCTTCTTAAGCCTCACCTGTCCTGTGGACTTTGGAAAGTGTTCATCTAGAGCTGCGTGTGCTTATGTTAGCCCTTCCTTAGGCAGTCATTGATGTTACCCCTGCCCTTACAGGGTTGCTTTTCTTGTAGGTTTAGATGTTTGCCCAATTGAGGTTGGCCTTCTGTGGAAGGTGTGTCACCCTGATTAGTGCAAGTGTCTTTTGACTCCTCTGCAAAGCTTGGAAGTTGGTGGGTGTTTTGGGGTTATTGAATAAGGAGTGTACTAGGGTTCGCATAATTATACATACGGCATGTCAGTGATGTCCTTATTAGCTTCATCTATCCTTTGTGCTGCATTCAGTGTCAGTTCATCTGGTGAGTGTCCTTCATGCCTGGGTGTCCTGCTTGGTCTTTACCTGTAATTTATTTAGCATTCCAGCATGCTGTTTAGGGTTTTGAAATGGTCAAAGGACTGGCAGATGCAGTTTAATGCTGATAAATGTAAAGTTCTGAGGCTAGGTAATGATGATAGAGTTACAAGATACGAGCTAGATGGTGTTGAGATTGCGAAGTCGGATTGCGAAAGGGATCTGGGAGTTATAATTAGTAAGAATTTAAAACAAAAGGATCAATGCATAAATGTTCGTAATAAGGCAAATTGGACACTCGGATTTATTAATCGCAGCGTAACAAGACACCTGGTGTGGTTCTCAAGCTATATCTTGCTCTGGTTAGGCCCCATTTAGATTATGCAGTTCAGTTTTGGTCGCCATATTATAGAATGGATATAAATTCACTTGAACGTGTCCAGCGTAGGATGACTAAGTTAATTCCCCAATTAGAAATCTTTCATATGAAGAAAGATTAACAAAAGCTTATTTGCATTCACTGGAAAGGCGAAGAGTTAGGGGTGACATGATAGAGGTTTACAAGTGGATGAATGGACATAACAAAGGGGATATTAATAGGGTATTGAAAGTATCAACACAGGACAGAACGCGAAACAATGGGTATAAATTGGATAAGTTTAGATTTAGGAAAGACTTCGGTAAATACTGGTTCAGTAACAGGGTTGTTGATTTGTGGAACCAATTGCCGCGTAACATTGTGGAGGTGGGGTCCCTCGATTGTTTCAAGCATGGGTTGGACATGTATATGAGTGGGATTGGGTGGTTATAAATAGGAGCTGCCTCGTATGGGCCAATAGGCCTTCTGCAGTTGCCTTTGTTCTTATGTTCTTATGTACTTGCCTGTGCATTCTTTTGTTGGTCAATTTAAGCTTCTCTTGAGACCAGTTTCTTGGAAGCCTGGCCCTGGTCCTACATTGTAGGGTTTTTCTGGTTAATCCATGTGTTGGTGGTCTTTGGCCCTCTCCCCCTCCAGTTTTGGGGCTCTTGGATCCAATTCTTTTTGGTTCTTATTGGTCATTACGTTTCGGGTGGACCCTGGGTTGGTTGGGTTCCCTATCTCTTCAATGGGTGTCCCAGTTATTCTTGGTCACTGTGTGGGACTCGTTGGCCCTAGGGTGTTCGTGCCATCTCGGGTTGGGCTCTTTTTCCTTCCTGCTCAGATCTTTCACACGACAATCTAAATACAGTCTGTCTGGTGTAGCAGGTTGTTTTTTGTTAGTGTCCCTGCACCCTTGCATTGTGTTATAACCCATCCTGTTTCCTCAGAGGTTTTGGGACTGGTTGGGTTTTATTTTTAGACCTCAGGTTTCTGTTTTTGGATTATCATCACCTGACATGTCACACTTTGTCTTCTCTGGTATGTTAGCAACAAGGAGTCACCATACACCTCCAGAATACCAGCATTAAATGTAAGGAAACTCTTCTTTCTTAGGAGAGAGGAGGAGGGGACCTCAGTGGCTCCCTGGATCTTCCCTATCAGTTGCATCAGTTAGTCTTTTCTCAGGCTCTGAACTGATCATTGTTCACATGGGAAGCTAGCAGCTCCCATTGCATTACCACTTGGTGGCAGCCAGCTGTAACTATATGGTGTATTGTAGTCACTCCATTCAGTTGTTAGGTAATCCACATGACTGCTGTGTGGAGTGTTTGCAGCATTGTTTACTGGCTGTGAATCTTGCTGTCGTTTTGCTTCATTTCCTTTCTGAGTGTTTTGTTTCTATGGTAAGGGTGATCATGAGACCCCTGCTCCCTTCTCTTGTGTTGGTGGCCAGGTTTTGGCCTCTGGTCTCCAGTAGGCTGTTAAGGACTCCCAGCAGCCCGTTCTCGCCAGCATTCCCGATGTGAAACTGTCGTACTAAAGTGCCTTAACCTAACCAACCAGAGGAGCCACGAGCAGAAAATCGTGCAGTGTGTCAATTTTGCGAGCCGCTACCATTTTCTAGTGCGACAGTTTTTGGCCTTGGGTAAAGCACGTCAAAATGTGATGTGCTATAAAGAGGACGGACTGCTCCCAGGGCTGACGTGACTTAGTGCTGAGCTTTCTTAGTGTAGCTAGCAACAGGGAGTCACTGAGGCCTCCACAGAAAAAGGCGTTTCATTACATTCAACGCTGATTTATTTTGTTATTACTATTATATTATTATTATTTTTACCATATTTATTAGCAGCCACTTGGATCAATTATTTTGGTCTATAGCTTAATGGGTCATCACTGTCACTGTTGTCAAAGCAGTAATATTTCATCTTTTCTGCATTATTGCATTACTTAGCAATGATGCTCTTAAACTCCATGTCTGTTAACATATACAAATTTTATGAATGAATTTTGTCTTGTTTGGTCTTTCATTCCACCTGTCCCCTGTTGATTTAATTGATTGGTTTTCAGGTTACTTCATCAGCTTTGCAAGCCTTAACACCTTGTAAAAAAATTATAATTTTCATTACTTAATAGTCATCCATTTAGTCTGCTACAAATGTTACCCTATCTTCCTTTAACTGCAACTTGTAAGTGGCCACAGTTTCCCTTATATCATTCTGTAATTGTCTTGGATATCTGATCACTTCTGGTATCTGCTTTACCCTGTAGTAGCATCACCCTTGTGGGAACATCATCTCAATTTGTCATACCTGCTAATTCTTCTGTAGCCAGACATTCTCTTATTGCAAATTCTTCGTTTATACCTACAACTTTCACCAATATCTTTTCCTCTTCTGTGTACCTGTCTATTCTCAATGCTATTTCCTTCTCTGTCCCAAAATTATTAGCAACTTGCTTCTTTCTTCAATTTTGTGCTATGTACCAGTTTTGTATTGGTGATAAATTACTTATTAATTTCATACAAGATGTTCATCCATTCACTGGGAGTTGTGGCTTCCCCAGTTACCTTCATTGAACCAAAACTAGGAGGAATCCTCAAAACGTACCACTTGCAAAATGAAGATCATTCACATGATTTTTAACAAAATGACCCATTGTTTTCTCAGCCTGAATTGCCAAAATTTTCTATGAAATTTTATTAACCCCTTTAAAAATGGTATTTAAGGAGATGTGGGTTAATACTGTATTCATAACTTCACTCAACTTGAAAAACTAACAATATCATGACCAGACCACACACTAGAAGGTGAAGGGACGACGGTGTTTCGGTCCGTCCTGGACCATTCTCACAATCGACTTGAGAATGGTCCAGGACGGACCGAAACGTCGTCGTCCCTTCACCTTCTAGTGTGTGGTCTGGTCAACATACTTCAGCCACATTATTGTGACTCATCGCCTACACTAACAATATGATCTTTTTCAATCCAAGCCCAATCACTTTTTTAATTTTTTCCATTCATTCACAGTCCAAAACTTTTGAGGTAGCATTAGAAATTTGTAATGGGTAATATCTGGATCACCTATTAAATATCTTTAGAACCTATTTAAATAAGACCTTTTGCAGAATAGCATTCCTTGTACCTACATTGACTGAATGATAAATAAAAAAAATAAAAAAAATGGCACAAATTTGGGAAAAATATAATCTGCAAAAAGTTGCTTTGCTTGGCATTCTGAATTTTTTTTAGACAAATCCAAAATTTGCATTTGAGCTATGAGGGACAGATTTTTTTTTTTTTTTAAGAGAGAGCCATTGTATAGAGATTCAGATTTTGAGGTGCCAGTTGTATATGTATATATTAATTAAAACAGTACAGGTATATAGATAGATTTTTTGGGAAATGTTATAAGAGTACTGTATTAAGTGCACCTGCATACCATCTTGCTTTTATTGACAAAGAATAATCCATCATGCTTCACCTTTCAGTGCTCTGGTTTCCTTGCATTTTTCTGTCTTATTTTGTTGAAAATCAGTCTAGTACTAGATTTCTCTGCATATTTCTTATGCTGTATTATTTTCTTACAGGAAAAATTGCCCTGGTTGTCTTTTCTTTTCCTATCTGTAATTCTTGATAAGGCCCAAAACAGAGAGAGCATAATCTGACCAATATTATCACAGTAAAGTTTCAAAGTTGAGTAGGGTCAGTAATGCTAGTGAAATTATTGTTCTCATGATGATTCTCCAGTGAATGAAGAAGTCCAGCTAACAAGGTAAAGAAAATTGATTATATTGCAAGTAATCCTGAATAATTATTTGTCATTAATGTGGTCATCTTCCTTCTTACATCCCCTTTGCTGCACTCGTCAACCTCAGCTCAAAATAATGTCTTCTGACTGTTTTGACGTGTGAGTTCAGTTTATTGCTTTCCTTTATTGTAACTTATCCATTGTGTGTGTGTGTGTGTGTGTTTATATGTGTAACTGAATTTACAGCCTTCATATATTAACATGAATTGGTAGATATATTTACTTTATGGACCGTATATTTCAAGATATGCATCAATGAAATAAACACACATACTCTTGTGATATTTATTATACCCATATTAGTAAATATAATTAAGTAATGCAAAATAATTTAACAAATACAATGGAGCCTCGATTTACGATGCTAATCTGTTCCCAGAGACGGATCGTATGTCGAAATATCGGAAGTCGAAGCGAATTTCC
>WNGS01042707.1:29996241-30051551 GCA_020271785.1 Procambarus virginalis
TAATAATCAATTACAATCACCCCAGTTTGCTAACCTACAGTTAGCAAACTATGGATATTTGGCTAAAATTTCTGGTACCAGATCATTTTGATTGACGGCAAGAATGAATGAAGACATTGTTGTGTATCACACAAATACGTTTACCCCAGGCCTATAAAAAGGGTGAAAAGACAATATAGGATATAATTAACAGGAGTTGTAAACAAGTTGTAAAAACACTTGGATTCGCCCTATCATTTACTGTAACAACCCCCGTACGCCTCTGACAAACTGAAGTATACTAATATTGTAGATGAATATAAGTGGACTTCTGGAGTTGTTGTTGTTGTTATAGATTCAGCTACTCGGAACAAGTTCCAAGTAGCACGGGCTATGGTGAGCCCGTAACTTACCTGGCACAGGAGCAGGGCAAGTAGCACGGGCTATGGTGAGCCCGTAACTTACCTGGCACAGGAGCAGGGCAAGTAGCACGGGCTATGGTGAGCCCGTAACTTACCTGGCACAGGAGCGGGGCAAGTAGCACGGGCTATGGTGAGCCCGTGGTGGACTTACATGGCACAGGAGCGGTGGTGACTTCTGGAGACTGCGTCCTGAAACATATTGGACATTACACACAGAAATCACAATAGCGTGATGCATCGAATGAACAAATCGACAATGGCCGTGATGAGGGTTCGAACCTTCATCACGGCTCTTGTGGATTTGTTCATATTGGACGCTATCACTCTGAGTAGGTGTCTCACATTCCGTGTGCAGGAAGGAAGCATTAAGCAACACACCACAACACCATCCTTACTCATCAGGACATCGTAACTTGCGCTACAAACAGTGCAGGCGATGAGTCACAATAACGTGGCTAAAGTCAGTTGACCAGACCACACACTAGAAGGTGAAGGGACGACCACGTTTCGGTCCGTCCTGGACCATTCTCAAGTCGATTAGGTCTGGTCAACTTGGCCACACCTTCATTCGTCAGTTGGTCCCAGTAATTAACTCGTCATAGGAATTTAACTTAGAACATCCTTAACTGTATGATGGCCTGACCCAGAGGGAAGATGCCGTTGGATTAGACAACTATTTCCTATTTCACCAATCATGTACAACTGCTTGGGAAACTGAACAATAATACTAAATTTCTTTACTTTTTTATAGAGAGAAAGATATTTTAGTCTGTTTTTGAGCCGAAGATGTAATTCACTTTTAGTTTAGTTCATTTATTATGCACCCCATACCCATCTTGTGGGCGGTAGTGGAAAGGGTTACAGAGGCACATAATGGGCTCAGGGACTGAACCCCACAATTCATTTAGCTAAACAAGTTACAATCTTGATGAGCTAGTTACAAAATTCAATATAAGACACTAGCTCTTCACATGTCAGTTGCTTAATTTAGAACTGTACTTGAGGTCGATCTCGAACTCATTGTTGATGTGTAATTCACTTACGATCTAAATGTTGATATTCACTTTGATACATTTATATTGCTTAAAATTTTCGATGTCATGTTTATTGACTTTAAAAACAATGGTGGTTTATTTTTATGACTTAGAGACAGTTTGTTCTCTGGAAACGATAAGACCAAATTTTGTTAAATTCCTCTGGGAAACGTATCAAGCAGAGCTTGTAGCCTGTTATTATTGTTTACAATAATACAGCTGTTATCTGCTTAGCAGATAATAGCCTCGTCAGCTGGATTAGGAATGTCAGCTATTATTGCATGTTCTATGTTGCAGACGTTTGCAATAACTGTGACCTTGGCTGTGGATGTCCATGCTACCACAGTTGTCATTTGTTTTTAAATAGTATACTCTAACATTTCTGAAGAAGCATATTTTATGAGGTAAGAGATGGGGGGGGGGAGCTGGTAAATCATAGGACATGCTTTGTTTAAAAAACCTTATACCATACAGAAATTGAGCCATTTAGAGGCAGCTGTAAACAAATATTTTCATTTATCTACTAGATGGAAATTATGAATATACGTTGCAAGAATTTCAGATATTTTATCACTTGCAATAAAATTCTTTGCCATCTCATGCAACTTAAGTTTAGATGAGCAGAGGAAGTGAACGCAGTTCCTGGGCTTGGCAGATCCTTGAGCATAACTGCCGTAATTGAGAGCTGCTCTCTGGGTAGGGGTTGGTGGGTCGGTGTACATGGTCTCACCTAAATGTGTTTGTGCGGAACAGGCCCCTAGGCTTCACCTTTCAGTTGAAGACTGTCTGGTTCAATGCTGTAATGGTCTGTTGCACAAACCAACCTTTTCCCCTTCTCCTTTCTCTCCCTCTCTCCCCTTACCGTCGTTCGCTTGGGACTCCTTTATGCTTTGCTAGACCACCAGTTACAGCTGTTCCACTTGTCCAATACTCGTCAGCTAAATAGTTATTTCCTTCACCCTTTCTAACTCATTTGTGTTTCCAATTTCTTTCAATGAACTCTGTGTCTGATTCCATCATGCTCGACAGTTTCCCCCACTGTGTACTGTGTCCTGATCCTCTAGTAAGTTATGATCAATCAGTCTGTTGTCATTTTTGAGACGCAGTTTCACCGCCTCACGTCCCTTGCTGTCTTCAGGTACGGTTCTTGTGGCCAGCCTCTCCACCTTTTCCAGTCACTTAGTTCCTTTCCCTTCCTGTGCTTCACGATATGAGTAGGCTCCGTGCCGGGCCTACATACAGTAGGCTCCGTGCCGGGCCCACATACAGTAGGGTCCGTGCCGGGCCTACATACAGTAGGGTCCGTGCCGGGCCTACATACAGTAGGGTCCGTGCCGGGCCTACATACAGTAGGCTCCGTGCCGGGCCCACATACAGTAGGGTCCGTGCCGGGCCTACATACAGTAGGCTCCGTGCCGGGCCCACATACAGTAGGGTCCGTGCCGGGCCTACATACAGTAGGCTCCGTGCCGGGCCCACATACAGTAGGGTCCGTGCCGGGCCTACATACAGTAGGGTCCGTGCCGGACCCACATACAGTAGGGTCCGTGCCGGGCCTACATACAGTAGGCTCCGTGCCGGGCCCACATACAGTAGGGTCCGTGCCGGGCCTACATACAGTAGGCTCCGTGCCGGGCCCACATACAGTAGGGTCCGTGCCGGGCCTACATACAGTAGGGTCCGTGCCGGGCCCACATACAGTAGGGTCCGTGCCGAGCCCACATACAGTAGGGTCCGTGCCGGGCCCACATACAGTAGGGTCCGTGCCGGGCCCACATACAGTAGGGTCCGTGCCGGGCCCACATACAGTAGGGTCCGTGCCGGGCCTACATACAGTAGGGTCCGTGCCGGGCCCACATACAGTAGGGTCCGTGCCGGGCCCACATACAGTAGGGTCCGTGCCGGGCCCACATACAGTAGGGTCCGTGCCGGGCCCACATACAGTAGGGTCCGTGCCGGGCCCACATACAGTAGGGTCCGTGCCGGGCCTACATACAGTAGGGTCCGTGCCGGCCCCACATACAGTAGGGTCCGTGCCGGGCCCACATACAGTAGGGTCCGTGCCGGGCCCACATACAGTAGGGTCCGTGCCGGGCCCACATACAGTAGGGTCCGTGCCGGGACCACATACAGTAGGGTCCGTGCCAGGCCTACATATCTCGGACACAGCAGGCGTGTCCTCTCTGGATCACCTCAGTGAAGCGCTGAAACAGGTACCTATTTATTACTAAGTGAAAGAAATTCTGTTCATTTGTTTCTGCCTTAACCAGGAAAAGATCGCGGGACCCTAGGACTACGACCCCAGAGCGCTGTCCGCTCGGCTGTGTTCACCTAGTTGTTCTGCGAAGGTTGAGTTTCGGCTCTTTGGTCCCGCCTCTCAACTGTCAATCAACTGGTGTACAGATTCCTGGGCCTACTGGGCTCTATCATATCTACACTTGAAACTGTGTATAGAGTCAGACTCCACCTGAATGCACTGCCTAATGCATTCCATTTGTTAACTACTCTGACACTGACAAAAAAATTTCTAATGTCTTTGTGGCTCATTTGAGTACTAAGTTTCCACCTGTGTCCCCTTGTTCGTGTCCCACCCGT
Source organism: Procambarus virginalis (assembly GCA_020271785.1). Classification (NCBI taxonomy): domain Eukaryota; kingdom Metazoa; phylum Arthropoda; class Malacostraca; order Decapoda; family Cambaridae; genus Procambarus; species Procambarus virginalis. The sequence continues at coordinate 30,000,272 of WNGS01042707.1, forward strand.
GCTGAATAGTTTGTCTTTGTCCACCCTGTCAATTTCCCTGAGAATTTTGTAGGTGGTTATCAAATCTCCCCTTATTCTTCTGTCTTCCAGGAACGTGAGGTTTAGCTCCTGTAGACTTTCCTCGTAGCTCATACCTCTCAGTTCTGGGACTAGTCTGGTGGCATACCTCTGAATCTTCTTTGTGCGTGTGTAAGCAGCCCGTCATCCTAAGGTTTCCGAACGTCAAGAATGTGTCGTACTAAAGTGCCCTTTTCCTAACCTATCAGAGGACCCAAAACAGAAACCGTGACAGTATGTCAATTTCGCCAGCCGCTTCCATTTTCAAGTACGACCATTTATGGCCTTTGGTAGAGTATACGTCAAAATGCGACGTTCAACTGGGAGGAGTGTAAGAGTATGTGCGTGCGTGTATGCGTGGGGGAAGAATGTACGCGCATGTACTTACTAGGAATTAGTAAGGCGGAGTTAGTCACAAGACAGCTGAGCATCACGGCTGCCAACTCCCCCGCACTACTCAGTCTCACCATCAATGGCAATTTAAAACGTTTCTGCCACATAAAACATCCGCAGATTCCACCAGTCTCGCGCATCATTCTGGCTTAACACATTGCAATTTGCTTCAATATTCATGCTGCTATTTTGGGGATTCTATTACACGTTGAAGGTGAGAAATAAGGCAACCAGCGACCTTAGTGATCCCAGCAGCCGTGAGACAAAACTTTTATAAAACACTCAGAGTTTATGACAGTGACTGTAATAAGGGAAGCCTAGTCCTTCCTGAGTACTCCCTCCCCTGATTTGACACCATGATTCTGTGCTGACTCTCCGGGGACTTGGCACCGTGGTTCTGTGCTGACTCTCCGGGGACTTGGCACCATGGTTCCGTGCTGACTCTCCGGGGACTTGGCACCGTGGTTCTGTGCTGACTCTCCGGGGACTTGGCACCATGGTTCTGTGCTGACTCTCCGGGGACTTGGCACCGTGGTTCTGTGCTGACTCTCCGGGGACTTGGCACCGTGGTTCTGTGCTGACTCTCCGGGGACTTGGCACCATGGTTCTGTGCTGACTCTCCAGAGTCTGGAGATCATGGTCCCATGTTGACTCTCCTGAGGCAGGAGACCATGGTCCCATGTTGACTCTCCTGAGGCTGGAGACCATGGCCCCATGTTGACTCTCCTGAGGCAGGAGACCATGGCCCCATGTTGACTCTCCTGAGGCTGGAGACCATGGCCCCATGTTGACTCTCCAGAGACTGGAGATCATGGCCCCATGTTGACTCTCCAGAGTCTGGAGATCATGGTCCCATGTTGACTCTCCAGAGTCTGGAGATCATGGTCCCATGTTGACTCTCCAGAGTCTGGAGATCATGGTCCCATGTTGACTCTCCAGAGTCTGGAGATCATGGTCCCATGTTGACTCTCCAGAGTCTGGAGATCATGGTCCCATGTTGACTCTCCTGAGGCTGGAGACCATGGCCCCATGTTGACTCTCCTGAGGCTGGAGACCATGGCCCCATGTTGACTCTCCTGAGGCAGGAGACCATGGCCCCATGTTGACTCTCCAGAGGCTGGAGACCATGGTCCCATGTTGACTCTCCAGAGGCAGGAGACCATGGTCCCATGTTGACTCTCCAGAGGCAGGAGACCATGGTCCCATGTTGACTCTCCAGAGGCAGGAGACCATGGTCCCATGTTGACTCTCCAGAGGCAGGAGACCATGGCCCCATGTTGACTCTCCAGAGGCAGGAGACCATGGTCCCATGTTGACTCTCCTGAGGCTGGAGACCATGGTCCCATGTTGACTCTCCTGAGGCTGGAGATCATGGTCCCATGTTGACTCTCCTAGATAACAACACGCTGGGATAATCTCTATATTACTTGACCTACTGATGCCTTGTCTGTCTCCTTATCACGCAGATGATAAGCCGGCTTATGTCAATGTTGTTGTTTATAAATACCTTACTGAAGATGAGGGAGACTCGGGAGATGCAGCAGCAGAGAGAGAATCCATGAGAGAACTACTGTGATGTTCTCCTCGGCATGAGGGTGGTCATGAGGAAGCTACAGATGAGGACGGAAAGCCGGCGGCTTGTCAAAGGTCCCTCCATTTGCCCCTGATCATCTTTTCCAGCTGTATTTTAAAACCCCGCACAGTTTTGACGTTTACAGCTTTGACGGGTAGGCAGTTCCACGAGTTTACAATCCTGGGTGAGAAACATCTCTTTTATGTCCTACATTGTGGCTTGTTGAGCTCAACACCCGTTGCTCCACGTTCGTGTTACATCTGACTTTTTGAAGAAATTCTATATCATGGGTATATCATGAAATTCTAAATATCATGGGTATAAATTGGATAAGCTTAGATTTAGGAAAGACTTGGGTAAATACTGGTTCGGTAACAGGGTTGTTGATTTGTGGAATCAATTACCGCGTAACGTGGTAGAGGTGGGATCCCTCGATTGTTTCAAGCGAGGGTTGGACATGTATATGAGTGGGATTGGGTGGTTATAAATAGGAGCTATTAATAGGGGATATTAATAGGGTATTAAAAGTATCAACACAGGACAGAACGCGAAACAATGGGTATAAATTGGATAAGTTTAGATTTAGGAAAGACTTGGGTAAATACTCGTTCAGTAACAGGGTTGTTGATTTGTGGAACCAATTGCCGCATAACATTGTGGAGGTGGGGTCCCTCGATTGTTTCAAGCATGGGTTGGACATGTATATGAGTGGGATTGGGTGGTTATAAATAGGAGCTGCCTCGTATGGGCCAATAGGCCTTCTGCAGTTGCCTTTGTTCTTATGTTCTTATGTTCTTATGAGCTGCCTCGTATGGCCAATAGGCCTTCTGCAGTTACCTTTGTTCTTATATTCTCCGGATCGACATCCTCCAAATTGTTCGGTATTTTAAAGGTCTCGATCAGATTTAAGATTTTTAAGATTTAAGATTTAAGATTAAGTTTAAGATTAAAACTAAACACTACCTGATAAACTCCCTGTAACCTACCTTACCCCTCTATTGTCACCCTGTCTTATTTTTTTTTTATTCAACGCTGTTTGTCTACATATTGTATTTGTGCTGCTTTTTTCAGTCATGTTCCCCCCTTTTTTTTGTACCTTTAATTGTATCTATTCTCAAAACATTTTATTCTTTTTGTCCAATTAGTATTAAGTTTTAGATATTAATGTTTTCTTGCCCGAAACGCATTGCGTAATAGTGGCTTTAGGCATTGTATGTACTAGCTCTATCTATAAATTGATCCACTTATGTAAAATCTCTCTATGTATGTACCTTTCCTGAATAAACATATTATTTTATTATTATTATTTTATAGATCCGCCCTGCCATGCCTGGTTTGCAGTATCGTTAGCTCTGTGGCCCTCAACCGTTCCAGGTGCAGAGATGACTAAGCTCTGGATGATGATTTTTATTGTCTGGTGTTGCACCTTCTCCAGAGCTGCTATGTCTTCTGAAGATGAGGTCTCCAGGCCTGGCTGCAATAATCCAGGTGGGGCGCACCACACACTTACACAATGAACGACTAATTTCTTTTCCTTGAGGTCCCCGATGTGAAGTGGTAAGACCCTCTCCTGGCGTTTCGCGAGCGCTTTGTCCTTGGTTCGTATCCTGGCCGGGAGGATTTACTGGATTTAAGGATTTACATCCTTAACTGTAGCCTCTCTTTACCCAACAGTAAAATAGGTACCTGGTTGTTAAATGATTTGGCGGGTCGTGTTCCAGGGAATATTAGGATTAAGGACCTGCTCGAAACGCTATGCGTGTTTAGTGGCTGTTTCAAGAATGTAAGAACTCTTGTATAAATAAATAAATAAATAAATAAATAAATAAATAAATAAATAAATAAATAATAAATAATAAATAAATAATAATAAATAAATACATAAAATAAATAATAAATAAATAATAATATAATAAATAAATAATAAAATAATTAATTAAGGTTGGTACGTTTGATTGATTATTCCCCGGGTTTGCCGCTCCCACTTGTTGTGCAACTTTTAGTGAATGATTGAGTCTGACTCCATTGTCCTTTTCTTCATCTATCTGTTGTAAGGTAGTTATTGCAAGCCGTCAGTTTGGTAGTTGTGACTTGGATTGTTATGCCCCACATGTAAGGTCTTGCATTTATCGACATTAAAAAGCATTTATCAGTCATCTGACATTTGTAGAGTTATGATTAGATCTCTTTGTAAGGTCTCAATATATCACTTTCACTTCCTACTTTACCATAGATCTTAGTGTCACCTGCAAATTTGATGATGTGGTTTGCAATTTCTCACCTATATCATTGATGTATATGACAAAAGGGTTGGTCCCAAAATGAACCCCTGTGGCNAAAAGAATCTACCAATATCATCCTTCATACAATACATGCGTCCTGGTGCCTTGTTCTAATTTTCACATAGCTGCTGCTGCAGTGATCCACATTTTTCTTGGATTTCTAGTGATTTAATCACATCTTTGCAACACCAACACTGCTAGTGTGTTGCACGTGGTCAGATCTTCACTAGTTATTACAGTATATATTCTTGAAAAGGCCTATGTCGGAGACATTTTCTGAAGAGGAGGTGTTTTCTCAGCAATGGGTAAGCAGCATTGGTCTACCTGGTTGATACCTGATACCTGGTTGATGGGGTTCTGGAGTTTCTTCTACTTCCCAAGCCCGGCCCGAGGCCAGGCTCGACTTGTAAGAGCTTGGTCCACCAGGCTGTTGCTTGGAGTGGCCCGCAGGGCCACATACCCACCACAGCCTGCTGTTCGGAACTTCTCTTAGAAAACAGTCGCAGTTTTCTCTTGAAGATGTCCACGGTTGTTCCGGCAATATTTCTTATAGTCGCTGGGAGGACGATGAACAACCGCGGACCTCTGATGTTCTCACCAGCTAGTGGGATACAAAGCTGTAAGATACCTAACAGCCTGACCTGATGGCTCACTGTACTAAGCCATTAGCACTGGAGCCATCAAGCCTCCACCGCTGTTGGCTCACAGCGGGAGTCTTGGGTACTAATTTAATTGCTAGGTAAACAGAGGCATCAGGTGAAAGGTAATGTGCCTAACTGTTTGTCAGCTAAGGAAGCTCAGCAGCAGTGAACTCAGTGTTTGTGTAGGTGATGCCACCACATAAAAAATACAGCAATTTTTATAATAAATTTAAAAATAGTCTTGGGCAAGAACACTTGCCCAAGGATTGTCAATGTAAGTCCAATGGGCCCTGGTATATATGGATACAGATACTAAAACAGTACAATATCACTATGCTGATATTGTATGATGCTTATACAATGTTATCCCATCCTGTATCCCAACCATCACCATACTTCATGATCTTGTATACAAGACAGTACAATATCAGCAATCCTCCAGATACTTACCTACCTTGAGGTTACTTTGAGGTATTTTTGGGGCTTAGCGTCCCTGCGGCCCGGTCGTTGACCAGGCCTCCTCGTTGCTGGACTGATCAACCAGGCTGTTGGACATGGCTGCTCACAGCCTGATGTATGAGTCACAGCCTGGTTGAGCAGGTATCTTTTGGAGGTGTTTATCCAGTTCTCTCTTGAACACTGTGAGGGGTTCAGCCAGTTATGAAAGCGTGTGAACAGTTCCGGGCCTCTGATGGGATAGACTTCTCTCTGAGAGGTATCTATTGCACCTGTTCTTCAACGGGGGTATCTGCACATCTGCCATGCTTCTGTCTATGTAATTACCTAAGTGTAATTACCTAAGTGTAGTTACAGGATGAGAGCTACGCTCGTGGTGTCCCGTCTTCCCAGCACTCTTTGTCATATAACGCTTTGAAACTACTGACGGTCTTGGCCTCCACCACCTTCTCACTTAACTTGTTCCAACCGTCTACCACTCTGTTTACAAAACTGAATTTTCGTATATTTCTCCGGCAGCTTTGTTTCGTTAGTTTAAATCTATGACCTCTTGTTCTTGAAGTTCCAGGTCTCAGGAATTCTTCCCTATCAATTTTATCGATTCCTGTTACTATTTTGAATGTAGTGATCATATCACCTCTTTTTCTTCTATCTTCTAGTTTTTGCATGTTTAATGCCTTTAATCTCTCCTCATAGCTCTTGTCCTTCAGTTCTGGGAGCCACTTAGTGGCATGTCGTTGTACCTTTTCCAGTTTGTTGATGTGCTTCTTAAGATATGGGCACCATACAACCGCTGCATATTCCAGCTTTGGTCTAATAAAAGTCGTGAACAATTTCTTTAGTATTTCTCCATCCATGTATTTAAAAGCAATTCTGAAGTTAGAAAGTGTAGCATAGGCTCCTCGCACAATGTTCTTAATGTGGTCCTCAGGTGACAGTTTTCTATCTAAAACCACCCCTAGATCCTTTTCTTTATCAGAATTCTTTAAAGATTTCTCACATAATTTATAGGTTGTGTGGGGTCTATGTTCTCCAATTCCACATTCCATAACATGGCATTTATTCACATTAAATTCCATTTGCCAAGTGTTGCTCCAAATACTTATTTTGTCCAGGTCTTCTTGAAGGGCATGACAATCATCTAGGTTTCTTATCTTCCCTATTATCTTAGCATCATCAGCAAACATGTTCATGTAATTCTGTATTCCCACTGGTAGATCGTTTATGTAGACAATGAACATTACCGGTGCAAGAACTGAACCCTGAGGTACTCCACTCGTGACATTCCTCCAATCCGATACCTTGCCTCTGATCGTGGCCCTCATTTTTCTGTCAGTTAGGAAATTTTTCATCCATGTTAGTAGCTTACCTGTCACTCCTCCAATATGTTCCAGTTTCCAGAACAACCTCTTATGGGGAACTCTGTCGAAAGCCTTTTTTAGGTCCAGATAGATGCAGTCAACCCAACCATCTCTTTCTTGTAAAATCTCTGTGGCTCGATCATAAAAACTGAGCAAGTTCGTTACACAGGATCTTCCAGATCGAAAACCATACTGTCTGTCTGATATTATATCGTTTTCCTCCAGGTGTGCTACCCATTTAGTTTTAATTATTTTTTCCAATATTTTGACTATTACACTTGTCAATGATACAGGTCTATAATTAAGGGGGTCTTCCCTGTTTCCACTTTTGTAGATTGGAACTATGTTAGCCTTTTTCCACACATCAGCTACAGCTCCTGTACACAGGGATGCCTGAAAAATCAGTTGAAGTGGAATGCTGAGCTCAGGTGCACATTCTCTCAGAACCCATGGTGAAACTCCATCCGGACCAACTGCTTTGTTCTTACCTAGCTCCTTTAGCATTTTTTCCACTTCGTCTCTAGATACCTCTATGTGCTCTATGTTGTTCTCTGGAATTCTTATTGTGTCTGGTTCCCTAAAGATTTCATTTTGTACAAACACACTTTGGAACTTTTCGTTTAGTGTTTCACACATTTCCTTTTCATCTTCCGTGAAACTATTTCCCATTTTCAACCTCTGAATATCATCCTTTACCTGCAATTTGTTGTTTATGAATTTATAGAATAGACCTGGTTCTGTTTTACACTTGTCTGCAATCCCTTTTTCAAAATTTCTTTCTGCCTCTCTCCTCACTGCCGTGTAGTTGTTTCTCGCATCTTTGTATCGCTGGTATGTTTGGGGGTTAGGCCTCTTCCTGTATTGGTTCCAATTTTGTGTCTTTTGGTCTCTAGCCCTCTCGCAATTCCTATTGAACCAATCCTGTTTTCTAGTTCTGCATCTCTGTTTTGGTATAAATTTTTTTGTGCCTTTATCATATATTTCACAAAACTTGACATACATCTCATTCACTTCCTTGCCTAGCATCAAGTCTGTCCAATTATACTCACTAAAAAAAATGTGATGTTATTTCTGTGTGCAGGTATGGGACCAGCCCCTCTACTATTTTCCACGTGTAAATTATTATGTATCTTCCCTGCCTGCACTCAAGAGAATACAGATTTAGGCCCTTTAGTCGGTCCAAATAGTTTAGATGTTTTACCGAGTGGATAGGTAGTAGTTTATTATTAAATGATTCTAAAATTACTGTCTGAAAAACTACTGCACATTTTCTCTCATGCTTGAACCAAGCAGGAAATGGTTTAGCACATCGTTCATAAGCCACATCAGAAATGGGTAGTCAAATCATACACAGGTGTTTAACAAAGATTGTGGCCTAACTGTAAAAAAGTATTCCTGTATATTGATTAGTCAGGTTATTTTAGGTTAGGTTTGACCAGGCTGAGTAGACAATTATCTTGGGGAAGAAGTGATCTACAACAATCAGAAGTGCCCAGAGCTCTCCTAAGGGGGGGTAACTGGGAGAAATCGTCAGAATAATTAACCTTTACCGAAGGCTTGTGAGTAATAAACTCACAAACTTTAGGTAAGGGGCCCATAATAACAGGCCCACACAGCTCTGTATTACTGTACTACAATATATGCTAACAAAGATAACTCAAGATACTTGAGTGGTGGTCCAGTGTGGTCCTCGTGTCCCTGTAGACCTCAAGCATCACCATGAACTTGCACAAGTCAGCATCATACACAATTATCCTCCCCTATTACCACCCTCACGTCCTGGCCAATTACGCCACGGTAACAGAACCAAGAGATAAATGCTGAGGTATCCGGAGTACACATCCAGAGGCCAGAGCTAGACATACACACACACATAACACATACACACACATACACACACTCATACACAAGCATATATGAATACACAACACGAGGGAGCGTTCAAAACACTGACCAATGCCTCCAATACCCACACAGCACCACGCCGCTAACCCCGGCGTGCACTCTATCCTGTGAACCTTCACAGCCTCCAGGTGGAGCAGTAACTCACCCTGGGAGCGAGTAGCTGGTGTGTGCGAGGTGGGAGAGGGGAGGAAAATCGATGTGTGTGGGAGTGTAGGTGATGCTGCTGGTGGGAGAGCGGTTGGGCTCCCGTCTGACACCAACACACGCCTCCCACTTATCTTCGTTCACTCCCACAACCTAACAACATTTCTTATAATTATTCCCTCTCCTACCAACTTTATCCGATCATTTTCACCCAATTTATTCCCAGTAGTAAAATTAGTACGTTTAAAAAATACACTTAACTCTTTTTTTTACAGATATAATATTGAGTTTAAGTAAATGAAGCTTCTAATTCTCAAGTTCTCAAATTAAATTAAACTAAAAGCAACAGACGAAACATAACGCAAGGTGTCTGCAAAAATCAGCTGATTTCATGCGTTTTCTATGATGGAGTGAAACATGGAGGAGGAGGAAAATATGAGACAAGTAACGCCAACTGATATTTAACACATCATGGAGTGTGTTACACATCTTTAACACATCATGGAGTGTGTTACACATCCTTAACACATCATGGTCTCACAGATGTTAACAACTACAGACCTATATCAATCCTGCCTAACTTGTCAAAAATATTTGAAAAACTAATCTACAAGCAACTTTACTCTTGTCTAGCCAAACACAATATACTTAGCTCTTGTCAATATGGCTTCAGACCTAAAAAAAGCACTAACGATGCACTTATTAGTATGATTAACTTGATTCATGCAGCTCTTGATAAAAATGAGTTCCCTGTTGGGTTATTTGTGGACCTGCGTAAGGCTTTTGACACTGTCAACCACCAAAACCTTCTTCTTAAATTACATCATTATGGAGTTAGAGGACACTCCCTGCATTACCTCAAATCTTACCTTACTGACAGGCTCCAGTATGTTTCTGTGAATAATTCAATTTCTCCCACCCTACCCATCAACATTGGTGTTTCTCAGGGCAGCATACTTGGCCCTCTCCTCTTTCTCATCTACATTAATGACCTTCCAAATGCCTCCCAACACCTCAAACCCATTCTATTTGCTGACGACACAACCTTCATTTACTCCAGTCCTGACCCCCTTGCTCTAAATGCCACAGTAAATACTGAGCTAAATAAAGTCCATCTTTGGCTAACTGCCAACAAACTCACCCTTAACATTGACAAAACTTTCTATATTCTGTTTGGCAATAAATCCTCTAATCAAATAAATCTCAAAATTAACAATACCCAAATTTGTAACAAATTAGATGGCAAGTTCCTTGGCGTTCTCATTGACCACAAGCTGAATTTCCAGGGTCACATTCTAAATATATCAAAAAAAGTTTCTAAAACTGTTGGCATTCTCTCTAAGATTAGATATTATGTACCCCGACCTGCCCTGGTGACTCTCTATTACTCCCTCATCTATCCATATCTCAACTATGGTATTTGTGCTTGGGGTTCTACTACCCAAAATCATTTACGTCCTCTAATTACTCAACACAAAGCTGCTATTAGGACAATATCCAACTCTGGCCCCAGACATCACTCGGTACCCCTACTCAAATCTCTGAATATGTTAGATATTAAGTCACTGCACATTCTCTCATGTGTATTATACATATATAAAACGCTGAACTGTAATGCCAATCCTGAACTCAAAAGCTTCATTGAAGGTTGTAACAGAACCCATGAGCACCACACCAGAAATAAATACAGTTTTGATATTCCAAGAGTACGACTTAATCAAACTAGAAATGCTCTACAAATCAAGGGACCCAGAATGTGGAATGACCTTCCCAACCATGTTAAAGACTGTACCTCTCTCAACCAGTTTAAGATTAAAACTAAACACTACCTAATAAATTCCTTGTAACCTACCTTACCCCTCTATTGTCAACCCATGTCTGTTATTTTTTTAATCAATGCTGTTTTTTAATCAATGCTGTTTGTCAACCTTTTGTATTTGTGCTGCTTTTTCAGTCATGTTCCCCCCTTTTTTTTATCTTTATTTGTATTTGTTCTCAACACATTTTATTCTTTATGCTCAATTAGTATTAAGTTCTAGATATTAATGTTCTTCCTGCCCGAAACGCATTGCGTAATAGTGGCTTTAGGCATTGTATGTACTAGCTCTATCTATAATTCGATCCATTAATGTAACATCACTTGTATGTATATACCTTACCTGAATAAACATATTTATTTATTTATTTATTTATGGATTGTGTTACACATCATGGAGTGTCTTACACATCCTTAACACATCATGGAGTGTGTTACACATCCTTAACACATCATGCAAAAATCTACAATCTACAAACGCAAATCTACAAATGCAATTCAGCTTCAGATAGGCAATGTAAACATTAGCAATAAAAATGATGGAAAGTTTCTCGGCCTATTCCTAGACAAGAGACTCAACTTCAGCACCCACATACAACACATAACTAAGAAAGTCTCTAAAACAGTTGGTATACTCTCCAAAATCAGATATTATGTACCTAACTCTGCTCTATATTATGCTCTAATCTATCCCTATCTCAACTATGGTATCTGTGCATGGGGTTCAACCACTGCAAACCACCTCAAGTCCATCATCACCCAGCAAAAATCTGCTATCAAAATAATAACAAATTCTGCTTTCAGACAACACTCAGCCCCCTTGTTTAACTCCCTAAACATGCTAAACATAATCTCACTCCACAAATTCTCTTGTGCCAATTACATTTACAACCCATTATCACCACACCAGAAATAAATATCTCTTTGATATCCCCAGAGTTAAACTTAATCTGTGTAAACACTCTATGCAAATAAAAGGACCCAGTCTATGGAACTCACTCCCTGATGAATTGAAAAGCTGTCCAACTTTTGCGTCATTCAAAAACAAAACTGAAAAGTACCTTATTTCATCTTCATAGTTTTTTACCTTTTGCTTTAAAATTACACTGTATCTATTGCTACCCAATCTCCCAATCTTTATGTACCCAATCCGAACATCTTTACCATTGTGATCATTGCTGTCTTCTTATATGTGCTATCAACCTGCTGTATGGCGTCTATTAATCTTGTTTAAATTACCAATCAATTTGTCAATGTAATCAATCAGAGCTTTAATATACCAATGTGCTTACTTACTATTCTCTCTCGTCTCATTTTTTTCTTGCAATGTATCTGTTATCATTTTATTAATTCTGCTAGAATTTACCTACTTAAAATTATCTGTTAGATTAAGGACCTGCCCGAAACACTGCGCGTACTAGTGGCTTTACAAGATTGTAAATACTATGCTATGTATTCTCTCAAACCCAATGTACCTTCTTGTATATAAATAAATAAATTAATAGATAAATAAATATAAAACGCTGAACTGTAATGCCAATCCTGACCTTAAAAGCTTCATTGAAGGTTGTAACAGAACCCATGAGCACCACACCAGAAACAAATACCTTTTTGATATTCCAAGAGTACGACTTAATCAAACTAGAAATGCTTTACAAATCAAGGGACCCAGAATGGGGAATGACCTTCCCAACCATGTTAAAGACTGTACCTCTCTCAACCAGTTTAAGATAAAAACTAAGCACTACCTAATTAACTCCATGTAACCTACCTTACCTCTATAATGTCAACCCATGTCTGTTATTTTTAAACAACGCTGTTTGTCGACCAAATTGTATTTTTGCTGTTTTTGCTGTTCCCCCTTTTTTATGTGTATATTTTCTCAACACAATTTATACTTTAATCTCAATTAGTATTAAGTTTTAGTCTTTAGTGTTTTTCATGCCCGAAACGCTTTGCGTAATAGTGGCTATGGGCATTGTATGTACTAGCTCTATCTATAAATTCATCAATATTTGTATCACCCCTTGTATGTATGTACTTTACCTGAATGAATGTTTGAATTTTGAATTTTGAATTTGAACATGGGATGGAACCTGGATGAAGGGTCGGCCGAGTCGGACAGCACGCTGGACTTGTGATCCTGTGGTCCTGGGTTCGATCCCAGGCGCCGGAGAGAAACAATGGGCAGAGTTTCTTTCACCCTATGCCCCTGTTACCTAGCAGTAAAATAGGTACCTGGGTGTTAGTCAGCTGTCACGGGCTGCTTCCTGGGGGTGGAGGCCTGGTCGAGGACCGGGCCGCGAGGACACTAAAAAGCCCCGAAATCATCTCAAGAAGGGTCCCAGCTTTGTATCTGGGAATATACATGTACAGGACAGAGCCTTGAGGCACTCCACTTACAACATTTTCCCACTCTGACTTAGCCCAATTTATACTAACTCTTTGTTTCCCTTGGTATAGCCATGCTCTAATCCAACTTAATATAGCACACCCAATACCGTGAGTGTCTAACTTTTTAATCAGACTTTCATCTGGCACCTCATCCCTTTGTGTGTATTTTACCTCAATAAACTTATTTCAATTTCAATTTCTGTGCCAGTGGGCAGCGGTGGAAAGGTTACAATCACCCAGTAATAATCAATTACAATCACCCAGTTTGCTAACCTACAGTTAGCAAACTATGGATATTTGGCTAAAATTTCTGGTACCAGATCATTTTGATTGACGGCAAGAATGAATGAAGACATTGTTGTGTATCACACAAATACGTTTACCCCAGGCCTATAAAAAGGGTGAAAAGACAATATAGGATATAATTAACAGGAGTTGTAAACAAGTTGTAAAAACACTTGGATTCGCCCTATCATTTACTGTAACAACCCCCGTACGCCTCTGACAAACTGAAGTATACTAATATTGTAGATGAATATAAGTGGACTTCTGGAGTTGTTGTTGTTGTTATAGATTCAGCTACTCGGAACAAGTTCCAAGTAGCACGGGCTATGGTGAGCCCGTAACTTACCTGGCACAGGAGCAGGGCAAGTAGCACGGGCTATGGTGAGCCCGTAACTTACCTGGCACAGGAGCAGGGCAAGTAGCACGGGCTATGGTGAGCCCGTAACTTACCTGGCACAGGAGCGGGGCAAGTAGCACGGGCTATGGTGAGCCCGTGGTGGACTTACATGGCACAGGAGCGGTGGTGACTTCTGGAGACTGCGTCCTGAAACATATTGGACATTACACACAGAAATCACAATAGCGTGATGCATCGAATGAACAAATCGACAATGGCCGTGATGAGGGTTCGAACCTTCATCACGGCTCTTGTGGATTTGTTCATATTGGACGCTATCACTCTGAGTAGGTGTCTCACATTCCGTGTGCAGGAAGGAAGCATTAAGCAACACACCACAACACCATCCTTACTCATCAGGACATCGTAACTTGCGCTACAAACAGTGCAGGCGATGAGTCACAATAACGTGGCTAAAGTCAGTTGACCAGACCACACACTAGAAGGTGAAGGGACGACCACGTTTCGGTCCGTCCTGGACCATTCTCAAGTCGATTAGGTCTGGTCAACTTGGCCACACCTTCATTCGTCAGTTGGTCCCAGTAATTAACTCGTCATAGGAATTTAACTTAGAACATCCTTAACTGTATGATGGCCTGACCCAGAGGGAAGATGCCGTTGGATTAGACAACTATTTCCTATTTCACCAATCATGTACAACTGCTTGGGAAACTGAACAATAATACTAAATTTCTTTACTTTTTTATAGAGAGAAAGATATTTTAGTCTGTTTTTGAGCCGAAGATGTAATTCACTTTTAGTTTAGTTCATTTATTATGCACCCCATACCCATCTTGTGGGCGGTAGTGGAAAGGGTTACAGAGGCACATAATGGGCTCAGGGACTGAACCCCACAATTCATTTAGCTAAACAAGTTACAATCTTGATGAGCTAGTTACAAAATTCAATATAAGACACTAGCTCTTCACATGTCAGTTGCTTAATTTAGAACCTGTACTTGAGGTCGATCTCGAACTCATTGTTGATGTGTAATTCACTTACGATCTAAATGTTGATATTCACTTTGATACATTTATATTGCTTAAAATTTTCGATGTCATGTTTATTGACTTTAAAAACAATGGTGGTTTATTTTTATGACTTAGAGACAGTTTGTTCTCTGGAAACGATAAGACCAAATTTTGTTAAATTCCTCTGGGAAACGTATCAAGCAGAGCTTGTAGCCTGTTATTATTGTTTACAATAATACAGCTGTTATCTGCTTAGCAGATAATAGCCTCGTCAGCTGGATTAGGAATGTCAGCTATTATTGCATGTTCTATGTTGCAGACGTTTGCAATAACTGTGACCTTGGCTGTGGATGTCCATGCTACCACAGTTGTCATTTGTTTTTATAATAGTATACTCTAACATTTCTGAAGAAGCATATTTTATGAGGTAAGAGATGGGGGGGGGGAGCTGGTAAATCATAGGACATGCTTTGTTTAAAAAACCTTATACCATACAGAAATTGAGCCATTTAGAGGCAGCTGTAAACAAATATTTTCATTTATCTACTAGATGGAAATTATGAATATACGTTGCAAGAATTTCAGATATTTTATCACTTGCAATAAAATTCTTTGCCATCTCATGCAACTTAAGTTTAGATGAGCAGAGGAAGTGAACGCAGTTCCTGGGCTTGGCAGATCCTTGAGCATAACTGCCGTAATTGAGAGCTGCTCTCTGGGTAGGGGTTGGTGGGTCGGTGTACATGGTCTCACCTAAATGTGTTTGTGCGGAACAGGCCCCTAGGCTTCACCTTTCAGTTGAAGACTGTCTGGTTCAATGCTGTAATGGTCTGTTGCACAAACCAACCTTTTCCCCTTCTCCTTTCTCTCCCTCTCTCCCCTTACCGTCGTTCGCTTGGGACTCCTTTATGCTTTGCTAGACCACCAGTTACAGCTGTTCCACTTGTCCAATACTCGTCAGCTAAATAGTTATTTCCTTCACCCTTTCTAACTCATTTGTGTTTCCAATTTCTTTCAATGAACTCTGTGTCTGATTCCATCATGCTCGACAGTTTCCCCCCACTGTGTACTGTGTCCTGATCCTCTAGTAAGTTATGATCAATCAGTCTGTTGTCATTTTTGAGACGCAGTTTCACCGCCTCACGTCCCTTGCTGTCTTCAGGTACGGTTCTTGTGGCCAGCCTCTCCACCTTTTCCAGTCACTTAGTTCCTTTCCCTTCCTGTGCTTCACGATATGAGTAGGCTCCGTGCCGGGCCTACATACAGTAGGCTCCGTGCCGGGCCCACATACAGTAGGGTCCGTGCCGGGCCTACATACAGTAGGGTCCGTGCCGGGCCTACATACAGTAGGGTCCGTGCCGGGCCTACATACAGTAGGCTCCGTGCCGGGCCCACATACAGTAGGGTCCGTGCCGGGCCTACATACAGTAGGCTCCGTGCCGGGCCCACATACAGTAGGGTCCGTGCCGGGCCTACATACAGTAGGCTCCGTGCCGGGCCCACATACAGTAGGGTCCGTGCCGGGCCTACATACAGTAGGGTCCGTGCCGGACCCACATACAGTAGGGTCCGTGCCGGGCCTACATACAGTAGGCTCCGTGCCGGGCCCACATACAGTAGGGTCCGTGCCGGGCCTACATACAGTAGGCTCCGTGCCGGGCCCACATACAGTAGGGTCCGTGCCGGGCCTACATACAGTAGGGTCCGTGCCGGGCCCACATACAGTAGGGTCCGTGCCGAGCCCACATACAGTAGGGTCCGTGCCGGGCCCACATACAGTAGGGTCCGTGCCGGGCCCACATACAGTAGGGTCCGTGCCGGGCCCACATACAGTAGGGTCCGTGCCGGGCCTACATACAGTAGGGTCCGTGCCGGGCCCACATACAGTAGGGTCCGTGCCGGGCCCACATACAGTAGGGTCCGTGCCGGGCCCACATACAGTAGGGTCCGTGCCGGGCCCACATACAGTAGGGTCCGTGCCGGGCCCACATACAGTAGGGTCCGTGCCGGGCCTACATACAGTAGGGTCCGTGCCGGGCCCACATACAGTAGGGTCCGTGCCGGGCCCACATACAGTAGGGTCCGTGCCGGGCCCACATACAGTAGGGTCCGTGCCGGGCCCACATACAGTAGGGTCCGTGCCGGGACCACATACAGTAGGGTCCGTGCCAGGCCTACATATCTCGGACACAGCAGGCGTGTCCTCTCTGGATCACCTCAGTGAAGCGCTGAAACAGGTACCTATTTATTACTAAGTGAAAGAAATTCTGTTCATTTGTTTCTGCCTTAACCAGGAAAAGATCGCGGGACCCTAGGACTACGACCCCAGAGCGCTGTCCGCTCGGCTGTGTTCACCTAGTTGTTCTGCGAAGGTTGAGTTTCGGCTCTTTGGTCCCGCCTCTCAACTGTCAATCAACTGGTGTACAGATTCCTGGGCCTACTGGGCTCTATCATATCTACACTTGAAACTGTGTATAGAGTCAGACTCCACCTGAATGCACTGCCTAATGCATTCCATTTGTTAACTACTCTGACACTGACAAAAAAATTTCTAATGTCTTTGTGGCTCATTTGAGTACTAAGTTTCCACCTGTGTCCCCTTGTTCGTGTCCCACCCGTGCTGAATAGTTTGTCTTTGTCCACCCTGTCAATTTCCCTGAGAATTTTGTAGGTGGTTATCAAATCTCCCCTTATTCTTCTGTCTTCCAGGAACGTGAGGTTTAGCTCCTGTAGACTTTCCTCGTAGCTCATACCTCTCAGTTCTGGGACTAGTCTGGTGGCATACCTCTGAATCTTCTTTGTGCGTGTGTAAGCAGCCCGTCATCCTAAGGTTTCCGAACGTCAAGAATGTGTCGTACTAAAGTGCCCTTTTCCTAACCTATCAGAGGACCCAAAACAGAAACCGTGACAGTATGTCAATTTCGCCAGCCGCTTCCATTTTCAAGTACGACCATTTATGGCCTTTGGTAGAGTATACGTCAAAATGCGACGTTCAACTGGGAGGAGTGTAAGAGTATGTGCGTGCGTGTATGCGTGGGGGAAGAATGTACGCGCATGTACTTACTAGGAATTAGTAAGGCGGAGTTAGTCACAAGACAGCTGAGCATCACGGCTGCCAACTCCCCCGCACTACTCAGTCNAAAAACAACATTGTGTCAGTTGCTGTTAAAACACATACGAAATGGAAACTAGCGAGTCTAAGGGATTCAAGAACAGCCACTCATATAAAATGATGGGACTGCACGATGTATCTACAGATGAAAGAGTACAGCACTTCCTTCCACCCTGGCAGAGTACCTTTTGACATCCTGACCCCTGCATACCCCACCAAGAAACTAATCACAAACCCCTCATGCTCAGCTTGCTGCTAAATTAAGCACCATAGAACACCATTCACAATATACAAGCTGAAACAACATTGCACAGACCATATACACTGACGGATCACTCAATACAGCTACAGGAAGGGCAGGAAGTGCTGTTATTGCTCATCAGCCCGATGGCAGCACAATTGAAAGGAATATCCGAATTAGTAACTGGGCGTCCACTATGCAAGCCGAGTTGGTAGCGATATGGTAGCACTCGAAATTATTGACAACACTGAAGTAGACAGCTTAATTATTTCTGACTCCCTTTCCTCACTACGAGCAATAAACAGTTTGCAATCAAGTAATAACGTGCTTGTCTTGGAAGCTAGACGTAGATATATAAGAATACTTAGCAAGAGGGTAAATATAAAAATGTTGTGGATTCCTTCTCACATTGGCATGCAGGAACATGACAAAGTTGACGCCCTTGCTAAAGCTGCAGTAAATAAAGACAGTATTGAACGGAATCTTGAGTTATCAAATAGGTCCCTTAAAAATGTCATTAGACGAGAACTCCTGGATGAATTTGAAGAAAGTAGAACTGTGCAAACTGGAACTAGCAGGTCCATTGTTCATCACAATGAAATGTGTGAAGTAAAACATGTGTATGGGGCAAGTAACAAAGTCAGTAGACTAACAGATGTTGTCACAGCTCGTATAAGACTTGGCTACAAGTATCTCTGGCAGTTCGGCTTGTATAGGGATCTAGATGAAGTAAAGTGTAAGTGTGTGGACAAAGACAGGGACACACACTCGAACACTATATCTTGGATTGTAGTAAAATTGAGCCATTTAGAGATAAATCTAAGCTCACTCTGTATGATATGGCAACCTATCTTATTACCATGGAAAAATTACCTGAAATCCTTGCACTGTATCCACATTTCGCTTCCAGTAGATGAACGACATACGAGATTCAGAAACAAGTAGTGTATTGTGAGGACTAACAATAAACAGAAGCTCCCCTATGACTCTGTAATGTCCCCATTGGTCAAACTATTATGTATAGCGATAAGACCTACCATTAATGTATGATGACTAGTGTAAATATGTAGCTCTTGAAATAGCACTTACTCTGTAACTAGATAACATTGTAACTATAAGGTGTGAAGGATAGATGTAATTGTTAATGTAATAATCTAAGATGAGGTCTGATAAAGACCTTTTGTGCCCTCTGTAATGCTTTTGCGCTACCACTCACAGGATGAGTATGGGGTGCACAATAAACTAGCCGCCTTCGGCGGCAACAATCAAAAATCAAAAACCATCTGGAGATGATTACTGGAGATCCTTCCTGGATCTCCAGTAATCCCCAAGAACCTTCATGACCCTGCCTGATAGTTCACAATTCTGGTATATTGACAAAACATTTTACCTTATGGGACAACCAAATCAGACAATACAGTAAACAATCTGTAAAATATTATGTGGTATGAAACAGTGAAACTGAACAAGGAAAAATGCATAGATAACATCCACACAGCATCCATCTTTGGCCTTTTAAATGTGCACAACAGATCAAAATTCTACCTAGGGGTAACAGCTGCACCCCGTAGCAAGAATTATTGACTATTTGACAATGTTCATCATCAACTTAAAATACATTTGCCAAAGAAAAAAAAATAATCTTACTCTTGATGGTCATTTGGCGGTATTCCTCTTCAGACGGACATGTGAAGGAGTCCCGCCAGTATATTTCCATCCCCTGGCCTCGGTGGAGTTCAAGCAACTGTTCGCAGAATACTGTAGTTGCCTGTGGAAAATATCATCATCATCATCACTACCCCGTTTCCCACTCATGGGGTTGGGAGGCACCTGCCAGGAAAGGATGGAAAAGTATCATAGGAAAGACGGTTAAAAATCCATGTATAGAGCAACGCCTGATATCCCTCAACCTTCCACATACTGCAGCATTATGGGGAACTAGTCCCACTACACTAACAAATGATCCACACCAGTATTTCAGCCCAATTTCCATCAAAACATTTTACTAATTTCAGTGTCTTTAAAAGAAATAAACAATTTTAATAAAATTATTACAGTGTATTTGTAATCATACCTGAGGATGATCTAAGGTAAGAACTTTCTCCAGACCCAAAAAATAAACATAATTAGCCGAATTGATTGTTGAAGCAACACCATATATGCTATGGGCAACAGGGATGCCCCTTCGGAGCACACTGCTGTCCTCGATGTCATCTATTCTGTAAAGAATCAATGAAGAAAAAATAAACAAAATAGTACACATGGAAAAAAATCATAAATAATGTATTACATAAACTTCTTTGCTTTGCTAATTTCTATCAGCAAAAACCTATCATGAATAATTCTTAAGACTAGAAATTACACTGCATAAACACCTCTATTTTATGGGACAAAGTACATATAACAGAACTTTAATGTTGCATTACCGCCACCGTCAACTAGGTGAAGGACCTTGTGGTCAGAGTCTACCCGGATAGAATAGTTCTGAAGGGATAACTCGTGTCACGGACATGATGTGCCAGAAAATCCGACCACTAGGTTTCATTGATTGAATAATTATTAATTGTATGGAGTAGTCTCCCCACCAAATCATAAAGCATTGAGCAATTGGCCAAAAATGGGTATAGCACAATAGTTCACAGAGATGCAGGACTGCACAAGAACACCAGAGCCTCTAACCAAGATTCTGTTACCACCCAGATTAGTGAACTCCACCTGATGTTGGGACATGCCTGACATGCAAACACCTTAAGCATTTCAGCAAGGCAAATGTACCGAGTCATCAATTTTAAGCTGATGAGGAAAGGTTGCAAGAAACCCCAGACAAGCAGGAAGTTTTAATCCAATCTACAAATCCAATCTCAGGAGGGATCAAAGGAAAAGCAAATCAGATCCTCATCCATCCATAGACTAGGTAACAGGAAGAGCCTGCCTCCATGCACCACATAGAAGCTGAACTTTGTGGTGAAGCATGGTGAACCTCGGCCCAGAGAAGAGAGACAGCTAAATGAATGAACTCCAACTGAAGCAAGCAAAATCGAGACCTCCCTCCCATGTGAAGCAGGAATTGAGGGACATTGCAAAGGAATAAAAGACCCCGGAAATTTCCAGACACAAAGTTGGCATCATTCATCCAGGTTCCATCCCCGCATTAATCAATAAGAGAACCAGAGCCTCATAAGCCCTACAGCCAATGAAAGAGGATAGGAACTCAGAGTCTAGAGGGCAAAAACAGGAACCAAAACAAACTATTATATAATGAAATATCTCTTTCTTGTGGGTGCCTCATTATCTCAGAATTACACACTAGTACACCTGTAAAGAATTCTATATACACCAGGCTTTAAGTGTCCACTGGAGACCTGTGCCTGAACCCAGTTCACTCAATAGTGAAAAAGGGAAGCCTTGGGGTTCAGGACCACCATATTAACCAAGAAAAATGACAACCAGAAAAGCAGAGCACACCAAAACAGAATTGCATAGAGCACATTTGCAATGCTGATCCCAATAATGTAAGTACAGTAATCATTAACCGAGTCAAAACACTAGTCCTAAAAATTCGTAGCAAATACAATACTCCCCAACCTGTCAACCCAGTTTTCACACACGGACCAATGCATAATCCCTAAACATAATGGGAAGAGGGGCCAGGATGAGAACAAGGAGATCTCTCAAGTGGTAAGAGGAGGCCTAGGAGCTAAAGTCAAACCATGCACAGGCTTGGGTGCTGAGAGAATGTGCAATTGAGCTGAGCATTCCACTTCAATTAATATTCCAGACATCCTTGTGCACAGGAATCTTAGCAGATATATGGAAAAAGGCAAACCTAAATTATAGGCCCGTATCATTAACAAGCATGGCAGTCAAATCACTAGAAAGAATAGTCAAAGTCAATGGGTTGAACACCTAGAGTGTAATGACATAATAACGAACAGACAGTATGGTTTTCAAACAGAAAGACCCTGTGTAACAAATCTACTTAGCTTTTATGATAGAGCCACAGAAATACTACAGGAATGAGGTGGTTGAGTTGTAGTTGACAGTAGTTGACTTTGTATCTGGACCTAAAAAGGCTTTTGATACAGTCCCACACAAGAGGCTGTTCTGGAAACTGGAACATGATGGAAAGGGTGACAGGAAGACTTACATGGATGAAACATTTTCTAACTGACAGACAGATGAGGGCAGTAATCAGAGACAATGTATCTGACTAGAGGAGTGTTATTAGTGGAATACCTGTACCACATGGTTCAGTTCTTGTACCAGTAATGTTCATCGTCTACAAAAAACGATCCACCAGAAGAAATACACTTATATGAACATGTTTGCGGATGATGCCAAGATACTGGGGAAGATAGGCAATGCAGATGATTGTAATGCTCTTCAAATTGATCTAGATAAAATAAGTGCTTGGAGTGTCAAGTAGCAAATGGAATTCAATGAGAATGAAAGCCATGTTATGGAATATGGAATCAGAGAAAATAGACAACGCACAACTTACAATTATGTGGAAAGGAATTACAGAACTCAAAAAAAAAAGAACGAGACCTAGGGGTGGTTTTGGATAATAAGTTGTCACCAGAGGAACACAGAGAACATTGTGAGAGGAGCATATGTCACTTTCCAACTTCAGACTTGCTTTTATTTATATGGATAGTGAAATACTAAAGAAACTGTTCATGACATTTGTGAGACCAAAATTGGAATATGCAGCAGTTGTATGGAGCCCAAATCTCAAGAAGTACATAAATATACTGGAATAGGTGCAACTGCATGTTACAAAATGGCTTCAGGAACTGAAAAACAAGATTCACGAGGAGAGACTGGAGGTGTTAAACATGCCGAAACTAGAAAATAGAAGAGAGGTGATATCATCACCACTAATAAATATTAACAGGAAGAGACCAAAGTGACAAAAAGGAATTCCTGAAACCAGCAACTTCACGAACAAGAGAACAACTTCTTTTGCAAACAGAGTGGTAGACGGTTGAAACAAACTAAGTGAGAAGGTGGTGGAGGCCAAAACATCAGTACAGTAGTTTCAAAACGTTACACAACAAAGAGTACTGGTAAGACGGGACACCATGAGGATGGTGTCACCCGGTAACTACACTTGGGTAATAATTACTTCAGGGAGCAACTGATGGGCCCAGGAAGTTTTAGAAAGTACTGTACATATAAAAAGTATAATTAAATGCAGATTAAGAATTTGGAAATCCAATGAATCTTACAAGAGACTCGCATTGTGTAACATATGGATGACTTCTGATATTGCCATAAGCTTGTCCTCGGAATCCTCATCCAATAATTGAAAGCCTGAGCAAGTTTTCCTCGGATCATCTTCCCAGGAACTTGGAGCACATAAATGAAGGGCTGCAACAGTACCTGAAGAAAATATATAATACAAAATTAGCAAAACATAAAAAAGTATAAAAATTTAATTACAGTACAGTATTTAATTTAAAAATACTAAAATAATTGTTATATACAGTATAGTATAATAATATGTATTTACAGTAAAGTTACCTATGCTACTTGTGTTACAAGTATAAAATGTATGCTTAATTATTCATTTTCTGGGGCAATAAATGGAAAGAAATTTATCATGAGTAAACAAAAAATCATACCCTGTATCATACATTTTAATAGATTTCCCAAAATGTTCATACCCAGTATTACTACTAAATGCATAACAGGTCAGAGCTGCTAATGTTTACATGTACTCAATATACAAATTATATAACTGAACATTTGAGATTAATGTTGACCAAACCCCACACTAGAATTAAAGAGACGACAAAGTCTTTGTCATTTCTTCAATTTCTAGTGTGTGGCTTGGTCAACATTTTTCAGCCGCGTTATTGTGACTTTTCGTCTGCATTTGAGAGTAATATTCTTAACACATGTTCAGAATACTTTAAGAGCTTGTCAAATTCACATTCGGACTAACCTGACCTTACAAATAAACATTGAGACAAACCTGATCTTGTTTTTTGTCACCTCTTGCACTGCATATCGACTCCATATTGAGACCTGAATTACTACCATTGCCCTCCATCTTTGGTAGACTAATAACAAAACTTCAGTGAGGAAATACTGTACCTGAAATAATACTGCCATTAATGAGCAGAATATCAACATAAATAATTAAATATGCTAGTAAATAAATATACACACTCCATTTTAAGTTAAAATTTACAGTCCATGATGGTCAGCACTTGCCTGAAAAGCCAGGCTCCAAAGGGCACTGAGGTGGGAAGTGGAGGTAAGGTGAGGAAGGGATATGAGGATAAGGATTTAGGATAGGATATATGATTAATGGTGCCAAGGACTTGAATGATTTGGAATTGAATGCCAACCTGCAAGAAATGAGACTGCCACTCTACCATCCAGTCCAAGTGCTCTATCTTATATCAGGCATGGTTCGTACATACTGTACTAAGGTCCAAGATACCGCAGCCGCGTCTAACAGCCTGGTTTACCAGTCCAGCAACGAGGAGGCCTGGTCGACAACCGGGCCGCGGGGTCGCTAAGCCCTGGAATCACCTCAAGGTACGGTAACCCTCTGTTCTGTCGATGCCTTGCACTAGTGTCTCCAGGCTTCTCAAAAGAATCTACCAATATCATCCTTCATACAATACATGCGTCCTGGTGCCTTGTTCTAATTTTCACATAACTGCTGCTGCAGTGATCCACATTTTTCTTGGATTTCTAGTGATTTAATCACATCTTTGCAACACCAACACTGCTAGTGTGTTGCACGTGGTCAGATCTTCACTAGTTAATTACAGTATATATTCTTGAAAAGGCCTATGTCGGAGACATTTTCCTGGAGTAGGATGTTTTTCTCGGCCAATGGGTAAGCAGCATTGGTCTACCTGGTTGATACCTGATACCTGGTTGATGGGGTTCTGGGAGTTCTTCTACTTCCCAAGCCCGGCCCGAGGCCAGGCTTGACTTGTAAGAGCTTGGTCCACCAGGCTGTTGCTTGGAGTGGCCCGCAGGGCCACATACCCACCACAGCCTGGCTGGTCCGGAACTTCTCTTAGAAAACAGTCCAGTTTTCTCTTGAAGACGTCCACGGTTGTTCCGGCAATATTTCTTATAGTCGCTGGGAGGACGATGAACAACCGCGGACCTCTGATGTTCTCACCAGCTAGTGGGTATACAAAGCTGTAAGATACCTAACAGCCTGACCTGATGGCTCACTGTACTAAGCCATTAGCACTGGAGCCATCAAGCCTCCACCGCTGTTGGCTCACAGCGGGAGTCTTGGGTACTAATTTAATTGCTAGGTAAACAGAGGCATCAGGTGAAAGGTAATGTGCCTAACTGTTTGTCAGCTAAGGAAGCTCAGCAGCAGTGAACTCAGTGTTTGTGTAGGTGATGCCACCACATAAAAAAATACAGCAATTTTTATAATAAATTTAAAATAGTCTTGGGCAAGAACACTTGCCCAAGGATTGTCAATGTAAGTCCAATGGGCCCTGGTATATATGGATACAGATACTAATACAGTACAATATCACTATGCTGATATTGTATGATGCTTATACAATGTTATCCCATCCTGTATCCAACCATCACCATACTTCATGATCTTGTATACAAGATACAGTACAATATCAGCAATCCTCCAGATACCTTACCTACCTTGAGGTTACTTTGAGGTATTTTTGGGGCTTAGCGTCCCTGCGGCCCGGTCGTTGACCAGGCCTCCTCGTTGCTGGACTGATCAACCAGGCTGTTGGACATGGCTGCTCACAGCCTGATGTATGAGTCACAGCCTGGTTGAGCAGGTATCTTTTGGAGGTGTTTATCCAGTTCTCTCTTGAACACTGTGAGGGGTCAGCCAGTTATGAAAGCGTGTTGAACAGTCTCGGGCCTCTGATGTTGATAGACTTCTCTCTGAGAGTATCTATCGCACCTCTGTTCTTCAACGGGGGTATTCTGCACATCCTGCCATGCCTTCAGGTCTCATGTGATGTTATTTCTGTGTGCAGGTATGGGACCAGCCCCTCTACTATTTTCCACGTGTAAATTATTATGTATCTTCCCCGCCTGCACTCAAGAGAATACAGATTTAGGCCCTTTAGTCGGTCCAAATAGTTTAGATGTTTTACCGAGTGGATAGGTAGTAGTTTATTATTAGATGATTCTAAAATTACTGTCTGAAAAACTACTGCACATTTTCTCTCATGCTTGAACCAAGCAGGAAATGGTTTAGCACATCGTTCATAAGCCACATCAGAAATGGGTAGTCAAATCATACACAGGTGTTTAACAAAGATTGTGGCCTAACTGTAAAAAAGTATTCCTGTATATTGATTAGTCAGGTTATTTTAGGTTAGGTTTGACCAGGCTGAGTAGACAATTATCTTGGGGAAGAAGTGATCTACAACAATCAGAAGTGCCCAGAGCTCTCCTAGGGGGGGGGTAACTGGGAGAAATCGTCAGAATAATTAACCTTTACCGAAGGCTTGTGAGTAATAAACTCACAAACTTTAGGTAAGGGGCCCATAATAACAGGCCCACACAGCTCTGTATTACTGTACTACAATATATGCTAACAAAGATAACTCAAGATACTTGAGTGGTGGTCCAGTGTGGTCCTCGTGTCCCTGTAGACCTCAAGCATCACCATGAACTTGCACAAGTCAGCATCATACACAATTATCCTCCCCTATCACCACCCTCACGTCCTGGCCAATTACGCCACGGTAACAGAACCAAGAGATAAATGCTGAGGTATCCGGAGTACACATCCAGAGGCCAGAGCTACACATACACACACACACATAACACATACACACACACATACACAAGCATATATGAATACACAACACGAGGGAGCGTTCAAAACACTGACCAATGCCTCCAATATCCACACAGCACCACGCCGCTTACCCCGGCGTGCACTCTATCCTGTGAACCTTCACAGCCTCCAGGTGGAGCAGTAACTCACCCTGGGAGCGAGTAGCTGGTGTGTGCGAGGTGGGAGAGGGGAGGAAAATCGATGTGTGTGGGAGTGTAGGTGATGCTGCTGGTGGGAGAGCGGTTGGGCTCCCGTCTGACACCAACACACGCCGCCCACTTATCTTCGTTCACTCCCACAACCTAACAACATTTCTTATAATTATTCCCTCTCCTACCAACTTTATCCGATCATTTTCACCCAACTTATTCCCAGTAGTAAAATTAGTACGTTTAAAAAATACACTTAACTCTTTTTTTACAGATATAATATTGAGTTTAAGTAAATGAAGCTTCTAATTCTCAAGTTCTCAAATTAAATTAAACTAAAAGCAACAGACGAAACATAACGCAAGGTGTCTGCAAAAATCAGCTGATTTCATGCGTTTTCTATGATGGAGTGAAACATGGAGGAGGAGGAAAATATGAGACAAGTAACGCCAACTGATATTTAACACATCATGGAGTGTGTTACACATCTTTAACACATCATGGAGTGTGTTACATCCTTAACACATCATGGTCTCACAGATGTTAACAACTACAGACCTATATCAATCCTGCCTAACTTGTCAAAAATATTTGAAAAACTAATCTACAAGCAACTTTACTCTTGTCTAGCCAAACACAATATACTTAGCTCTTGTCAATATGGCTTCAGACCTAAAAAAAGCACTAACGATGCACTTATTAGTATGATTAACTTGATTCATGCAGCTCTTGATAAAAATGAGTTCCCTGTTGGGTTATTTGTGGACCTGCGTAAGGCTTTTGACACTGTCAACCACCAAAACCTTCTTCTTAAATTACATCATTATGGAGTTAGAGGACACTCCCTGCATTACCTCAAATCTTACCTTACTGACAGGCTCCAGTATGTTTCTGTGAATAATTCAATTTCTCCCACCCTACCCATCAACATTGGTGTTTCTCAGGGCAGCATACTTGGCCCTCTCCTCTTTCTCATCTACATTAATGACCTTCCAAATGCCTCCCAACACCTCAAACCCATTCTATTTGCTGACGACACAACCTTCATTTACTCCAGTCCTGACCCCCTTGCTCTAAATGCCACAGTAAATACTGAGCTAAATAAAGTCCATCTTTGGCTAACTGCCAACAAACTCACCCTTAACATTGACAAAACTTTCTATATTCTGTTTGGCAATAAATCCTCTAATCAAATAAATCTCAAAATTAACAATACCCAAATTTGTAACAAATTAGATGGCAAGTTCCTTGGCGTTCTCATTGACCACAAGCTGAATTTCCAGGGTCACATTCTAAATATATCAAAAAAAGTTTCTAAAACTGTTGGCATTCTCTCTAAGATTAGATATTATGTACCCCGACCTGCCCTGGTGACTCTCTATTACTCCCTCATCTATCCATATCTCAACTATGGTATTTGTGCTTGGGGTTCTACTACCCAAAATCATTTACGTCCTCTAATTACTCAACACAAAGCTGCTATTAGGACAATATCCAACTCTGGCCCCAGACATCACTCGGTACCCCTACTCAAATCTCTGAATATGTTAGATATTAAGTCACTGCACATTCTCTCATGTGTATTATACATATATAAAACGCTGAACTGTAATGCCAATCCTGAACTCAAAAGCTTCATTGAAGGTTGTAACAGAACCCATGAGCACCACACCAGAAATAAATACAGTTTTGATATTCCAAGAGTACGACTTAATCAAACTAGAAATGCTCTACAAATCAAGGGACCCAGAATGTGGAATGACCTTCCCAACCATGTTAAAGACTGTACCTCTCTCAACCAGTTTAAGATTAAAACTAAACACTACCTAATAAATTCCTTGTAACCTACCTTACCCCTCTATTGTCAACCCATGTCTGTTATTTTTTTTAATCAATGCTGTTTGTCAACCTTTTGTATTTGTGCTGCTTTTTCAGTCATGTTCCCCCCTTTTTTTTATCTTTATTTGTATTTGTTCTCAACACATTTTATTCTTTATGCTCAATTAGTATTAAGTTCTAGATATTAATGTTCTTCCTGCCCGAAACGCATTGCGTAATAGTGGCTTTAGGCATTGTATGTACTAGCTCTATCTATAATTCGATCCATTAATGTAACATCACTTGTATGTATATACCTTACCTGAATAAACATATTTATTTATTTATTTATGGATTGTGTTACACATCATGGAGTGTCTTACACATCCTTAACACATCATGGAGTGTGTTACACATCCTTAACACATCATGCAAAAATCTACAATCTACAAACGCAAATCTACAAATGCAATTCAGCTTCAGATAGGCAATGTAAACATTAGCAATAAAAATGATGGAAAGTTTCTCGGCCTATTCCTAGACAAGAGACTCAACTTCAGCACCCACATACAACACATAACTAAGAAAGTCTCTAAAACAGTTGGTATACTCTCCAAAATCAGATATTATGTACCTAACTCTGCTCTATATTATGCTCTAATCTATCCCTATCTCAACTATGGTATCTGTGCATGGGGTTCAACCACTGCAAACCACCTCAAGTCCATCATCACCCAGCAAAAATCTGCTATCAAAATAATAACAAATTCTGCTTTCAGACAACACTCAGCCCCCTTGTTTAACTCCCTAAACATGCTAAACATAATCTCACTCCACAAATTCTCTTGTGCCAATTACATTTACAACCCATTATCACCACACCAGAAATAAATATCTCTTTGATATCCCCAGAGTTAAACTTAATCTGTGTAAACACTCTATGCAAATAAAAGGACCCAGTCTATGGAACTCACTCCCTGATGAATTGAAAAGCTGTCCAACTTTTGCGTCATTCAAAAACAAAACTGAAAAGTACCTTATTTCATCTTCATAGTTTTTTACCTTTTGCTTTAAAATTACACTGTATCTATTGCTACCCAATCTCCCAATCTTTATGTACCCAATCCGAACATCTTTACCATTGTGATCATTGCTGTCTTCTTATATGTGCTATCAACCTGCTGTATGGCGTCTATTAATCTTGTTTAAATTACCAATCAATTTGTCAATGTAATCAATCAGAGCTTTAATATACCAATGTGCTTACTTACTATTCTCTCTCGTCTCATTTTTTTCTTGCAATGTATCTGTTATCATTTTATTAATTCTGCTAGAATTTACCTACTTAAAATTATCTGTTAGATTAAGGACCTGCCCGAAACACTGCGCGTACTAGTGGCTTTACAAGATTGTAAATACTATGCTATGTATTCTCTCAAACCCAATGTACCTTCTTGTATATAAATAAATAAATTAATAGATAAATAAATATAAAACGCTGAACTGTAATGCCAATCCTGACCTTAAAAGCTTCATTGAAGGTTGTAACAGAACCCATGAGCACCACACCAGAAACAAATACCTTTTTGATATTCCAAGAGTACGACTTAATCAAACTAGAAATGCTTTACAAATCAAGGGACCCAGAATGGGGAATGACCTTCCCAACCATGTTAAAGACTGTACCTCTCTCAACCAGTTTAAGATAAAAACTAAGCACTACCTAATTAACTCCATGTAACCTACCTTACCTCTATAATGTCAACCCATGTCTGTTATTTTTAAACAACGCTGTTTGTCGACCAAATTGTATTTTTGCTGTTTTTGCTGTTCCCCTTTTTTATGTGTATATTTTCTCAACACAATTTATACTTTAATCTCAATTAGTATTAAGTTTTAGTCTTTAGTGTTTTTCATGCCCGAAACGCTTTGCGTAATAGTGGCTATGGGCATTGTATGTACTAGCTCTATCTATAAATTCATCAATATTTGTATCACCCCTTGTATGTATGTACTTTACCTGAATGAATGTTTGAATTTTGAATTTTGAATTTGAACATGGGATGGAACCTGGATGAAGGGTCGGCCGAGTCGGACAGCACGCTGGACTTGTGATCCTGTGGTCCTGGGTTCGATCCCAGGCGCCGGAGAGAAACAATGGGCAGAGTTTCTTTCACCCTATGCCCCTGTTACCTAGCAGTAAAATAGGTACCTGGGTGTTAGTCAGCTGTCACGGGCTGCTTCCTGGGGGTGGAGGCCTGGTCGAGGACCGGGCCGCGAGGACACTAAAAAGCCCCGAAATCATCTCAAGAAGGGTCCCAGCTTTGTATCTGGGAATATACATGTACAGGACAGAGCCTTGAGGCACTCCACTTACAACATTTTCCCACTCTGACTTAGCCCAATTTATACTAACTCTTTGTTTCCCTTGGTATAGCCATGCTCTAATCCAACTTAATATAGCACACCCAATACCGTGAGTGTCTAACTTTTTAATCAGACTTTCATCTGGCACCTCATCCCTTTGTGTGTATTTTACCTCAATAAACTTATTTCAATTTCAATTTCTGTGCCAGTGGGCAGCGGTGGAAAGGTTACAATCACCCAGTAATAATCAATTACAATCACCCAGTTTGCTAACCTACAGTTAGCAAACTATGGATATTTGGCTAAAATTTCTGGTACCAGATCATTTTGATTGACGGCAAGAATGAATGAAGACATTGTTGTGTATCACACAAATACGTTTACCCCAGGCCTATAAAAAGGGTGAAAAGACAATATAGGATATAATTAACAGGAGTTGTAAACAAGTTGTAAAAACACTTGGATTCGCCCTATCATTTACTGTAACAACCCCCGTACGCCTCTGACAAACTGAAGTATACTAATATTGTAGATGAATATAAGTGGACTTCTGGAGTTGTTGTTGTTGTTATAGATTCAGCTACTCGGAACAAGTTCCAAGTAGCACGGGCTATGGTGAGCCCGTAACTTACCTGGCACAGGAGCAGGGCAAGTAGCACGGGCTATGGTGAGCCCGTAACTTACCTGGCACAGGAGCAGGGCAAGTAGCACGGGCTATGGTGAGCCCGTAACTTACCTGGCACAGGAGCGGGGCAAGTAGCACGGGCTATGGTGAGCCCGTGGTGGACTTACATGGCACAGGAGCGGTGGTGACTTCTGGAGACTGCGTCCTGAAACATATTGGACATTACACACAGAAATCACAATAGCGTGATGCATCGAATGAACAAATCGACAATGGCCGTGATGAGGGTTCGAACCTTCATCACGGCTCTTGTGGATTTGTTCATATTGGACGCTATCACTCTGAGTAGGTGTCTCACATTCCGTGTGCAGGAAGGAAGCATTAAGCAACACACCACAACACCATCCTTACTCATCAGGACATCGTAACTTGCGCTACAAACAGTGCAGGCGATGAGTCACAATAACGTGGCTAAAGTCAGTTGACCAGACCACACACTAGAAGGTGAAGGGACGACCACGTTTCGGTCCGTCCTGGACCATTCTCAAGTCGATTAGGTCTGGTCAACTTGGCCACACCTTCATTCGTCAGTTGGTCCCAGTAATTAACTCGTCATAGGAATTTAACTTAGAACATCCTTAACTGTATGATGGCCTGACCCAGAGGGAAGATGCCGTTGGATTAGACAACTATTTCCTATTTCACCAATCATGTACTACTGCTTGGGAAACTGAACATTAATACTAAATTTCTTTACTTTTTTATAGATAGAAAGAGATTTTAGTCTGTTTTTGAGCCGAAGATGCAATTCACTTACAATCTAAATGTTGATATTCACTTTGATACATTTATATTGCTTAAAATTTTCGATGTCATGTTTATTGACTTTAAAAACAATGGTGGTTTATTTTTATGACTTAGAGACAGTTTGTTCTCTGGAAACGATAAGACCAAATTTTGTTAAATTCCTCTGGGAAACGTATCAAGCAGAGCTTGTAGCCTGTTATTATTGTTTACAATAATACAGCTGTTATCTGCTTAGCAGATAATAGCCTCGTCAGCTGGATTAGGAATGTCAGCTATTATTGCATGTTCTATGTTGCAGACGTTTGCAATAACTCTGACCTTGGCTGTGGATGTCCATGCTACCACAGTTGTCATTTGTTTTTATAATAGTATACTCTAACATTTCTGAAGAAGCATATTTTGTGAGGTAAGAGATGGGGGGGGGAGCTGGTAAATCATAGGACATGCTTTGTTTAAAAAACCTTATACCATACAGAAATTGAGCCATTTAGAGGCAGCTGTAAACAAATATTTTCATTTATCTACTAGATGGAAATTATGAATATACGTTGCAAGAATTTCAGATATTTTATCACTTGCAATAAAATTCTTTGCCATCTCATGCAACTTAAGTTTAGATGAGCAGAGGAAGTGAACGCAGTTCCTGGGCTTGGCAGATCCTTGAGCATAACTGCCGTAATTGAGAGCTGCTCTCTGGGTAGGGGTTGGTGGGTCGGTGTACATGGTCTCACCTAAATGTGTTTGTGCGGAACAGGCCCCTAGGCTTCACCTTTCAGTTGAAGACTGTCTGGTTCAATGCTGTAATGGTCTGTTGCACAAACCAACCTTTTCCCCTTCTCCTTTCTCTCCCTCTCTCCCCTTACCGTCGTTCGCTTGGGACTCCTTTATGCTTTGCTAGACCACCAGTTACAGCTGTTCCACTTGTCCAATACTCGTCAGCTAAATAGTTATTTCCTTCACCCTTTCTAACTCATTTGTGTTTCCAATTTCTTTCAATGAACTCTGTGTCTGATTCCATCATGCTCGACAGTTTCCCCCCACTGTGTACTGTGTCCTGATCCTCTAGTAAGTTATGATCAATCAGTCTGTTGTCATTTTTGAGACGCAGTTTCACCGCCTCACGTCCCTTGCTGTCTTCAGGTACGGTTCTTGTGGCCAGCCTCTCCACCTTTTCCAGTCACTTAGTTCCTTCCCTTCCTGTGCTTCACGATATGAGTAGGTCCGTGCCGGGCCTACATACAGTAGGCTCCGTGCCGGGCCCACATACAGTAGGGTCCGTGCCGGGCCTACATACAGTAGGGTCCGTGCCGGGCCTACATACAGTAGGGTCCGTGCCGGGCCTACATACAGTAGGGTCCGTGCCGGGCCCACATACAGTAGGGTCCGTGCCGGGCCCACATACAGTAGGGTCCGTGCCGGGCCCACATACAGTAGGGTCCGTGCCGGGCCTACATACAGTAGGGTCCGTGCCGGGCCTACATACAGTAGGCTCCGTGCCGGCCCACATACAGTAGGGTCCGTGCCGGGCCTACATACAGTAGGGTCCGTGCCGGACCCACATACAGTAGGGTCCGTGCCGGGCCTACATACAGTAGGCTCCGTGCCGGGCCCACATACAGTAGGGTCCGTGCCGGGCCTACATACAGTAGGCTCCGTGCCGGGCCCACATACAGTAGGGTCCGTGCCGGGCCTACATACAGTAGGGTCCGTGCCGGGCCCACATACAGTAGGGTCCGTGCCGGGCCCACATACAGTAGGGTCCGTGCCGGCCCACATACAGTAGGGTCCGTGCCGGGCCCACATACAGTAGGGTCCGTGCCGGGCCCACATACAGTAGGGTCCGTGCCGGGCCCACATACAGTAGGGTCCGTGCCGGGCCCACATACAGTAGGGTCCGTGCCGGGCCCACATACAGTAGGGTCCGTGCCGGGCCCACATACAGTAGGGTCCGTGCCGGGCCCACATACAGTAGGGTCCGTGCCGGGCCCACATACAGTAGGGTCCGTGCCGGGCCCACATACAGTAGGGTCCGTGCCGGGCCCACATACAGTAGGGTCCGTGCCGGGCCCACATACAGTAGGGTCCGTGCCGGGCCCACATACAGTAGGGTCCGTGCCGGGCCCACATACAGTAGGGTCCGTGCCGGGCCCACATACAGTAGGGTCCGTGCCGGGACCACATACAGTAGGGTCCGTGCCAGGCCTACATATCTCGGACACAGCAGGCGTGTCCTCTCTGGATCACCTCAGTGAAGCGCTGAAACAGGTACCTATTTATTACTAAGTGAAAGAAATTCTGTTCATTTGTTTCTGCCTTAACCAGGAAAAGATCGCGGGACCCTAGGACTACGACCCCAGAGCGCTGTCCGCTCGGCTGTGTTCACCTAGTTGTTCTGCGAAGGTTGAGTTTCGGCTCTTTGGTCCCGCCTCTCAACTGTCAATCAACTGGTGTACAGATTCCTGGGCCTACTGGGCTCTATCATATCTACACTTGAAACTGTGTATAGAGTCAGACTCCACCTGAATGCACTGCCTAATGCATTCCATTTGTTAACTACTCTGACACTGACAAAAAAATTTCTAATGTCTTTGTGGCTCATTTGAGTACTAAGTTTCCACCTGTGTCCCCTTGTTCGTGTCCCACCCGTGCTGAATAGTTTGTCTTTGTCCACCCTGTCAATTCCCCTGAGAATTTTGTAGGTGGTTATCAAATCTCCCCTTATTCTTCTGTCTTCCAGGGACGTGAGGTTTAGCTCCTGTAGACTTTCCTCGTAGCTCATACCTCTCAGTTCTGGGACTAGTCTGGTGGCATACCTCTGAATCTTCTTTGTGCGTGTGTAAGCAGCCCGTCATCCTAAGGTTTCCGAACGTCAAGAATGTGTCGTACTAAAGTGCCCTTTTCCTAACCTATCAGAGGACCCAAAACAGAAAACGTGACAGTATGTCAATTTCGCCAGCCGCTTCCATTTTCAAGTTATTATTATTAACATCTTTATTGACAAAATTAATTACAATTTTGCCTAATCTGAGGATTTTGATAGTCTGATTAAAGTGAGGATAATGCTAGTAGTCACTGTCACGCAGGACAGAGGGTCATACATAAGACAATAGGTCTAAACTGTAGGGTGAAGCACATATATATCATGGTTACAATCAATGTTTTAATAGATGGATATGTGAAAACAAGTTTCTACTGTGCACTGCCACACAAGGGCAGGGATGGGTTCATAGGTGATGCAGCTTAGGAGTAATATACATAAAAATTGTTCTTCATTCTTTAAAATGGACAAGCAAATTTTGGGTAAATTGTTAGGATGTCGTCCAGAACACCTGAGTCAATAAAATAGTTACACAGTTGGTGGTACAAGAGGCCAGGAGGTCTAAAGTCCTTTACGGTTTCACATTCATCAATGTAGTGTTCTAGTGAGTGCATTAAAGGTTTATCACAGAGTTTACAATCTGAGTATTCTGGTAGTGGCTCAGCCTCACTAACCTGCCAGATGTGTCTATAGCCAAGGCGAATTCGCGCAATGACTACATCACATTGCCTGGTTCGGCTACTATGCCGACCATACAAATACCTGTTATTACAAAACTTGTCATAACTTTTAATACTGCAGCTTTCAGGTCTCTGGGCATTTCTTAGTTCTTCTAAATCTGAATTAATTTCTTTAATTTGTATGTTTCTAATAACTGCATTAGATAGTCCAAAGTCATAATCAATGTTTTCTTTCCTGCAAGCCTCATTGGCCAATCGATCTACGAAGTCATGTTTTCCAACTCCAACATGGGATGGGATCCACACAAATTTTATACAAGAGTTATTATCATTGGCAAAGATTACATTCCATTTAATATTACAAGCTACGTCCGATATACATTGCGATGGGTTATTTAAGGACTGCAGAGCACTTTTAGAGTCACAGAAAATAACTCCACCACCATTGAGCTTAAGGTATTCAGTGGCTAGATAAATGCCCACTAGCTCGGTCTGCGTCGTGCTAGCCCAGTTGTTCAGTCTCTGTGTAGTAGACATGATCATTTCATTCCCTTTATACACTGTCAAGTACGACCATTTATGGCCTTTGGTAGAGTATACGTCAAAATGCGACGTTCAACTGGGAGGAGTGTAAGAGTATGTGCGTGCGTGTATGCGTGGGGGAAGAATGTACGCGCATGTACTTACTAGGAATTAGTAAGGCGGAGTTAGTCACAAGACAGCTGAGCATCACGGCTGCCAACTCCCCCGCACTACTCAGTCTCACCATCAATGGCAATTTAAAACGTTTCTGCCACATAAAACATCCGCAGATTCCACCAGTCTCGCGCATCATTCTGGCTTAACACATTGCAATTTGCTTCAATATTCATGCTGCTATTTTGGGGATTCTATTACACATTGAAGGTGAGAAATAAGGCAACCAGCGACCTTAGTGATCCCAGCAGCCGTGAGACAAAACTTTTATAAAACACTCAGAGTTTATGACAGTGGCTGTAATAAGGGAAGCCTAGTCCTTCCTGAGTACTCCTTCCCCTGATTTGACACCATGATTCTGTGCTGACTCTCCGGGGACTTGGCACCGTGGTTCTGTGCTGACTCTCCGGGGACTTGGCACCGTGGTTCTGTGCTGACTCTCCGGGGACTTGGCACCGTGGTTCTGTGCTGACTCTCCGGGGACTTGGCACCATGGTTCTGTGCTGACTCTCCGGGGACTTGGCACCGTGGTTCTGTGCTGACTCTCCGGGGACTTGGCACCGTGGTTCTGTGCTGACTCTCCGGGGACTTGGCACCATGGTTCTGTGCTGACTCTCCAGAGTCTGGAGATCATGGTCCCATGTTGACTCTCCTGAGGCAGGAGACCATGGTCCCATGTTGACTCTCCTGAGGCTGGAGACCATGGCCCCATGTTGACTCTCCTGAGGCAGGAGACCATGGCCCCATGTTGACTCTCCTGAGGCTGGAGACCATGGCCCCATGTTGACTCTCCAGAGACTGGAGATCATGGCCCCATGTTGACTCTCCAGAGTCTGGAGATCATGGTCCCATGTTGACTCTCCAGAGTCTGGAGATCATGGTCCCATGTTGACTCTCCAGAGTCTGGAGATCATGGTCCCATGTTGACTCTCCAGAGTCTGGAGATCATGGTCCCATGTTGACTCTCCAGAGTCTGGAGATCATGGTCCCATGTTGACTCTCCTGAGGCTGGAGACCATGGCCCCATGTTGACTCTCCTGAGGCTGGAGACCATGGCCCCATGTTGACTCTCCTGAGGCAGGAGACCATGGCCCCATGTTGACTCTCCAGAGGCTGGAGACCATGGTCCCATGTTGACTCTCCAGAGGCAGGAGACCATGGTCCCATGTTGACTCTCCAGAGGCAGGAGACCATGGTCCCATGTTGACTCTCCAGAGGCAGGAGACCATGGTCCCATGTTGACTCTCCAGAGGCAGGAGACCATGGCCCCATGTTGACTCTCCAGAGGCAGGAGACCATGGTCCCATGTTGACTCTCCTGAGGCTGGAGACCATGGTCCCATGTTGACTCTCCTGAGGCTGGAGATCATGGTCCCATGTTGACTCTCCTAGATAACAACACGCTGGGATAATCTCTATATTACTTGACCTACTGATGCCTTGTCTGTCTCCTTATCACGCAGATGATAAGCCGGCTTATGTCAATGTTGTTGTTTATAAATACCTTACTGAAGATGAGGGAGACTCGGGAGATGCAGCAGCAGAGAGAGAATCCATGAGAGAACTACTGTGATGTTCTCCTCGGCATGAGGGTGGTCATGAGGAAGCTACAGATGAGGACGGAAAGCCGGCGGCTTGTCAAAGGTCCCTCCATTTGCCCCTGATCATCTTTTCCAGCTGTATTTTAAAACCCCGCACAGTTTTGGCGTTTACAGCTTTGACGGGTAGGCAGTTCCACGAGTTTACAATCCTGGGTGAGAAACATCTCTTTTATGTCCTACATTGTGGCTTGTTGAGCTTGAACCCGTTGCTCCACGTTCGTGTTACATCTGACTTTTTGAAGAAATTCTATATCATGGGTATATCATGAAATTCTAAATATCATGGGTATAAATTGGATAAGCTTAGATTTAGGAAAGACTTGGGTAAATACTGGTTCGGTAACAGGGTTGTTGATTTGTGGAATCAATTACCGCGTAACGTGGTAGAGGTGGGATCCCTCGATTGTTTCAAGCGAGGGTTGGACATGTATATGAGTGGGATTGGGTGGTTATAAATAGGAGCTGCCTCGTATGGGCCAATAGGCCTTCTGCAGTTACCTTTGTTCTTATATTCTCCGGATCGACATCCTCCAAATTGTTCGGTATTTTAAAGGTCTCGATCAGATCCGCCCTGCCATGCCTGGTTTGCAGTATCGTTAGCTCTGTGGCCCTCAACCGTTCCAGGTGCGAGAGATGACTAAGCTCTGGGATGATTTTTATTGTCTGGTGTTGCACCTTCTCCAGAGCTGCTATGTCTTTCTGAAGATGAGGTCTCCAGGCCTGGCTGCAATAATCCAGGTGGGGCGCACCACACACTTACACAATTGAACGACTAATTTCTTTTCCTTGAAGGTCCCCGATGTGAAGTGGTAAGACCCTCGCCTGGCGTTTCGCGAGCGCTGTGTCCTTGGTTCGTATCCTGGCCGGGGAGGATTTACTGGATTTAAGGATTTACATCCTTAACTGTAGCCTCTCTTTACCCAACAGTAAAATAGGTACCTGGTTGTTAAATGATTTGGCGGGTCGTGTTCCAGGGAATATTAGGATTAAGGACCTGCTCGAAACGCTATGCGTGTTAGTGGCTGTTTCAAGAATGTAAGAACTCTTGTATAAATAAATAAATAAATAAATAAATAAATAAATAAATAAATAATAATAAATAAATAAATAAATAAATAAATAAATAAATAAATAAATAAAATAATTAAGGTTAAGGTACGTTTGATTGATTATTCCCCGGGTTTGCCGCTCCCACTTGTTGTGCAACTTTTAGTGAATGATTGAGTCTGACTCCAATGTACTTTTCTTCATCTATCTGTTGTAAGGTAGTTATTGCAAGCCGTCAGTTTGGTAGTTGTGACTTGGATTGTTATGCCCCACATTAAGGTCTTGCATTTATCGACATTAAAAAGCATTTATCAGTCATCTGACAATTTGTAGAGTTGATGTAGATCTCTTTGTAAGGTCTCAATATATCACTTTCACTTCCTACTTTACCATAGATCTTAGTGTCACCTGCAAATTTGATGATGTGGTTTGCAATATTCTCACCTATATCATTGATGTATATGACAAAAAGGGTTGGTCCCAAAATGAACCCCTGTGGCACCCCACTTAGCACGTTTCTCAAGTCAGATTCGTTCCCATCTAGCATGACCCTTTGTTTTCTATCTCTTAACCATTGTTTTATCCAATCCAGTATTCTCCCATTTATTCCAAGAGCCTGTAATTTTCCTTGCCAGTCTCTCATGTGGTACCTTGTCAAAAGCTTTAGCAAACAAAGTCCATGTAAGCTACACCTACCGGAAATCCTTTGTCTAAATAGCCGGGTACCGTTTCCAGAAATGTGAGCTGGTTTGTAAGGCAGGATCTATTTTTAACAAACCCGTGTTGCGTTGGTTTTACAAGATTGCTCTCTGTGAGATGTTGGGTGATTCCCTCCCTTAGGCTTCTCTCCATGAGCTTACAACATGTTCTCATGTTGTTCTCACGAGGGCGGTCATATGGGAACATTGATGTTGTCCAATTAGCGATGTTTATATCTTCCAAAATTCCCATCGTGAAGCTCATTTTTGCAACTAGTTGGCAACCGAAACTCTCAGTCATTAGGCTATTGCAACACAAATGATTCTTTAATATTAAAAATAAGATATATCCACCCAATGTTAAGTATACGATCATCACTACACCTTTGGGGTTGTAGTGGCTGATATAGATATTGATAAGTGTGAAGCGACAGTAGTGGGAATATTGTGTGGGTCATTATCATTGTTCTAGTTACAATACAATACCCCGAAGTTATCGTGTGATATGGTGCTGGGGCGTGTTGTAGTGTTGCTGAAGTGTTGTGTAGCAGGTGTTCCCGCCTCCCTGACACACATGTTGTCTGTGTTGTGTAGCAGGTGTTCCCGCCTCCCTGACACACATGTTGTCTGTGTTGTATCTTGAGTAACAGGTCTTTCTGCCCCTTGACATATATTATGTGTCTAACAATTCTTGAGTACCTTATATAGCCTACAGTTCTTAGAATATATATATATATATATATATATATAATATATATATATATATATATATATATATATATATATATATATATTATATAATATATATATGTGAGAAAGCTGCATGAACGCGCAAGCCATATATCACTAAGAACTCTTTGACCCGGCCAGGATTCGAACCCATGCCGTCCAGGATCACCCCTAAACGTACACAGTACCGTGACCACCGCACCAATGATCGTCTATCATTGGTGCGGTGGTCACGGTACTGTGTACGTTTAGGGGTGATCCTGGACGGCATGGGTTCGAATCCTGGCCGGGTCAAAGAGTTCTTAGTGATATATATATATATATATATATATATATATATATATATATATATATATATATATATATATATATTTGTGTGTGTGTGTGTGGTGTGTGTGTGTGTGTGTGTGGTGTGTGTGTGTGTGTGTGTGTGTGTGTGTGTGTGTGTGTGTGTGTGTATATCACGAAATTAAACATGTACATACATATATAGTTTAAGAACCAATATATATATATATATATATATTATATATATATATATATTATTATATATAATATATATATATATGTCGTACCTAGTAGCCAGAATGCACTTCTCAGCCTACTATGCAAGGCCTGATTTGCCTAATAAGCCAAGTTTTCATGAATTAATATATTTTCTCTAATTTTTTTCATATGAAATGATAAAGCTACCCATTTCATTATGTATGAGGTCAATTTTTTTTTATTGGAGTTAAAAATAACGTAGTTATATAACCGAACCTAACCAACCCAACCTAACCTAACCTAACCTATCTTTATAGGTTAGGTTAGGTTAGGTAGCCGAAAAAGTTAGGTTAGGTTAGGTTAGGTAGGTTAGGTAGTCGAAAAACAATTAATTCATGAAAACTTGGCTTATTAGGCAAATTGCGCCTTGCATAGTAGGCTGAGAAGTGCATTCTGGCTACTAGGTACGACATATATATATATATATATATATATATATATATATATATATATATATATATATATATATATATATATATATATATATATGTATGACCGGTTACTGTATGACCGGTTACTGAAATCGCATAGTAGGCTGAGAAGTGCATTCTGGCTACTAGGTACGACATATATATATATATATATATATATATATATATATATATATATATATATATATATATATATATATATATATATATATGTATGACCGGTTACTGTATGACCGGTTACTGAAATCAATGCTAGAAAAAGCCCTTAACCTCTCTTTTGATGACCTGCAGTGGAAACAAGCCTCTCTTCCCGTAAGACTTGGGGGCCTCGGAGTTCGAACAGCAACGCAAATCGCTGTTCCAGCCTTCCTGTCCTCCTTATCAGCATCCGACGACCTTGTGAAGGAAATTCTACCTGCCCACTTACATCAGCTGGCAGGTGTACATGATCCCAATTTTACACGCTGTGCCACAGAGTGGGCCTCTCGTGCAGCCCATCACCTCAACCACCATCCCCAAAAGCCCACAGGCAATCCAGCTGGGATGGCCCCATTGTAGACAAAGTTGCTGCAGAGTGCCTGGGTGCTGCATCAACACAGCACGACAT
Source organism: Procambarus virginalis (assembly GCA_020271785.1). Lineage (NCBI taxonomy): Eukaryota > Metazoa > Arthropoda > Malacostraca > Decapoda > Cambaridae > Procambarus > Procambarus virginalis. The sequence goes on from WNGS01042707.1 coordinate 30,042,733, forward strand.
TGCTCGCCTCACAGCAGTAGCAGCCCCTCATGCAGGGGATTTCCTGTTAGCAACCCCAATGTCGGCAACTGGCACGCGTCTCACACCACACGCCCTCCGAATTGCTGTGGCCCTCCGCCTTGCTGCCCCAATCCACACCAGATATAGGTGTATTTGCGGCGAGGTGGTGGCTGACAGGTACGGCCACCATGGCCTACTCTGCCAAAGCACGGGAGGATGGCACTCGAGGCACAGTGAAGTTAACGACATCATCAAGAGGAGCCTCACCACAGCTGGATGCCCAGCCGAGAGAGAGCCTCGTTACCTAACGCCCCGTAACTCTGATGCTCTTATTGGTCGCCCGGATGGTATCACAGTGAACCCCTGGAAGAATGGCAAGCAGTTGGTATGGGACTACACGTGCGTATCAACCCTGGCTAACACCTACATTGACCTCAGTGTTGCACAACCAGGTGGCGCTGCCACCCACAGGGAAGCAGCCAAATCCCGTAAGTATAGAGAACTTGATCACCACTACAATTTTGTCCCCATTGCTTCTGAGACACTCGGCGCCTGGGGTAAAAGTGCTACCAGTTTTTTGAAGGAACTGGGTTCTAGGCTCATTGAAACAACAAGGGACCCTAGAGCTGCCAGCTTTCTTTTCCAGCGCCTCAGCGTGGCGATACAGAGGGGAAATGCGCACTGCATCCAGGTTCCTGCCCGCCATCTGAGGAGCTGGAGGAACTCGACAACCTATGATAACCATCTTTGTAACCTATATGTAACTCCTTTTTTGTAACACAGTTCAAATAAAGCAATATATGTGTACATACAAAAGATGGGGGTGGTAGGAGAAGAAAATATTAGTGTTCAGTGAGAAACCACAAGGTCTCCTCTGAATACGTTTTATTTTCTTCTCCGAGGCTATGGGTCCCCACATTGGCACCAGAGGTGGTACCCTCACAAATATAATATATATATATATATATATATATATATATATATATATATATATATATATATATGAACACACAGGCAGTTACCTCGTTATATATAGGATGCAATGATGATGATGGTAGGCCGAGGGCATTTCTAAATCGCACATAACAGCTTTTACAATACTGAAAAGGTGTTTGTCCTGTTGGCGTGACGTGAGCCGGAGGTGGGTCATACATCACTAGATCAGTCATGATTAGTTTCCCTAATTCTTTTGTTGTATATAATTTGGTATGTCTGATTTCAGCAACTAAAATAAATTTGTGTGTGTTGAAAAATAGTCATGCTACCGATTGTCTTTTCAGGAGACTTGAATGGACGATTGGCAAGAACGTGAGTGAGGACATAATGAAATATTGTCAGGTTATGGCTTGAATAATTGGGGTTTAATTGGGGTTTAATAATTGGGGTTTAAATATAAATAGTGGTACGTGACGGTGCAGAACGTGTCTATTGATGCCTGATAGTTACTCAGATTGAAGAATGAGACCAGACAAGGATGGGGAAGCACTGTAGCATGGAATGTTGGGGATTTGTGGATAGCCTAGCAGACGAACTGCAAATTTGATCAAAGGCGCCATATGAAGAAGTTGTAAATGTACGTTCAAAGTTTTAATAAAGAGGACGCAAAATGTTAACCATAACTTAAATGGAAGGAAAATTTATGATAAGAGTATAGCATTATATATACTAAAATCCCTTCAGTCCCTGAGCCCATTATGTGCCTCTGAAACCCTTTCCCCCTACCGCCCACAAGATGGTATGGGGTGCATAATAAACCGCCCACAAGATGGGTATATGGTGTGCATAATAAATGAGCTAAACCTTAAGCTAATATAGACGGCCGGACGCATAGTTATCTGAGACAGGCAGACCAAGGAGTCTGCCTGCACTGGACACCCCATTCAGTGCCATGCGAGGAAAGAGGATGCTTATGCACAGGGAAGGATGTAATGGATAATATGTCTCGGCTCATTCTGATCTATGAAAATATAAATAAAATCAAGGTATAAGTGTATTAATTGGGTGGTTATAGATAGGAGCTGCCTCGTATGGGCCAATAGCCTTCTGCAGTTGCCTTTGTTCTTATGTTCTTATGCCAAATCAACCGCGAGGTCATACCAGTATTAATTACTGTTTTTCGAATAATCACAAGACGCGTGATTCACCTGTACGTATTTATGTTTCCACAGGAAAATGAAACAAATTAATCCGAGCGTGATTCAACACATGTTGAATCATTAAGCGTAAGTAACAAGACACCTGGTGTGATTCTCAAGCTATATCTTGCTCTGGTTAGGCCCCATTTAGATTATGCAGTTCAGTTTTGGTCGCCATATTTTAGAATGGATATAATTCACTTGAACGTGTCCAGCGTAGGATGACTAAGTTAATTCCCCAAATTAGAAAACTTTCATATGAAGAAAGATTAACAAAGCTTAATTTGCATTCACTGGAAAGGCGAAGAGTTAGGGGTGACATGATAGAGGTTTACAGTGGATGAATGGACATAACAAAGGGGATATTATAGGGTATTGAAAGTATCAACACAGGACAGAACGCGAAACAATGGGTATAAATTGGATAGTTTAGATTTAGGAAAGACTTGGGTAAATACTGGTTCAGTAACAGGGTTGTTGATTTGTGGACCAATTGCCGCGTAACATTGTGGAGGTGGGGTCCCTCGATTGTTTCAAGCATGGGTTGGACATGTATATGAGTGGGATTGGGTGGTTATAAATAGGAGCTGCCTCGTTTGGGCCAATAGGCCTTCTGCAGCTGCCTTTGTTCTTATGTTCTTATGTTCTTATGTTCTTATGTTGATTCATGAAAGAGCTGATCGTATTATAAGATCCATTTCGGTTCATTTTTCCTATGTAGGTACTTACTCATAAACTGCTATATGTACTTATCTTACTTCGGCGTATTCAAAGGTTAAATCTATTATTTAAAGTATTTCCTAAATGAGTTAGATCCAATGTATGATAGAGTATTACACAGTTATGCGTAAGAGTGGGAGCGTCAGCGGTGGTTGTGTTAGCATCAAGGTCCTTGTCAATAAATATTATCAGTGTATGCAAACACTCTTACACAACATCCTCTGAATGGTGTCTGATTAAGACTTTTTGTGTCATCTGTGATCGTTCTGTGTTGCAGCTCACACGAGTATGAGTTGCATGATAAACTCATTATGGTGTGTAATGAGTTCGCAGGAGTATGGGGTGTACAATAAACTACTGCTCACAGAGGAGTATGGGTACACACTTAAGCTCATATAATACTTTTTAGCGTAAAAATACAATTTAATTGATACATTTAGAACTCTGATAATTATATAAATAATGCTTCTATAACCACTTGGGCTGGACGGTATAGACGGTCTCGCTTCATGCAGGTCGGCGTTCAATCCCCGACCGTCCAAGTGGTTGGGCACCATTCCTCCCCCCCCCCCCCGCTCTATCCCAAATCCTTATCCTGACCCCTTCCCAGTGCTCTATAGTCGTAATGACTTGGCGCTTTCCCCTCATAGCTCCCTTCCCCTTCCATATATCTCTTTGTGACCTTCTGTTTCCTGTCCACCGAGACATCTCCCGTCACGCAGGGTGCAGTCGCACCTCCACAGATCTCCAGTATCAGCTCTTGATACTGGCAATGGCTCAAAAGGGCCACCATTTACGGGCTATTCATGTCCGTGCCACCTTTTGGGTGGCTTAATCTTCATCAATCAATCTTTCTTTCCTGTCTGTTAGGTACTTCCTTACTCTGTTGGATGTCTTTATCACGGTTTGCCTGACCGTTTTGTCGGCTATAGTACAGCTTTCGTAAAGAACATTATCAATATTTTTTTTTGACAATCAAGAAATTTACAGTCTACCCATAATAATTTTAATCCTCTGTCGTATTTATCTGAATTTACTTGAGGACACTACCTCTAGCATCGACGGGGACAAGAAGCCAGCGGCTTGCTAATTAAAGGTCCTCCACTATTGTTGAAAATAATTTCTTATATTTTGGCTTGTTGAGCTTGAAGCTGTTGTGCCAGTGCGCGGTGCATCTTGTTGACCTCTGGAACTATATAATTTCCACTTCTACAACCATATATAGTTTCCCCTCCGCTATAAAAAGCTGCTTTCTGCGGGTGCAGTGCCTCTCTAATTATTGCCTGCAGTTGACCCACATTAGCCTATAGTCTGTATGTAGGCTACTTAATGTGCACCGGGGGCAGCTTGCATGCAAACATTGCACCAGTCTTAATCTACAGTGATATTGATACTCTTGTCGATTTGTTCATTTGATATTGATACTGTTATTCCATTTTAATTCATATACAATATGCCATAACGTCTTTGAATGTGAGGTTAACGTTACACGTGCCCGGGTGATGAGACGTGCGTATATAGTTACGTGCACCAGGGTATAATAAATAAATAAATAAATTTTTATTCAGGTAAGGTACATACATACAAGGTAGGATACAAAGTTGATTGGCAGAAACGCTTACTGAAACGATAACTGAGCAGTACACCAGCTGTAAAGCCAAGCACGACTAAAACAGAAGCGAAAAAGAAACAGGGAAAAAGAAGGAAACCCCACCTCCATTTAAACCTTTGACCTAAATATCATAGCAACAAGGTTATCGCGAATAACCGAACTCAATCACGGGCTCACCATAGCCCGTGCTACATGGACATTTGGTTCTGAGTACCTGAAACCGAAACAAGAACAACATGTAAAGGCAGCCGCAGTGTTGCTGTCCCAAGCTTTACAATAGACCAGGAAAACTCTAGCGGGAGTTCTGCGTTTTAATTAGTCAAGTGTGACGACGTTGTCGGCATTACTCACTTTTGAGGCAGGAATGAAGTGGCCCTCGGCCGCTCACTCATCACTAATCCCATAATATATATATCAAACCAAATCCATTTTTTATATAAAACATAAATAACTTGAGATGATAAAAAATATGATGTAATAAATAGCACTTAAGTGGGGAATAAAGTTGAGTAAATATATATATATATATATAGTAAGTGGAGCGTATAGAGACCAGCATAACAAACAAAGATGGTGGACCGTCTGGGTGAGTGTTGCTCCAGCTCTGTATTCCTGGCCCTCTCTCTCACCCCCTCTCACACCTCCGGCACTCACTCTCTCTCACACACACACGCTCTTAACGAGGCCCTCTGGGGGGTGGGGGCAATTAGCGGGACTTAGAAGAGGTTAAGGAGTTGGACGGACACGGGAGACTCGTGCCTCTTCCACTGTGAGCTCAGTGTTATGGTGGTCACGTTGGTTCATTATGGTCTCTAGGGCCGTGTTGTGGGTGGGGGGACAAGGGGGGGGGGTTACATAGAGGGTTTAGGAGCTAGATGTAAATGTTGTTGGGTAAGGTTAGTGGTTAACTGGTTATATTTGTGTCATGGACCCCAGGGCTGTGTGGGTTGTGTCATGGACCCCACGACTATGTCATGGTCTGCAGGACTATGGGTTGTGTCATGGACCCCACGACTATGTCATGGTCTGCAGGACTATGGGTTGTGTCATGGTCCCCACGACTATGTCATGGTCTGCAGGACTATGGGTTGTGTCATGGTCCCCACGACTATGTCATGGTCTGCAGGACTATGGGTTGTTTCATGGTTCCCAGGACTATGGGCTGTGTCATGGTCCCCAGGACTATGGGTTGTGTCATGGACCCCAGGACTATGGGTTGTGTCATGGTCCCCAGGACTATGGGTTGTGTCATGGACCCCAGGACTATGGGTTGTGTCATGGTCCCCAGGACTATGGGTTGTGTCATGGACCCCAGGACTATGGGCTGTGTCATGGTCCCCAGGACTATGGGCTGTGTCATGGTCTGCAGGACTATGGGTTGTGTCATGGTCCTCAGGACTATGGGCTGTGTCATGGACCCCCAGGGCTATGGGTTGTCATGGACCCCAGGATTATGGGCAATACGTTGGTTTCTATGTCCCAAGCATAGGTCTCCTCCTGCAGGCTACATTGTCTTCTCCGCATGTGGATTCGCAGGGCACATACGGCTTTGCCCCGTCGGTGCCCTTAACTTATTTAAAAACTACCTAAACAAATTCTTAATGTATATTAATATGTCAAACACACTGCATAGTGTTGGTGTACAACAAATTTATAAAATTAAAAAATAACCCTTTTTAATACAAGAATTTATTGAGAAAACATTGTGTGTCAAGTGTGTGTGTGAAATGACCATACTTTACCATTCCGTGGGTGACAGACATTGTGCGCTCAACACTGCAAGTGTTAAAATGTTAATGTACAGTAAAGTACACACTATAGAGGCAGTTTGCCTGATAATACTATTACCTTGAAGTTTGCAAATGAATTTTCTTTCATTAACATCTAGAAAATTATCAATAAAGGGTTTAGTGTATTAATTAATTAATGTCTTGAGTAATCAGATTGAGTTTGCCCCAAAAATATACAGTACTGTACAGAATGTATATACTAGTAGTTTTGTGAGTAGTGTACAGTATATACTTTATCAAAACTTTCTTCATGACATTAAAAATGTACACAAAAAATGCACAAAGAAAGTCATGAATGTGGCACAAGGCATTATAAAATATTGTAATATGCTCTGTGCTTGGGTGTTGCTCGAAATGCCATGTATGCTAGTGATTTTGCAAGAATGCTCCACCTAATTGCCAAACTCTTTAATGCTGTAAAATAATCCTTTATACCATATAAATTTATTTATTCATTTTAATATTGTGTCTGCTTTTTGAACTTGTATTGATGAACTTTTAGATTCATGAAACTGTTTTAGATTCACTTGCTTTGGGATACAGGTTATCTTGTACTGCAGATGTCTTAATACAGTGCTGCTTTTTATTCATAGTCTAACCTATCCTAGCCTTGTCTAATCATTGGTATATTTTAAGAATGTCTGAAGCATACAGTGTGGTGTGGGTTTATAAATCAGTTATACTGTATGCTAGAAAAGAAAAATATAGCAGTGTACAAAATATATGTACAGTATAAGAGATACTATAAGCCTAGTATAGGAGATACTATAGGCCTGGTGGATGTCTGGTCGACAATCGGGCCGCGGGGACGCTAAGCCCCGGAAACACCTCAAGGTACAGTATATGTAAAAAAATTATAAATTCTTTGTGAAATGCTGGCCTTCATAATTACAATCTTCTCCCTCTATGCACACATGTTTTGGTTTGATTTGACACTTTAGTTGACTAAGTTGTCTTGCATTTTAACCCTGAATTCTTTGCCTTTTGAAATTTTTGCTACCTAAGGGTTAGGGAAATGCTTTATTATTGAAGTTCTTTACCTGAGATTTTAACCAAACATTCTTGTGATGTTTTGTTGTCTATCTTTGAGACAATTTTGAGACCTAGCTCCCGCGACCTCGTTGCTGCGGCCACGCCTGACCTGGTCTGATCATTGTGCATACCCACTGAATTGCACTGAATTCAATATGCAGTGAATACAAGACAGATAAGGCTACTCACTCTGATCTTTAGTAACATGTGGGTTCACAACACTTGGCCTGGTATCTCCACCCATCTTATTCATTAACATAAACTACACACTAATAAATACTGAGAAAGCCCCACTATACAGTACATATATATCAGAAATCACTAATATGGTATTTACTCTGCTATATGTAATTATGTATTAAAAAGTCCAAGCTTTTATATTACAGTATAAGTACAGTAAGATTTTTTTTTCTCCTCCTCTCGATATTATGTGTGGTGATTTTGCTGCAAGTTTGTGACAATAGTGTACTGTAGTTAGTTCTGTATGGTGCACCACCAGTTTGGTGGGCACTTGCCCAGGGCATGTAGTTCCTGTAACCCCCCGGGTTAGTGAACTTGCCAACATGACAAACTTACCCGCTCTCTCCAGACATGATCATATTTGTTAGTTTTAGGGTTTTCTCAAAACAATGCGTTAATAGTGACCATGTAAAAAATAGTGGATGTATCTAGACCCCCATAATATATCCATTACATATTGTTCTTGTTTAATACAAATATTATATTACAGTAGTAATAAAACTTTACTTACCTCTGTGAGGTAGGCTCAGATAAAAGCCTCCAAGTACCTAATTCCTAATTATGAGACCTGTACCTGAAGCAATCTGCAACTGTCTTGTCCTTTGGTTTTGTACCCCCATAATTTTTCCCTATCCTGTACTGTAGTCCCTTAAAGTCTGTAATCTATCTATTAGGTATCTTTGGCACTGTTGCTACCCTCCTAATCCATACCTCCCATTTCTGGCTTTTCTGGCATTAAACTTATGAGTGTTCTCTACAGGTGGGCATGATTAATTAAAGTATATTCCTTCCCCCCCCCTGTTACATAACCACATGAATGAAGATATAGTCAACAATCTAAATCTTAGATTGGCCTCATTTCATGTTTATGCTTTACTTCCATAATTCAGATTTGCACAGTTATAAACATAACATCCAAAATTAATTTGTCCTTTCATAATCCTTTGTAGGGAGCCAGTCATATTTATCCATTGCATTATTTGTGTATTTCTCCCTCCATTGTTGCAATGATTCCAAACATTTCAATTTTATAACCTCTCCCAGTAGTTTTTCATTTATTCCAATTCTACATTCATATCAAATTTTCTTTGCATATTCTGAAGGGTAAGACAAGACCTACTTTATCACTTAATTTCAGAAACAATTTACCTTGTTCTTACCAGGATTTCAGCTGTCATGAGTTAATACAATACAATATTAGTTGAAGACTTTGTGTAGTGTTCTCGCCAGCATCCACAGTAGAGCAGACTGGTCAGCAGGAGCGAATCCTTCTATCCAGCTCCAGCTTTT